>CM065802.1:50898738-51410238 GCA_033398695.1 Orobanche coerulescens
CTTCGTCAAAAACATCCGCCGACACCCTTACGGCCGTAGCGCACACCTTACGGCCGTAACTCGATGATACGGCCGTATCCGCCAAATCTTACGGCGTAAGCCCTCTTCGCCGAAAACGGCCAGCACTCGCCGCAGACGGCCAGAATCGCCAACTCAGACGGCCGTACTGCCTCGACTTACGGCCGTATGCCGCAACCCTACGGCCGTAAGTCACCCTTGGTCGACAACACCCAAAACTTACGAACACCACTTACGGCCGTATCTCACCTTCCTTACGGCCGTAACTCACCTTCGCCAAAATGCCCGGCACTGGCCAGACCACTTACGGCCAGAATCGCCATCCTTACGGCCGTACCCGCCGACTTACAGCCGTATCCCGAACCTTACGGCCGTAACTCGATGGCCGCCAAGGTGAATCAATCCGATAATTCCGATTCCTCGCTACGACTGATGAATGATCCGACATATCATACGAATGTGAAAGTGAACAAGTCTAACACGAGCCAAAGATGATACTCTCAGTACAAGGCTATCAATCACAATGAAAATGATAATACTCCCGTCTCGATCTAAAAACGGAGATAAAATGACGATCGGTAACTGATACACGGTTTCCACATGCCAACATTGAACGTAATTGAGTGATTCATGAATGATGAGCGATTATTAATGAGTGAGAATTACTGAGTGACAAATACAGACTGATAATTACCGAATGAAAATGACTGAGTTACAATCGGGTATTACACCAATGAATGATATCCGCCGGCTCAGACGAGCCCTCAAAAGTAGGCGGCCTCTGGCGAGAGATGTCGCCGATGATATTGCTCACATTCCTCTCTTGCCTCTGAGGTGGCGGCGGAGGAGCCTGTTGATTTTGATTGACGGAGTTATGCATCGTCTCCATCAGCTGTGCCATCTGGGTCATTTGGGCCATCATGCCCTGCATAAAAGCGAGTGGGTCAACCCGAACACCTTCTGACTGAGCGGTGTCCCGAGTACGACTCCCCATTAGTGAATGATCGCGTCCAGGTGAATGAGTGGCAGCGTCGCTGCTCGATGAATTAGCATTGTTCCTCGCATTCGCATGTGTATTCACACGAGCTCTCGGGATTCGGCCTGCTCCACGGCCTCATCCTCCACGTCCTCTTCTTGCCCCTTCCATACTGAATGAGGAAAGTCAAATGATGATTAAATCTCCCGCATGAATATCACGTTATGATCACGTCATTAAATGATGAAAATGAGCATACACATTCTAACACATTGATTATATGAATGATTAACTGAGATGACATGATTATCTGATGAAATTATTGAAATGATTATCTTGTACATGTTAACAAGATTAATGATATGATCTTCCTGATCAACAACTGAGTAATGAAATGAATTGAGTGATTAACGAGCTAACATGTCCGTCCTGGTCAAAATGAAAATGATGATTGAGGATTGTTAACTGATGAATTATGAATGAATGATTATTGCCAGAATTATACCATGGCGTTAGAAATCTTACAGTTCTTGGTCTGATTGGCTCGGCATTTGCACAGGTCACACGTGACGCGAAAGTCCAATGATACTAGTCCGATGACGATGATTTCAAACGAGACATGACTTGGAGGGTAGTATTCAAAACCACGCTCCGATACCAACTCTGTAACACCCCAAACTAGACGGATATTACAGTGCCGTGAATCCCCGACTGGGACCCACCAGGCAAATGAAAATGATGAATTAAGTAATATAATTGTAGTACCGAACCACATTACATTACCAAGTACTCCGATGAGGAGTTTAAATACAATACGCCAGGACAACACAGAATACTAGTATATTTTATGTGAAGATAAAATACACCACCCTGAATAAACAAACGTCTGAAACGGAATTTGCAGTGGAAAATACAAATGACGAAATAACTGAAAGGACTGAAATGACTGAAACAAACGGAATGACTGGGGACCCCTACTAGTATCACTGGGACTCCTCGCTGTCAACATGCTCTTCCCGTGCCTTTGCCTTGCCGTGACCTGAAAACAAAATTCCCCAACGGCCGGGCCATACGTAACAACAATCCTCAAGGGTTGAAAATACACAAATATGATTTAACTGAAGTTATGAAATATCCTTAGTTATGAATTACGCTGAAGAGGAGCATCATAGTACGCCTGTAGTGTTCTGTGCAAGTGTACAAGACGGATGACCGGACCCACCCGTCCTTGTACCTAATTAGTCTCACGGAGGTAATCGTTACCATGTGCACAGTCCAATGTATCACTCCCAATACATGGCCATCATGTGCCCGACTAAAAATTCCACACATCCGCACCCGGCCATGCAATATGAACCCAGAAGGTCATATGAACGAGAATGACCGTAATGAATATCAATGAATAAATAATAATCTGACAAAGTCAAGAATGACTCACCGAGATGAGAGTAATAATGAAGTGATTGATAGTTTCAATGGAATGATTGGAACCGCCGTTCCCGTTAATGAAGTGATTGTTCAACAATTACAAGTCTCAATATGATTAATACAATGATGAATGAGTTATGATTATGAATGATCAACAAAAAAAGGAATGAATATCCTTTTAACCGAGTAGAATTAACTTACTCAACGCCGGTGACAATTATCCTTCCACGAACAACGTCCAAATTGAGATATCGGTCGCTCGAACAACCTTGAATAAATACAATTACCAACAATTCGTTCAATATACGCATCAAACACGAATATAACGAACTCAAAACGTCGGTACGATAAGACCAAGTTCATTGGGGCATTATATCGAACACTTTGTGGTCAACTTCGATTGTTTATAACCAAACTTCAAAATACCAACACCAAATCCTCAAGAAGTGTTTCAAACCAACAAAACATCTCCAATACAATCAATAATCCATTATGAATATCCAAATTCGTGATTTCAACAACAATTAATCGAAAACCCCTAAATCCAACACAACATTCAAAGTGTTCTTGAATAATCCTTCAATAATCCAATGAATAATCGAACATATCCATAATCATACGTATATCACTTCATACAACATGATCTTAACATCCAAAACATCATATCTCAACACAATTTGAAAATCCAAGAGGTTTGATGAAGATTACCTTTGAAGATTCAAGCACTATGATTCGAAGAACACGCGATAGATCGATGATCCGAGCTTCACAACCGAATGAAAATGATTAAAAACCACACTCAAGTGATAATTGATGAAGAAATCTCTCCCTCAAGACCCTCTCTCGCGTATGAAGGTGAAAGAATGAAGAAATGAGCTGAAATGCTAAAAAAAATGAAATTATAGGGGTTTGATGGTCTGTCGGACACGGCCCATGCCGATCGGCACGGCCGCGGCGCACAACTGGCCGGCAGGGACTCGACCGTGTCCGCTTGACACGATCGCGGCACTTCGGCATTGACTCGACCGTGTCCTGGAACACGGTCGGGCGTCTGGGCAGTCGGTTCTGGCTTATCCGGAAGAGTTCGACTCGGCCGTGCCAGACGACACGGTCGAGTCCTGTGGCAGAGACTTCGGCATTTCCGGACGAGTATAGCACGGCGCTTCGGCATTGAACCATTGGAAAGCTAACTCGATGCTCTATAATATTGCAAAGATTCAGAATTTTTGGAGTTACCAAAAATTAATGGTGATTTAACAAAGTCGAACTCATATGTGGAAAGTTGAAACAATGGACAATAACGATACACAACTCGAAGTTTTTCCGAACGGTGAACACGGGTGAATGAACATGATTGATGAATGATTATAAATGAGTGAAAATCCACTGAGTGACAATCACCGAATGAAATTACTGAATGATAATGACTGAATTACAACCGGGTATTACAAACTCGGTTATAATTTTATTCGGGTCATAACACGTGCATAAAAAACGTGTAAAAACAAACAGAATTGGGTAAAAAAGTATGGAAACGGATGAAAAGGGACTAAAGGTGTAAATCGTGTTGTTGGATTAGTTCGGTCTCATTAAATCGGTTATAATTTTATTCGGGTCATATCACATGTATAAAAAACGTGTAAAAACAAACAGAAATGGGTAAAAACGTATGGAAACGGATGAAAAAGGGACTAAACGTGTAAATCGTGTTGTTGGATTAGTTCGGTCTCATTAAATCGGTTATAATTTTATTCGGGTCATATCACGTTCATAAAAATCGTGTAAAAACAAACAGAAATGGGTAAAAACGTATGGAAACAGATGAAAAGGACTAAACGTGTAAATCCTGTTGTTGGATTAGTTCGGTCTCATTAAATCGGTTATAATTTTATTCGGGTCATAACACGTGCATAAAAAACATGTAAAAACAAACAGAATTGGGTAAAAAAAGTATGGAAACGGATGAAAAGGGACTAAACGCGTAAATCGTGTTGTTGGATTAGTTCGGTCTCATTAAATCGGTTATAATTTTATTCGGGTCATATCACATGCATAAAAAACGTGTAAACACAAACAGAAATGGGTAAAAACGTATGGAAACGGATGAAAAGGGACTAAACGTGTAAATCGTGTTGTTGGATTAGTTCGGTCTCATTAAATTGGTTATAATTTTATTCGGGTCATATCACGTTCATAAAAAACGTGTAAAAACAAACAGAAATGGGTAAAAACGTATGGAAACGGATGAAAAGGAACTAAACGTGTAAATCGTGTTGTTGGATTAGTTCGGTCTCATTAAATCGGTTATAATTTTATTCGGGTCATAACACGTGCATAAAAAACGTGTAAAAACAAACAGAAATGGGTAAAAACGTATGAAAACGGATGAAAAGGGACTAAACGTGTAAATCGTGTTGTTGGATTGGTTCGGTCTCATTAAATCGGTTATAATTTTATTCGGGTCATAACACGTGCATAAAAAACGTGTAAAAACAAACAGAAATGGGTAAAAACGTATGAAAACGGATGAAAATGGACTAAACGTGTAAATCGTGTTGTTGGATTAGTTCGGTCTCATTAAATCGGTTATAATTTTATTCGGGTCATATCACGTGCATAAAAAATGTGTAAAAACAAACAGAAATGGGTAAAAACGTATGGAAACGGATGAAAAGGGACTAAACGTGTAAATCGTGTTGTTGGATTAGTTCGGTCTCATTAAATCGGTTATAATTTTATTCGGGTCATAACACGTGCATAAAAAACGTGTAAAAACAAACAGAAATGGGTAAAAACGTATGAAAACGGATGAAAAGGGACTAAACGTGTAAATCGTGTTGTTGGATTAGTTCGGTCTCATTAAATCGGTTATAATTTTATTCGGGTCATAACACGTGCATAAAAACGTGTAAAAACAAACAGAAATGGGTAAAAACGTATGGAAACGGATGAAAAGGGACTAAACGTGTAAATCGTGTTGTTGGATTAGTTCGGTCTCATTAAATCGGTTATAATTTTATTCGGGTCATATCACGTGCGTAAAAAATGTGTAAAAACAAACAGAAATGGGTAAAAACGTATGGAAACGGATGAAAAGGGACTAAACGTGTAAATCGTGTTGTTGGATTAGTTCGGTCTCATTAACTCGGTTATAATTTTATTCGGGTCATAACACGTGCATAAAATGTAACACCCCCAAATCCTATTGGGTTATTACAGTGCCATGGACCCCACACCAGGAGATCCACCAGGCTAACACGACCAAAAATACAACTAACTGACCAAAAGGGGAATCACAATCCCTACACTGACATCCAACATAATATTCCGATATGGAATTTCAATGACAACAGTGGACCTACATGGCCCAAATAAATTACAACGACATCCACGAGCCTTGCTCGGATAATACAAAATGACAATAACTGACAAAACTGGAGTACTCCAACTGTCTGACTGACATGAACACCAAAACATCTCGAACTAGTATCGCTTGAATGCCTCGTCGCCACCGTCATGCCCCTGTGTCTCAACTCTCTCCTCGCAAACACCTAAAACATGAAAACATGTTCCGCCCCCACGGGGTCAGTCATCCAGATAATGATTATCAAATACATGTACAACATGATATGCATCCAAAGGGCAGAATGAATAGTATAGTAATGGTAATACGAGATGCTCACAAACCAAAGTAAGAATCGAGCATTCGCGGAATACTATGCCCACGGCATCCGATCAATACCTGCTCAACAGGTTAGAACACAAGTGCCCAACGGCGAATCATCAATACAGAACACAACAATACATCACCTGAAGGTAACCCAAGCCAAACACTGAAATAGATACGAATCACAATGCCCGAAGGCTCCGGCAGGAATACCGATACATCACAATGGCCTTAACAATGTACCCCAAAGCCGTTTATCATCATAATACCACCGAATGTCACTCGGCCAGTATCAATCACCACAATGGCCCGGCCAAAACAGCCCGTACTAATGAGGGCGAAGCCACGGCGAAGCCGTATCACAATGCGGGCCGAATCCACGGCACGTTGCCGTATCACAATGAGGGCCGATGCCACGGCACGAAGCCGTATCACTATGAGGGCCGAAGCCACGGCACGAATCCGTATCACACTGAGGGCCGAAGCCACGGCACGGCCGTATCACAATGAGGGCCGAAGCCACGGCACGGCCGTATCACAATGAGGTCATCCAATGACCGTGACCTCTGAATCGTAGGTGTTGGGAAACCAACCGCGAAGGTTCAAGCCCCAAGCTTACCCATCGAGCACTAGCCGAGACTAGTCTCCAAAACATAATTAATCACAACAAGAATAATCCCAAGATTACCAAACTCACAAGAATAACAGCATGCTGCCTTGAGTCGGCCAACACGACAACAATAACTCACGGATGGGCTCCGTCCATGGCGGTCCCAATTGAAATACCTCGACTGCCTTGGAATGGCCAATCGATCACAACAACTCAACGGATGGAAACTATCCTTGACAGTCTCAAATCAATACATCGATTACCTTTAGAACGGTCAATCGATAACGATGACACAACGGATGGGAATTATCTTCGATAATCCCAATTAAATATGTCGATTGCCTTAGAACGGTTAATCGATAACCAATGATACAACGGATGGGAATTATCTTCGATAATCCCAATTAAATACATCGATTAACTTAGAACGGTTAATCGATAACCAATGATACAACGGATGGGAATTATCTTCGATAATCCCAATTAAATACATCGATTAACTTAGAACGGTTAATCGATAACCAATGATACAACGGATGGGAATTATCTTCGATAATCCCAATTAAATACATCGATTAACTTAGAACGGTTAATCGATAACCAATGATACGGTAGAATAGATATCCCGGCATTTTAAACCGACCACCGAAACAGATATGATAACGAATATATCAAACGCCTTCAATCGGCCAATGCAACATCATAGTAATAGTTCCAATTCGATAATAACGATTCAACGATGCCTCAGAACGACATTAGCGTCAACAATAATAATTGATACATCGATACCGCGAACCGGCTATCGACAACAAGAATCTCAATGCCTTAAACCGGCCGTTAACGAATAACAATCACAACTGGTAAAATCACCGAAGGGTATTGTATCAAACAATCCCCAAATATCAATAAATCACGAAGAGACTATGTCTCGAAATGATACAACACATTCATACACATATATGATAACATTAATCTCATTGACCAGTACAAGTATAAAACTTGCCTCAAACCGAAGGTGAGAGAGTCCTTCCACGATCAACGTCCTGGCACGAAACGACGAACGGCGCCTCCCGACGATCACAAACACTCGAACAACCTTGAATGAAAACGATTCATTCAAAAACACAAAATCAATAGAAAACAACGACAAGGACAAAGCCCGATTCAAACACGAATCGATCACACCGCACGGACGAATATCATAGTCCTCAACTATGAATTCTAACATTCTCCAACACCTCGATGATCAATTAACATGATCATTACGTTCTTAACACTTGTGAAATCCATTCAACAAGATTCATTTAAGAACAATCATCAAAACAAACATCTCAAAGCGATAATATCACCAATATCATCAAATTGATCCTCCTACAATGATAATATTATCAATATTATCATTATCACCCCAAGAACATCATCAACTCAATAACCATGATGTTTGAAATAAAAATCCTTCATCATAACCTCATGAATTCGGATTAAACCACAAAATTCACTCAACCATTTCCAAATTATGATAATCATCTCCTAAATCATCATAAATCCTTACTAAAATGGTTAAAATCTTACAAGAACACCACCAACAACAATAATCATCTCAAAACTATGTTAATCATATAACAATCTTAACATAATCTTTCCTAGACATGATTAAAACCTCCAAACAATCTAAAACATCAAGAACATAATCCAACTCAAGCAATACCATCATGTTCTTCATCAAAGGTTTATCAAAACCATGAAGAATCATGATATACTCCATGAATCAAACAATACCCGAAGAAAACAACAACAACAACTCAAAAATCACTTGAAGAACAAGAGATTGAGGGAACTTACCAAATAAGAACAAGAAGAAGCCTCCAAACACCAAAGGAGCACCAACGAGCTTCCAACTTCAAGCTTCAATCCAAGCTAGGATGATCAAGATCGAGTTGGAAGAGGCTAAACATCAATAACAAGTCCAAACGGACGATTCTAGGGAGAGGAAATGTGTTTTGGTTCGTGAGGAAATGAAAGACGAAACCAAGATAAATAGACTAACCAATTCGTTACGTACGTTATACACTTATGGTTAACGTACGTAAGAGGCATTACGTACGCTATACGAAGACATTAACGTACGTAATGAAAAATCCAGAATTAACTGATCTAAAATACGAAGGCCTTAACGTACGTAAACAAGAACTTATTACGTACGTTAACAAGACCTATATTACGTACATAGAGCTCACCTCTTAACGTACGTAAGGGTCCGTTGACTGCAATAGTGAGATCCAATCGGAAGATGCTCGGGACCCACCAGCCGAAAGCGACTACGAGGAAGGTTCCTGCCACCCACCAAGCATTACGTACGTAACCTTACAGGCATAACGTACGTAATACTCAGCCCATAACGTACGTAAGTCTACCCATGTAGCGTACGTTAAGGCTAGTGTACTTAGCCAAAAATCCAAACTCTCCAACCAACATCCAAACAACGAAACTAACCCGACGACAAGTATAATATTTCGATCCCGAAATATTCCAATACAATATACATTGTATCAGTCCAAAACAACAACACTTGTACAATTCCAAATGAATACGTACAACTCAACAGTAACACGAAAAAAAAAAATTATCCCCGGATATTACATACTCCCCCCCTTAAAAAGAGTTTCGTCCCCGAAACTCGGTGGTGCAAAAACACGGGGTACGAACTATCCATCAGGATAAGAAAACAACATCTCCAGGAATACTCCTCACTGCAAACCACTTCGCCTGAGTAATCGGGCCAACCCCACGGGTTCCTGCATCTCCTGTCCGATCACAGCGAAAAACAGGGAATAAAACACTCAACCAACTGCGAGATCAGTCGAATCGTAACTCTCCTGCTAGAGACCAGCCAGGAAGTCGTACCAACTGTATGACTAGTAGCGCCGGCGTACACATCCCTTGTTCTCATTAGCATCGAACGCCAATGCAATCACTGACTTACGACACAAAAGAAAATAACAACGCACAAATAGTCCTCAGGACCATATCAACTGCACACCCAAGTCCTCACGACTCGGCGTCTCGGATTGAAATGAACAATCACCCAGATTATTACAAAATCTCGGGTATAACACCAAAAAGGAAGGAAAAACACATCACACGATCTCAAGTCTCAAGATTCTCAAAAGCTATCATAACAAGATAGATCAGTAATAAATGGTTCACAACCACAACATTACAATACAGACTGAGTCAAATATCAATCTGGGAAATAAGGAAAATACAAATCAAAACTACATCTCAAATGTATCCGAAATCGACATCCTCCAGGTCATCGAACTTCTCAATCTGATCGACTCGAGGAAGATCCAAATCTGAGCTCACCGCTCTTCCTCGGGTGTCCATACTTCTGGCTCCCGAAGCCCGATATGACCCCTTGGATGGAGTACGGACTGAAGCAACAAAATCTCTCGAGGCCCGTGAGCTTCCTTGAGATCTACTGGCACTAGGGCTGGGGGCGGGGCGGGTTGGGGCGGGGCGAAGGTAAAACCGCATCCGCCCCGCAATTTTTGTGCGGTGCGGGTTTTTGCGGGGCGGGGCATTTTTGATATTGAAAACCGCACAAAATCATAGTTTTGCGGGGCGGGGCGGGGCAAATACAATATTTATATAAATATCTAAGTGTTTTCCCCTGTTATATGCGGGGCGGGGCGGTTTTTTGCGGGGCGGTTGGGAAAAAAATAAAACCGCATTCGCCCCGCAATTTTGGTGCGATGCGGGTTTTGTGCGGGGCGGGGCGAAATCAACATTTGAAACCGCCCCGCCTCGCTATTTTGCGGTGCGGTGCGGTGCGGGGCGGGCGGGGCGGTTTGTTTTGCCCAGCCCTAACTGGCACTAGAACTCCTGCAGTATTTCTGAAGGTGTCCCGGCTTCCCACACAGAAAACAAACAATAGCTGGCACAGTACAACGGGTGCTAACGTGCCCCGCTGAATCACAATTAAAGCAAACAACAGTCGAACTCTTCGTCGGAGAAGAAGATGATTTCCCAGCACGAAGACGACTAGAAGACGACCTCTTGGACGTCGGGCCGATGTCCTACGAACGAACCGGCATCCTAGTCACATCACCGGAAGAAAGCGAAGGGTTCTTCCGAGCAAGCTCCTTGATCAAAAGCTGCTCCAAGAGCCTTCTCGATGAATTCACCAAGTGAATTGCAATTATGGTTGAACAACCGCATCCTCAATCTGGGTTCGATCTCTTGCTAAAATACTTGATCTTATCCGCCTCGAGACGGATAACGGATGAAGCAAATCAAGGAGTCCACTGAAACTTCTCCGCAATAACAATAACACCCTCGTCCTCGACCAGTTCGGGTTCAAAACCTCACGACACTTGGCTTCACGAAGTGGAGCCGGATAATATCTCTCTAACATGAGAGTCTTAAACTCGCTCCAAGCACAATCACGATCGGTGGGTTTCACATAAAGCCACCAAGAATAAGCGCCTTTACTCAAATAGTAAGCCGCTATTGCCACCTTACTCTCTTCCGGACACTGGACCATGTCGAAGAGTTTATCAAAATGTTCAAGCCAATGAACAATATCAGCTGGTTCCGACGAACCCTCAAAAATAGGTGGCCTCTGACGAGAGATGTCGCCGATAATTTGACTCACTCTCCTGGCACATCCATAGAACGGCACTGAGTCCTCGCTGCTGTGTACCACGAACCATCGAGGTCTGCATGGTTTCCATTATCTGCGTCATCTGAGTCATCTGGGTCATCATGCCCTTCATAAGCAAGAAAGGGTTGATGTCAGTCTGATCGACTCCTCGAGTATGACGTTCCGAAGGGGAATCGGTCGCATAAGTCACATCTCCGGCCGAATTCTGATCCATCTCAGCATCCGCTCGAGCAAAAACACGAGGTTCTGGGTTTCGGCCTGCTCTGCAGCCCTTACCCCTTCTGCCACGTCCTCGGTTTCCTCTTTCCATACTGAAAGAATAACGTTCGATCATGAACAAAGCTCAAATATGTCTCAACGGCCAATCCACAATGCTAAGTCAATAGCCAAACACGAGTATATATACTCAACAAACAAACAATCGCTTCAAATATGTTAATTATAGCCAATACTGAGCCGAAACGCTCCAAAGCAATTAATCATGAATGGGTCGTAACATAATGTTACATACAGGTTTCAACAAAACATGTATAATTAATGGCATAATGAATGTATGAACATACAAGAGAATCGAGTCCTTACATAGGTCATACGAAGCTTCGAGGTCTTGCGATACTAGTCTTCACTGATGAAGACTCGATGAAAGAATGACGCATACAGTCGTCCAACTATCACGACTCATAAAACCTGATTGTCCAGATTGTCATAACCTGACAGTTCACTACTACCGCGTTGGTAGGACCACATAACTCACATATCAGGGTATATCACAACCCAATTCTCTGATACCATCTTCTGTAACACCCCCAAATCCTATTGGGTTATTACAGTGCCATGGACCCCACACCAGGAGATCCACCAGGCCAACACGACCAAAAATACAACTAACTGACCAAAAGGGGAATCACAATCCCTACACTGACATCCAACATAATATTCCGATATGGAATTTCAATGACAACAGTGGACCTACATGGCCCAAATAAATTACAACGACATCCACGAGCCTTGCTCGGATAATACAAAATGACAATAACTGACAAAACTGGAGTACTCCAACTGTCTGACTGACATGAACACCAAAAC
The DNA here is from genome assembly GCA_033398695.1 of Orobanche coerulescens. NCBI lineage: Eukaryota > Viridiplantae > Streptophyta > Magnoliopsida > Lamiales > Orobanchaceae > Orobanche > Orobanche coerulescens. The sequence continues at coordinate 50,911,190 of CM065802.1, forward strand.
ATCTCGAACTAGTATCGCTTGAATGCCTCGTCGCCACCGTCATGCCCCTGTGTCTCAACTCTCTCCTCGCAAACACCTAAAACATGAAAACATGTTCCGCCCCACTGGGTCACCATCCAGATAATGATTATCAAATACATGTACAACATGATATGCATCCAAAGGGCGTAATGAATAGTATAGTAATGGTAATACGAGATGCTCACAAACCAAAGTAAGAATCGAGCATTCGCGAATACTATGCCCATGGCATCCGATCAATACCGCTCAAAGTTAGAACACAAGTGCCCAACGGCGAATCATCAATACGTAACACAACAATACATCACCCGAAGGTAACCCAAGCCAAACACCGAAATAGATACGAATCACAATGCCCGAAGGCTCAGCAGAATACCGATACATCACAATGGCCTTAACAATGTACCCAAGCCGTTTATCATCATAATACCACGAATGTCACTCGGTAAAGCATCAATCACCACAATGGCACGAAGCCAAACACCAATTTGTACTAATGAGGGCGAAGCCACGGCAAGCCGTATCACAATGAGGGCGAAGCCACGGCACGAATCCGTATCACAATGAGGGCGAAGCCACGCACGAAGCCGTATCACAATGAGGCGAAGCCGGGCACGAAGCCGTATCACAATGAGGTCATCCAATGACCGTGACCTCAATCAGAGGTGTTGGGAAACCAACCGCGAAGGTTCAAGCCCCAAGCTTAACCATCGAGCACTAGCCGAGACTAGTCTCCAAAACATAATTAATCACAACAGTAACAATCCCAAGATTACCAAACTCACAAGAATAACAGCATGCTGCCTTGAGTCGGCCAACACAACAACAATAACTCACGGATGGGCTCCGTCCATGGCGGTCCCAATTGAAATACCTCGACTGCCTTGGAATGGCCAATCGATCACAACAACTCAACGGATGGAAACTATCCTTGACAGTCTCAAATCAATACATCGATTACCTTTAGAACGGTCAATCGATAACGATGACACAACGGATGGGAATTATCTCCGATAATCCCAATTAAATATGTCGATTGCCTTAGAACGGTTAATCGATAACCAATGATACAACGGATGGGAATTATCTTCGATAATCCCAATTAAATACATCGATTAACTTAGAACGGTTAATCGATAACCAATGATACAACGGATGGGAATTATCTTCGATAATCCCAATTAAATACATCGATTAACTTAGAACGGTTAATCGATAACCAATGATACAACGGATGGGAATTATCTTCGATAGTCCCAATTAAATACATCGATTAACTTAGAACGGTTAATCGATAACCAATGATACGGTAGAATAGATATCCCGGCGTTTTAAACCGACCACCGAAACAGATATGATAACGAATATATCAAACGCCTTCAATCGGCCAATGCAACATCATAGTAATAGTTCCAATTCGATAATAACGATTCAACGATGCCTCAGAACGACATTAGCGTCAACAATAATAATTGATACATCGATACCGCGAACCGGCTATCGACAACAAGAATCTCAATGCCTTAAACCGGCCGTTAACGAATAACAATCACAACTGGTAAAATCACCGAAGGGTATTGTATCAAACAATCCCCAAATATCAATAAATCACGAAGAGACTATGTCTCGAAATGATACAACACATTCATACACATATATGATAACATTAATCTCATTGACCAGTACAAGTATAAAACTTGCCTCAAACCGAAGGCGAGAGAGTCCTTCCACGATCAACGTCCTGGCACGAAACGACGAACGACGCCTCCCGACGATCACAAACACTCGAACAACCTTGAATGAAAACGATTCATTCAAAAACACAAAATCAATAGAAAACAACGACAAGGACAAAGCCCGATTCAAACACGAATCGATCACACCGCACGGACGAATATCATAGTCCTCAACTATGAATTCTAACATTCTCCAACACCTCGATGATCAATTAACATGATCATTACGTTCTTAACACTTGTGAAATCCATTCAACAAGATTCATTTAAGAACAATCATCAAAACAAACATCTCAAAGCGATAATATCACCAATATCATCAAATTGATCCTCCTACAATGATAATATTATCAATATTATCATTATCACCCCAAGAACATCATCAACTCAATAACCATGATGTTTGAAATAAAAATCCTTCATCATAACCTCATGAATTCGGATTAAACCACAAAATTCACTCAACCATTTCCAAATTATGATAATCATCTCCTAAATCATCATAAATCCTTACTATAATGGTTAAAATCTTACAAGAACACCACCACCAACAATAATCATCTCAAGACTATGTTAATCATATAACAATCTTAACATAATCTTTCCTAGACATGATTAAAACCTCCAAACAATCTAAAACATCAAGAACATAATCCAACTCAAGCAATACCATCATGTTCTTCATCAAAGGTTTATCAAAACCATGAAGAATCATGATATACTCCATGAATCAAACAATACCTGAAGAAAACAACAACAACAACTCAAAAATCACTTGAAGAACAAGAGATTGAGGGAACTTACCAAATAAGAACAAGAAGAAGCCTCCAAACACCAAAGGAGCACCAACGAGCTTCCAACTTCAAGCTTCAATCCAAGCTAGGATGATCAAGATCGAGTTGGAAGAGGCTAAACATCAATAACAAGTCCAAACGGACGATTCTAGGGAGAGGAAATGTGTTTTGGTTCGTGAGGAAATGAAAGACGAAACCAAGATAAATAGACTAACCAATTCGTTACGTACGTTATACACTTATGGTTAACGTACGTAAGAGGCATTACGTACGCTATACGAAGACATTAACGTACGTAATGAAAAATCCAGAATTAACTGATCTAAAATACGAAGGCCTTAACGTACGTAAACAAGAACTTATTACGTACGTTAACAAGACCTATATTACGTACGTAGAGCTCACCTCTTAACGTACGTAAGGGTCCGTTGACTGCAATAGTGAGATCCGATCGGAAGATGCTCGGGACCCACCGGCCGAAAGCGACTACGAGGAAGGTTCCTGCCACCCACCAAGCATTATGTACGTAACCTTACAGGCATAACGTACGTAATACTCAGCCCATAACGTACGTAAGTCTACCCATGTAGCGTACGTTAAGGCTAGTGTACTTAGCCAAAAATCCAAACTCTCCAACCAACATCCAAACAACGAAACTAACCCGACGACAAGTATAATATTTCGATCCCGAAATATTCCAATACAATATACATTGTATCAGTCCAAAACAACAACACTTGTACAATTCCAAATGAATACGTACAACTCAACAGTAACACGAAAAGAAAAAATTATCCCCGGATATTACATAAAAAACGTGTAAAAACAAACAGAAATGGGTAAAAACGTATGTAAACGGATGAAAAGGGACTAAACGTGTAAATCGTGTTGTTGGATTACTTCGGTCTCATTAAATCGGTTATAATTTTATTCGGGTCATAACACGTGCATAAAAAACGTGTAAAAACAAACAGAAATGGGTAAAAACGTATGGAAATGAATGAAAAGGGACTAAACGTGTAAATCGTGTTGTTGGATTAGTTCGGTGTCATTAAATCGGTTATAATTTTATTCGGGTCATATCACGTGCGTAAAAAACGTGTAAAACAAACAGAAATGGGTAAAAACGTATGGAAACGGATGAAAAGTGACTAAACGTGTAAATCGTGTTGTTGGATTAGTTCAGTCTCATTAAATCGGTTATAATTTTATTCAGGTCATAACACGTGCATAAAAAACGTGTAAAAACAAACAGAAATAGGTAAAAACGTATGGAAACGGATGAAAAGGGACTAAACGTGTAAATCGTGTTGTTGGATTAGTTCGGTCTCATTAAATCGGTTATAATTTTATTCGGGTCATATCACGTTCATAAAAAACGTGTAAAAACAAACAGAAATGGGTAAAAACGTATGGAAACGGATGAAAAGGGACTAAACGTGTAAATCGTGTTGTTGGATTAGTTCGGTCTCATTAAATCGGTTATAATTTTATTCGGGTCATAACACGTGCATAAAAAACGTGTAAAAACAAACAGAATTGGGTAAAAAAGTATGGAAACGGATGAAAAGGGACTAAACGTGTAAATCATGTTGTTGGATTAGTTCGGTCTCAGTAAATCGGTTATAATTTTATTCGGGTCATATCACATGCATAAAAAATGTGTAAAAACAAACAGAAATGGGTAAAAACGTATGGAAACGGATGAAAAGGGACTAAACGTGTAAATCGTGTTGTTGGATTAGTTCGGTCTCATTAAATCGGTTATAATTTTATTCGGGTCATATCACACATGCATAAAAACGTGTAAAAACAAACAGAAATGGGTAAAAACGTATGGAAACAGATGAAAAGGGACTAAACGTGTAAATCGTGTTGTTGGATTAGTTCGGTTTCATTAAATCGGTTATAATTTTGTTCGGGTCATATCACGTGCATAAAAAAAGTGTAAAAACAAACAGAAATGGGTAAAAACGTATGGAAACGGATGAAAAGGGACTAAACGTGTAAATCGTGTTGTTGGATTAGTTCGGTCTCATTAAATCGGTTATAATTTTATTCGGGTCATAACACGTGCATAAAAAACGTGTAAAAACAAACAGAAATGGGTAAAAAAGTATGGAAACGGATGAAAAGGGACTAAACGTGTAAATCGTGTTGTTGGATTAGTTCGGTCTCATTAAATCGGTTATAATTTTATTCGGGTCATATCACATGCATAAAAAACGTAGAAAAACAAACAGAAATGGGTAAAAACATATGGAAACAGATGAAAAGGGACTAAACGTGTAAATCGTGTTGTTGGATTAGTTCGGTCTCATTAAATCGGTTATAATTTTATTCGGGTCATATCACACATGCATAAAAAACGTGTAAAAACAAACAGAAATGGGTAAAAACGTATGGAAACAGATGAAAAGAGACTAAACGTGTAAATCGTGTTGTTGGATTAGTTCGGTTTCATTAAATCGGTTATAATTTTGTTCGGGTCATATCACGTGCATAAAAAAAGTGTAAAAACAAACAGAAATGGGTAAAAACGTATGGAAACGGATGAAAAGGGACTAAACGTGTAAATCGTGTTGTTGGATTAGTTCGGTCTCATTAAATCGGTTATAATTTTATTCGGGTCATAACACGTGCATAAAAAACGTGTAAAAACAAACAGAAATGGGTAAAAACGTATGGAAACGGATGAAAAGGGACTAAACGTGTAAATCGTGTTGTTGGATTAGTTCGGTCTCATTAAATCGGTTATAATTTTATTCGGGTCATATCACGTGCATAAAGAATGTGTAAAAACAAACAGAAATGGGTAAAAATTTATGGAAACGGATGAAAAGGGACTAAACGTGTAAATCGTGTTGTTAGATTAGTTCGGTCTCATTAACTCGGTTATAATTTTATTCGGGTCATAACACGTGCATAAAAAACGTGTAAAAACAAACAGAAATGGGTAAAAACGTATGTAAACGGATGAAAAGGGACTAAACATCTAAATCACGTTGTTGGATTAGTTCGGTCTCATTAAATCGGTTATAATTTTATCTGGGTCATAACACGTGCATAAAAAACGTGTAAAAACAAACAGAAATGGGTAAAAACGTATGGAAACGGATGAAAAGGGACTAAACGTGTAAATCGTGTTGTTGAATTAGTTCGGTCTCATTAAATCGGTTATAATTTTATTCGGGTCATATCACGTTCATAAAAAACGTGTAAAAACAAACATAAATGGGTAAAAACGTATGGAAACGGATGAAAAGGAACTAAACGTGTAAATCGTGTTGTTGGATTAGTTCGGTCTCATTAAATCGGTTCTAATTTTATTCAGGTCATAACACGTGCATAAAAAACGTGTAAAAACAAACAGAAATGGGTAAAAACGTATGGAAACGGATGAAAAGGGACTAAACGTGTAAATCGTGTTGTTGGATTAGTTCGGTCTCATTAAATCGGTTATAATTTTATTCGGGTCATATCACGTGCATAAAAAACGTGTAAAAACAAAAACGAATTGGGTAAAAAGTATGGAAACGGATGAAAAGGGACTAAACGTAAATCATGTTGTCGATTAGTTCGGTCTCATTAAATCGGTTATAATTTTATTCGGTCATATCACATGCATAAAAATGTGTAAAAACAAACAGAAATGGGTAAAAACGATGGAAACGGATGAAAAGGGACTAAACGTGTAAATCGTGTTGTTGGATTAGTTCGGTCTCATTAAATCGGTTATAATTTTATTCGGTCATATCACATGCATAAAAACGTGTAAAAACAAACAGAAATGGTAAAAACGTATGGAAACAGATGAAAAGGGACTAAACGCGTGTAAATCTGTGTTGTTGGATTAGTTCGGTTTCATTAAATCGGTTATAATTTTGTTCGGGTCATATCACGTGCAAAAAAAAGTGTAAAAACAAACAGAAATGGGTAAAAACGTATGGAAACGGATGAAAAGGGACTAAACGTGTAAATCGTGTTGTTGGATTAGTTCGGTCTCATTAAATCGGTTATAATTTTATTCGGGTCATAACACGTGCATAAAAAACGTGTAAAAACAAACAGAAATGGGTAAAAAAGTATGGAAACGGATGAAAAGGGACTAAACGTGTAAATCGTGTTGTTGGATTAGTTCGGTCTCATTAAATCGTTTATAATTTTATTCGGGTCATATCACATGCATAAAAAACGTGTAAAAACAAACAGAAATGGGTAAAAACGTATGGAAACAGATGAAAAGGGACTAAACGTGTAAATCGTGTTGTTGGATTAGTTCGGTCTCATTAAATCGGTTATAATTTTATTCGGGTCATATCACACATACATAAAAAACGTGTAAAAACAAACAGAAATGGGTAAAAACGTATGGAAACAGATGAAAAGGGACTAAACGTGTAAATCGTGTTGTTGGATTAGTTCGGTTTCATTAAATCGGTTATAATTTTGTTCGGGTCATATCACGTGCATAAAAAAAGTGTAAAAACAAACAGAAATGGGTAAAAACGTATGGAAACGGATGAAAAGGGACTAAACGTGTAAATCGTGTTGTTGGATTAGTTCGGTCTCATTAAATCGGTTATAATTTTATTCGGGTCATAACATGTGCATAAAAAACGTGTAAAAACAAACAGAAATGGGTAAAAACGTATGGAAACGGATGAAAAGGGACTAAAAGTGTAAATCGTGTTGTTGGATTAGTTCGGTCTCATTAAATCGGTTATAATTTTATTCGGGTCATATCACGTGCATAAAAAATGTGTAAAAACAAACAGAAATGGGTAAAAATGTATGGAAACGGATGAAAAGGGACTAAACGTGTAAATCGTGTTGTTAGATTAGTTCGGTCTCATTAACTCGGTTATAATTTTATTCGGGTCATAACACGTGCATAAAAAACGTGTAAAAACAAACAGAAATGGGTAAAAACGTATGTAAACGGATGAAAAGGGACTAAACATCTAAATCACGTTGTTGGATTAGTTCGGTCTCATTAAATCGGTTATAATTTTATCTGGGTCATAACACGTGCATAAAAAACGTGTAAAAACAAACAGAAATGGGTAAAAACGTATGGAAACGGATGAAAAAGGACTAAACGTGTAAATCGTGTTGTTGAATTAGTTCGGTCTCATTAAATCGGTTATAATTTTATTCGGGTCATATCACGTTCATAAAAAACGTGTAAAAACAAACATAAATGAGTAAAAACGTATGGAAACGGATGAAAAGGAACTAAACGTGTAAATCGTGTTGTTGGATTAGTTCGGTCTCATTAAATCGGTTATAATTTTATTCGGGTCATAACACGTGCATAAAAAACGTGGACAAACAAACAGAAATGGGTAAAAACGTATGGAAACGGATGAAAAGGGACTAAACGTGTAAATCGTGTTGTTGGATTAGTTCGGTCTCATTAAATCGGTTATAATTTTATTCGGGTCATAACACGTGCATAAAAAACGTGTAAAAACAAACAGAAATGGGTAAAAACGTATTGAAACGGATGAAAAGGGACTAAACGTGTAAATCGTGTTATTGGATTAGTTCGGTCTCATTAACTCGGTTATAATTTTATTCGGGTCATAACACGTGCATAAAAAACGTGTAAAAACAAACAGAAATGGGTAAAAACGTATGTAAACGGATGAAAAGGGTCTAAACGTGTAAATCGTGTTGTTGGATTAGTTCGGTCTCATTAAATCGGTTATATTTTTATTCGGGTCATAACACGTGCATAAAAAACGTGTAAAAACAAACAGAAATGGGTAAAAACGTATGGAAATGAATGAAAAGGGACTAAACGTGTAAATCGTGTTGTTGGATTAGTTCGGTGTCATTAAATCAGTTATAATTTTATTCGGGTCATATCACGTGCATAAAAAATGTGTAAAAACAAACAGAAATGGGTAAAAACGTATGGAAACGGATGAAAAGTGACTAAACGTGTAAATCGTGTTGTTGGATTAGTTCGGTCTCATTAAATCGGTTATAATTTTATTCAGGTCATAACACGTGCATAAAAAACGTGTAAAAACAAACAGAAATGGGTAAAAACGTATGGAAACGGATGAAAAGGGACTAAACGTGTAAATTATGTTGTTGGATTAGTTCGGTCTCATTAAATCGGTTATAATTTTATTCGGGTCATATCACGTTCATAAAAAACGTGTAAAAACAAACAGAAATGGGTAAACACGTATGGAAACGGATGAAAAGGGACTAAACGTGTAAATCGTGTTGTTGGATTAGTTCGGTCTCATTAAATCGGTTATAATTTTATTCGGGTCATAACACGTGCATAAAAAACGTGTAAAAACAAACAGAATTGGGTAAAAATGTATGGAAACGGATGAAAAGGGACTAAACGTGTAAATCGTGTTGTTGGATTAGTTCGGTCTCAGTAAATCGGTTATAATTTTATTCGGGTCATATCACATGCATAAAAAACGTGTAAAAACAAACAGAAATGGGTAAAAACGTATGGAAACGGATGAAAAGGGACTAAACGTGTAAATCGTGTTGTTGGATTAGTTCGGTCTCATTAAATTGGTTATAATTTTATTCGGGTCATATCACGTTCATAAAAAACGTGTAAAAACAAACAGAAATGGGTAAAAACGTATGGAAACGGATGAAAAGGGACTAAACATGTAAATCGTGTTGTTGGATTAGTTCGGTCTCATTAAATCGGTTATAACTTTATTCGGGTCATAACACGTGTATAAAAAACGTGTAAAAACAAACAGAAATGGGTAAAAAAGTATGGAAACGGATGAAATGGGACTAAACGTGTAAATCGTGTTGTTGGATTAGTTCGGTCTCATTAAATCGGTTATAATTTTATTCGGGTCATATCACATGCATAAAAAACGTGTAAAAACAAACAGAAATGGGTAAAAACACATGGAAACAGATGAAAAAGGGACTAAACGTGTAAATCGTGTTGTTGGAATAGTTCGGTCTCATTAAATCGGTTATAATTTTATTCGGGTCATATCACACATGCATAAAAAACGTGTAAAAACAAACAGAAATGGGTAAAAACGTATGGAAACAGATGAAAAGGGACTAAACGTGTAAATCGTGTTGTTGGATTAGTTCGGTTTCATTAAATCGGTTATAATTTTGTTCGGGTCATATCACGTGCATAAAAAACGTGTAAAAACAAATAGAAATGGGTAAAAACGTATGGAAACGGATGAAAAGGGACTAAACGTGTAAATCGTGTTGTTGGATTAGTTCGGTCTCATTAAATCGGTTATAATTTTATTCGGGTCATAACACGTGCATAAAAAACGTGTAAAAACAAACAGAAATAGGTAAAAACGTATGGAAACGGATGAAAAGGGACTAAACGTGTAAATCGTGTTGTTGGATTAGTTCGATCTCATTAAATCGGTTATAATATTATTCGGGTCATATCACACATGCATAAAAAACGCGTAAAAACAAACAGAAATGGGTAAAAACGTATGGAAACAGATGAAAAGGGACTAAACGTGTAAATCGTGTTGTTGGATTAGTTCGGTTTCATTAAATCGGTTATAATTTTGTTCGGGACATATCACGTGCATAAAAAATGTGTAAAAACAAACAGAAATGGGTAAAAACCTATGGAAACGGATGAAAAGGGACTAAACGTGTAAATCGTGTTGTTGGATTAGTTCGGTCTGATTAAATCGGTTATAATTTTATTCGGGTCATAACACGTGCATAAAAAACGTGTAAAAACAAACAGAAATGGGTAAAAACGTATGGAAACGGATGAAAAGGGACTAAACGTGTAAATCGTGTTGTTGGATTAGTTCGGTCTCATTAAATCGGTTATAATTTTATTCGGGTCATATCACGTTCATAAAAATGTGTAAAAACAAACAGAAATGGGTAAAAACGTATGGAAACGGATGAAAAGGGACTAAACGTGTAAATCGTGTTTTTGGATTAGTTCGGTCTCATTAAATCGGTTATAATTTTATTCGGTCATAACACGTTCATAAAAATGTGTAAAAACAAACATAAATGGGTAAAAACGTATGTAAACGATGAAAAGGGACTAAACGTGTAAATCACGTTGTTGGATTAGTTCGGTCTCATTAAATCGGTTATAATTTTATTCGGTCATAACACGCATAAAAACGTGTAAAAACAAACGAAATGGGTAAAAACGTATGGAAACGGATGAAAAGGGACTAAACGTAAATCGTGTTGTCGATTAGTTCGGTCTCATTAAATCGGTTATAATTTTATTCGGGTCATATCACGTTCATAAAAAACGTGTAAAAACAAACAGAAATGGGTAAAAACGTATGGAAACGGATGAAAAGGGACTAAACGTGTAAATCGTGTTGTTGGATTAGTTCGGTCTCATTAAATCGGTTATAATTTTATTCGAGTCATAACACGTGCATAAAAAACGTGTAAAAACAAACAGAAATGGGTAAAAACGTATGGAAACGAATGAAAAGGGACTAAACGTGTATATCGTGTTGTTGGATTAGTTCGGTCTCATTAAATCGGTTATAATTTTATTCGGGTCATATCACGTGCATAAAGAATGTGTAAAAACAAACAGAAATGGGTAAAAACATATGGAAACGGATGAAAAGGGACTAAACGTGTAAATCGTGTAGTTGGATTAGTTCGGTCTCATTAAATCGGTTATAATTTTATTCGGGTCATAACATGTGCATAAAAAACGTGTAAAAACAAACAGAAATGGGTAAAAACGTATGGAAACGGATGAAAAGGGACTAAACGTGTAAATCGTGTTGTTGGATTAGGTCGGTCTCATTAACTCGGTTATAATTTTATTCGGGTCATATCACGTGCATAAAAAACGTGTAAAAACAAACAGAAATGGGTAAAAACGTATGTAAACGGATGAAAAGGGACTAAACGTGTAAATCACGTTGTTGGATTAGTTCGGTCTCATTAAATCGGTTATAATTTTATTCGGGTCATAACACGTGCATAAAAAACGTGTAAAAACAAACAGAAATGGGTAAAAACATATGTAAACGGATGAAAAGGGACTAAACGTGTAAATCACGTTGTTGGATTAGTTCGGTCTCATTAAATCGGTTATAATTTTATTCGGGTCATATCACATGCATAAAAAACGTGTAAAAACAAACAGAAATGGGTAAAAACACATGGAAACAGATGAAAAAGGGACTAAACGTGTAAATCGTGTTGTTGGAATAGTTCGGTCTCATTAAATCGGTTATAATTTTATTCGGGTCATATCACACATGCATAAAAAACGTGTAAAAACAAACAGAAATGGGTAAAAACGTATGGAAACAGATGAAAAGGGACTAAACGTGTAAATCGTGTTGTTGGATTAGTTCGGTTTCATTAAATCGGTTATAATTTTGTTCGGGTCATATCACGTGCATAAAAAACGTGTAAAAACAAATAGAAATGGGTAAAAACGTATGGAAACGGATGAAAAGGGACTAAACGTGTAAATCGTGTTGTTGGATTAGTTCGGTCTCATTAAATCGGTTATAATTTTATACGGGTCATAACACGTGCATAAAAACGTGTAAAAACAAACAGAAATAGGTAAAAACGTATGGAAACGGATGAAAAGGGACTAAACGTGTAAATCGTGTTGTTGGATTAGTTCGATCTCATTAAATCGGTTATAATATTATTCGGGTCATATCACACATGCATAAAAAACGCGTAAAAACAAACGAAATGGGTAAAAACGTATGGAAACGGATGAAAAGGGACTAAACGTGTAAATCGTGTTGTTGGATTAGTTCGGTTTCATTAAATCGGTTATAATTTTGTTCGGGACATATCACGTGCATAAAAAATGTGTAAAAACAAACAGAAATGGGTAAAAACCTATGGAAACGGATGAAAAGGGACTAAACGTGTAAATCGTGTTGTTGGATTAGTTCGGTCTGATTAAATCGGTTATAATTTTATTCGGGTCATAACACGTGCATAAAAAACGTGTAAAAACAAACAGAAATGGGTAAAAACGTATGGAAACGGATGAAAAGGGACTAAACGTGTAAATCGTGTTGTTGGATTAGTTCGGTCTCATTAAATCGGTTATAATTTTATTCGGGTCATATCACGTTCATAAAAAATGTGTAAAAACAAACAGAAATGGGTAAAAACGTATGGAAACGGATGAAAAGGGACTAAACGTGTAAATCGTGTTGTTGGATTAGTTCGGTCTCATTAAATCGGTTATAATTTTATTCGGGTCATAACACGTTCATAAAAAATGTGTAAAAACAAACATAAATGGGTAAAAACGTATGTAAACGGCTGAAAAGGGACTAAACGTGTAAATCACGTTGTTGGATTAGTTCGGTCTCATTAAATCGGTTATAATTTTATTCGGGTCATAACACGTGCATAAAAAACGTGTAAAAACAAACAGAAATGGGTAAAAACGTATGGAAACGGATGAAAAGGGACTAAACGTGTAAATCGTGTTGTTGGATTAGTTCGGTCTCATTAAATCGGTTATAATTTTATTCGGGTCATATCACGTTCATAAAAAACGTGTAAAAACAAACAGAAATGGGTAAAAACGTATGGAAACGGATGAAAAGGGACTAAACGTGTAAATCGTGTTGTTGGATTAGTTCGGTCTCATTAAATCGGTTATAATTTTATTCGAGTCATAACATCGCATAAAAACGTGTAAAAACAAACGAAATGGGTAAAAACGTATGGAAACGGATGAAAAGGGACTAAACGTGTAAATCGTGTTGTTGGATTAGTTCGGTCTCATTAAATCGGTTATAATTTTATTCGGGTCATAACACGTGCATAAAAAACGTGTAAAAACAAACAGAAATGGGTAAAAACGTATGGAAACGGATGAAAAGGGACTAAACGTGTAAATCGTGTTGTTGGATTAGTTCGGTCTCATTAAATCGGTTATAATTTTATTCGGGTCATATCACGTGCATAAAAAACGTGTAAAAACAAACAGAAATGGGTAAAAACGTATGTAAACGGATGAAAAGGGACTAAACGTGTAAATCACGTTGTTGGATTAGTTCGGTCTCATTAAATCGGTTATAATTTTATTCGGGTCATAACACGTGCATAAAAAACGTGTAAAAACAAACAGAAATGGGTAAAAACGTATGGAAACGGATGAAAAGGGACTAAACGTGTAAATCGTGTTGTGGAATAGTACGGTCTCATGAAATAGGTTATAATTTTTTTCGGTCATATCACGTTCATAAAAAACGTGTAAAAACAAACAGAAATGTGTAAAAACGTATGGAAACGGATGAAAAGGTACTAAACGTGTAAATCGTGTTGTTGGATTTGTTCGGTCTCATTAAATCGGTTATAATTTTATTCGGGTCATAACACGTGCATAAAAACGTAAAAACAAACAGAAATGGGTAAAAACGTATGGAAACGGATGAAAAGGGACTAAACGTGTAAATCACGTTGTTGGATTAGTTCGGTCTCATTAAATCGGTTATAATTTTATTCGGTCATAACACGTGCATAAAAACGTAAAACAAACAAACGAAATGGGTAAAAACGTATGGAAACGGATGAAAAGGGACTAAACGTGTAAATCGTGTTGTTGGATTAGGCCGGTCTCATTAACTCGGTTATAATTTTATTCGGGTCATATCACGTGCATAAAAAACGTGTAAAAACAAACAGAAATGGGTAAAAACATATGTAAACGGATGAAAAGGGACTAAACGTGTAAATCACGTTGTTGGATTAGTTCGGTCTCATTAAATCGGTTATAATTTTATTCGGGTCATAACACGTGCATAAAAAACGTGTAAAAACAAACAGAAATGGGTAAAAATGTATGGAAACGGATTTAAAGGAACTAAACGTGTAAATCGTGTTGTTGGATTAGTTCGGTCTCATTAAATCGGTTATAATTTTATTCGGGTCATAACACGTGCATAAAAAATGTGTAAAAACAAACAGAAATGGGTAAAAACGTATGTAAACGGATGAAAAGGGACTAAACGTGTAAATCACGTTGTTGGATTAGTTCGGTCTCATTAAATCGGTTATAATTTTATTCGGGTCATAACACGTGCATAAAAAACGTGTAAAAACAAACAGAAATGGGTAAAAACGTATGGAAACGGATGAAAAGGGACTAAACGTGTAAATCGTGTTGTTGGATTAAGTCGGTCTCATTAACTCGGTTATAATTTTATTCGGGTCATATCACGTGCATAAAAAACGTGTAAAAACAAACAGAAATGGGTAAAAACATATGTAAACGGATGAAAAGGGACTAAACGTGTAAATCACGTTGTTGGATTAGTTCGGTCTCATTAAATCGGTTATAATTTTATTCGGGTCATAACACGTGCATAAAAAACGTGTAAAAACAAACAGAAATGGGTAAAAACGTATGGAAACGGATGAAAAGGAACTAAACGTGTAAATCGTGTTGTTGGATTAGTTCGGTCTCATTAAATCGGTTATAATTTTATTCGGGTCATAACACGTGCATAAAAAACGTGTAAAAACAAACAGAAATGGATAAAAACGTATGGAAACGGATGAAAAGGGACTAAACGTGTAAATCGTGTTGTTGGATTAGTTCGGTCTCATTAAATCGGTTATAATTTTATTCGGGTCATAACATGTGCATAAAAAACGTGTAAAAACAAACAGAAATGGGTAAAAACGTATGGAAACGGATGAAAAGGGACTAAACGTGTAAATCGTGTTGTTGGATTAGGTCGGTCTCATTAACTCGGTTATAATTTTATTCGGGTCATATCACGTGCATAAAAAACGTGTAAAAACAAACAGAAATGGGTAAAAACGTATGTAAACGGATGAAAAGGGACTAAACGTGTAAATCACGTTGTTGGATTAGTTCGGTCTCATTAAATCGGTTATAATTTTATTCGGGTCATAACACGTGCATAAAAAACGTGTAAAAACAAACAGAAATGGGTAAAAACGTATGGAAACGGATGAAAAGGGACTAAACGTGTAAATCGTGTTGTTGGATTAGTTCGGTCTCATTAAATCGGTTATAATTTTATTCGGGTCATATCACGTTCATAAAAAACGTGTAAAAACAAACAGAAATGGGTAAAAACGTATGGAAACGGATGAAAAGGGACTAAATGTGTAAATCGTGTTGTTGGATTAGTTCGCTCTCATTAAATCGGTTATAATTTTATTCGGGTCATATCACGTTCATAAAAAACGTGTAAAAACAAACAGAAATGGGTAAAAACGTATGGAAACGGATGAAAAGGAACTAAACGTGTAAATCGTGTTGTTGGATTAGTTCGGTCTCATTAAATCGGTTATAATTTTATTTGGGTCATAACACGTGCATAAAAAACGTGTAAAAACAAACAGAAATGGATAAAAACGTATGGAAACGGATGAAAAGGGACTAAACGTGTAAATCGTGTTGTTGGATTAGTTCGGTCTCATTAAATCGGTTATAATTTTATTCGGGTCATAACATGTGCATAAAAAACGTGTAAAAACAAACAGAAATGGGTAAAAACGTATGGAAACGGATGAAAAGGGACTAAACGTGTAAATCGTGTTGTTGGATTAGGTCGGTCTCATTAACTCGGTTATAATTTTATTCGGGTCATATCACGTGCATAAAAAACGTGTAAAAACAAACAGAAATGGGTAAAAACGTATGTAAACGGATGAAAAGGGACTAAACGTGTAAATCACGTTGTTGGATTAGTTCGGTCTCATTAAATCGGTTATAATTTTATTCGGGTCATAACACGTGCATAAAAAACGTGTAAAAACAAACAGAAATGGGTAAAAACGTATGGAAACGGATGAAAAGGGACTAAACGTGTAAATCGTGTTGTTGGATTAGTTCGGTCTCATTAAATCGGTTATAATTTTATTCGGGTCATATCACGTTCATAAAAAACGTGTAAAAACAAACAGAAATGGGTAAAAACGTATGGAAACGGATGAAAAGGAACTAAACGTGTAAATCGTGTTGTTGGATTAGTTCGGTCTCATTAAATCGGTTATAATTTTATTCGGGTCATAACACGTGCATAAAAAACGTGTAAAAACAAACAGAAATGGGTAAAAACGTATGGAAACGGATGAAAAGGGACTAAACGTGTAAATCACGTTGTTGGATTAGTTCGGTCTCATTAAATCGGTTATAATTTTATTCGGGTCATAACACGTGCATAAAAAACGTGTAAAAACAAACAGAAATGGGTAAAAACGTATGGAAACGGATGAAAAGGGACTAAACGTGTAAATCGTGTTGTTGGATTAGGCCGGTCTCATTAACTCGGTTATAATTTTATTCGGGTCATATCACGTGCATAAAAAACGTGTAAAAACAAATAGAAATGGGTAAAAACATATGTAAACGGATGAAAAGGGACTAAACGTGTAAATCACGTTGTTGGATTAGTTCGGTCTCATTAAATCGGTTATAATTTTATTCGGGTCATAACACGTGCATAAAAAACGTGTAAAAACAAACAGAAATGGGTAAAAACGTATGGAAACGGATTTAAAGGAACTAAACGTGTAAATCGTGTTGTTGGATTAGTTCGGTCTCATTAAATCGGTTATAATTTTATTCGGGTCATAACACGTGCATAAAAAATGTGTAAAAACAAACAGAAATGGGTAAAAACGTATGTAAACGGATGAAAAGGGACTAAACGTGTAAATCACGTTGTTGGATTAGTTCGGTCTCATTAAATCGGTTATAATTTTATTCGGGTCATAACACGTGCATAAAAAACGTGTAAAAACAAACAGAAATGGGTAAAAACGTATGGAAACGGATGAAAAGGGACTAAACGTGTAAATCGTGTTGTTGGATTAAGTCGGTCTCATTAACTCGGTTATAATTTTATTCGGGTCATATCACGTGCATAAAAAACGTGTAAAAACAAACAGAAATGGGTAAAAACATATGTAAACGGATGAAAAGGGACTAAACGTGTAAATCACGTTGTTGGATTAGTTCGGTCTCATTAAATCGGTTATAATTTTATTCGGGTCATAACACGTGCATAAAAAACGTGTAAAAACAAACAGAAATGGGTAAAAACGTATGGAAACGGATGAAAAGGGACTAAACATGTAAATCGTGTTGTTGGATTAGTTCGGTCTCATTAAATCGGTTATAATTTTATTCGGGTCATAACACGTGCATAAAAAACGTGTAAAAACAAACAGAAATGGGTAAAAACGTATGGAAACGGATGAAAAGGGACTAAACGTGTAAATCGTGTTGTTGGATTAGTTCGGTCTCATTAAATCGGTTATAATTTTATTCGGGTCATAACACGTGCATAAAAAATGTGTAAAAACAAACAGAAATGGATAAAAACGTATGTAAACGGATGAAAAGGGACTAAACGTGTAAATCACGTTGTTGGATTAGTTCGGTCTCATTAAATCGGTTATAATTTTATTCGGGTCATAACACGTGCATAAAAAACGTGTAAAAACAAACAGAAATGGGTAAAAACGTATGGAAACGTATGAAAAGGAACTAAACGTGTAAATCGTGTTGTTGGATTAGTTCGGTCTCATTAAATCGGTTATAATTTTATTCGGGTCATAACACGTGCATAAAAAACGTGTAAAAACAAACAAAAATTGGTAAAAACGTATGTAAATGGATGAAAAGGGACTAAACGTGTAAATCACGTTGTTGGATTAGTTCGGTCTCATTAAATCGGTTATAATTTTATTCGGGTCATAACACGTGCATAAAAAACGTGTAAAAACAAACAGAAATGGGTAAAAACGTATGGAAACGGATGAAAAGGAACTAAACGTGTAAATCGTGTTGTTGGATTAGTTCGGTCTCATTAAATC
This sequence comes from Orobanche coerulescens, assembly GCA_033398695.1. Classification (NCBI taxonomy): domain Eukaryota; kingdom Viridiplantae; phylum Streptophyta; class Magnoliopsida; order Lamiales; family Orobanchaceae; genus Orobanche; species Orobanche coerulescens. The sequence goes on from CM065802.1 coordinate 50,929,587, forward strand.
GGTTATAATTTTATTCGGGTTATAACACGTGCATAAAAAACGTGTAAAAACAAACAGAAATGGGTAAAAACATATGTAAACGGATGAAAAGGGACTAAACGTGTAAATCACGTTGTTGGATTAGTTCGGTCTCATTAAATCGGTTATAATTTTATTCGGGTCATAACACGTGCATAAAAAACGTGTAAAAACAAACAGAAATGGGTAAAAACGTATGGAAACGGATGAAAAGGGACTAAACGTGTAAATCGTGTTGTTGGATTAGTTCGGTCTCATTAAATCGGTTATAATTTTATTCGGGTCATAACACGTGCATAAAAAATGTGTAAAAACAAACAGAAATGGGTAAAAACGTATGTAAACGGATGAAAAGGGACTAAACGTGTAAATCACGTTGTTGGATTAGTTCGGTCTCATTAAATCGGTTATTATTTTATTCGGGTCATAACACGTGCATAAAAAACGTGTAAAAATAAACAGAAATGGGTAAAAACGTATGGAAACGGATGAAAAGGGACTAAACGTGTAAATCGTGTTGTTGGATTAGTTCGGTCTCATTAAATCGGTTATAATTTTATTCGGGTCATATCACGTGCATAAAGAATGTGTAAAAACAAACAGAAATGGGTAAAAATGTATGGAAACGGATGAAAAGGGACTAAACGTGTAAATCGTGTTGTTGGATTAGTTCGGTTTCATTAAATCGGTTATAATTTTGTTCGGGTCATATCACGTGCATAAAAAAAGTGTAAAAACAAACAGAAATGGGTAAAAACGTATGGAATCGGATGAAAAGGGACTAAACGTGTATATCGTGTTGTTGGATTAGTTCGGTCTCATTAAATCGGTTATAATTTTATTCGGGTCATAACACGTGCATAAAAAACGTGTAAAAACAAACAGAAATGGGTAAAAACGTATGGAAACGGATGAAAAGGGACTAAACGTGTAAATCACGTTGTTGGATTAGTTCGGTCTCATTAAATCGATTATAATTTTATTCGGGTCATAACACGTGCATAAAAAATGTGTAAAAATAAACAGAAATGGGTAAAAACGTATGTAAACGGATGAAAAGGGACTAAACGTGTAAATCACGTTGTTGGATTAGTTCGGTCTCATTAAATCGGTTATAATTTTATTCGGTTCATAACACGTGCATAATAAACGTGTAAAAACAAATAGAAATGGGTAAAAACGTATGGAAACGGATGAAAAGGGACTAAACGTGTAAATCGTGTTGTTGGATTAGTTCTGTAACACCCCAAACTAGGCGGATATTACAGTGCCGTAGATTCCCAACTGGGACCCACCAGGCAAATGAAAATGAATGAATTACACAGGATAAATGTAGTACCGAACTACATTACAACAATAATTACTCCGATGAGGAGTTTAGTTACAACACACCAGGACAATACGGAATACTAGTGTATTTTATATGAAGATAAAATACACAACACTGAATGAAACGGAGTATTCAAATGAAAGTCTGCAGCGGAAAATAAAGGACAATAACATGAATAACTGAAAGATCGGGGCCCCCTACTAGTATCACTGGGACTGTAAATTTCATGTATTTATTTACTGTGATTTTGCGTTATTGTTTTATTCTAATTCATAATGTTATTTGTTTAATATGTTATTCATAAATAATCGGTTGTGTGTATACAGTTGTTATTATGCAGTTGAATGTTAAGATTTAAGTTTAGTGATTATGTTACATGTCATTTTATATTTGTTGTTTGTGTATGATTATATAATATTAATGTGTTAGTTTTATTATTTTTATGTATAATTAATATTATAATATTTTATGTATATTCTAAAAGTGTATGTTATAATACTCATAATTACAAGTAAATTAGAATGTTTACCATGTTTAAATTTATCAATCAAATTACCTTCCATTTATATAAGTTGTGAATTTTAAATTATAAATTATTTTGTATTAATAAATAAATTATAAAATATTTGACAAATACATATTTTTAACAATAACTAAAATGATGCAAAAATTAGTTGAGTAATTACTCAACTACGTATTGTGAAAATTATTTACTTGGTTGTTTGCACCTCATTACACCAAGTATGTAGTAGGCAAGAAGGAACCTTAGTTTTACAAATATCAATTTTTTTAATATTAATCCGATACCGTCTGTTAGGTTTTCACAGCAAGGAAGGGGTGGAAAAGCATGGGCACATGGTCTGTTACCTTCTTTGTATCCTAGAAGGTCAGTTGCTGATATTACTCATATCGATAGAATATCATTTCATTCTTTTAGTTCTTATTTATTATGCAATTAGTACTTTGATACATAAATGATGATTGTTTCTATAGATTGCGTCATATGCATATATGGTAAAAGATGTTTTGGTGAGTTGATACTGATCTTGTAGATATAGGTTTAGTTAGTTATGCAACTAATATTCTAATGATAGGTAGTTGTAATATGTATATATGATGAAATCGGTTTTTAATATTTATGCATCAAGAATTCTGTTAGAGTTTAGGTTGCTAAATTTACTAACAATTCAAGATGTTTAACTTTGATCAATGTGGCAAATCTGTTATATATTTATTTATATTATATATTTATTACTTCTGGATTGTCTATTTCACAATTGTATTATTTTTTTAAAAAAAAATCTTTAATGAAATGTGATTTGCTCAAATGTTGCTTCAAATGTTTAAATTGGTAGTAACATTTAATTATATTTTATTTTAGTAACATTTACTATTTTTTGTTATAGTACTTTAATTAATAATGAGCAAAATTGAATAACCATATATGCCTATATTGCATATGAATTATATCACAAAATACAAGTTAGAAAGAAAAAAAATATATATTTGCTAATCATGGACATTAATAGTTGAGAGCAAAATTGATTGCTCTCAACTCAACTTATATATATATATATAATATATATATAGATGATAAGTTCATTAATATGGATAAAAACAACATAAATTAATTCAAGGCAAATTGTCTAAAAAGGACTGCTGGCAACAAGAAAATCAAAACCAAAAGATTATTATAAAAACAATATGACGAACACCAATATATGTGGATGGTCGATAGGGATTGAAGCGAGCTGCTTCTGTTCGTACAATTAGCATCATTCTTTTTGAACTAGTCTGTAGAGCAGTTGCACATATACTTATTGTCATATTTCATGACATAAGTCTTTATAGTTTGGTATAAGTTTAATAGGATAATTTGCATTCACCGCTATACTTCAAACCATGTAATGAAAAATTCATTGTACACCTTTACTCCAAAGCTTTTTCAGGGATGGCTACAGACGTCTGCAGTGCCATCCATCCTTCCCTCTAAAATCAAAACACGTAAAAGATAAGGCAATACAATCCCCATATGTTAGTAATCATGAAAGGAAGTATTATCAACATGATGGCTCTGATATATTCTGATTTCCCCCCCTTAAAACAAGTTTATTGTGCTAAAAAACTTCTTTACATGTTTATCTTTTTAAGTTTGCACAAAAATTTTCTGCCTTCGCCCATGATGGTATGATCAAATTAGACATTTGTATAATTGATTGTCTAAGATAAAATCCATTTGCTTTTAGCTTTTAGTTATAGTACTTTTATTAATAATGAGCAAAATTGAATAACCATATATGCCTATATTGCATATGAATTATATCACAAAATACAATTTAGAAAGAAAAATTTTTTGTGCTAATCATGGAAGCTGCATGCTATGCTCATACCCTATCGACCTTCCACGACTGTGATTGTCATATTGTTCACAGAACAATCTTTCTCTTTGCCTTCCAAAGTCGACTTTGACTCCACTTTTCCTATGACGAATGCCGGTCTGTTTGGTGTGGGTAATGACATGGTGTCATTGAGAAGCATGGAGATCATATCTGATGTTGTTGGTCTATCCGTTGCGCTTTCTTGCACACAAAGCAAGGCGACGTGAACTGCCCTCAAGAATTGTTGTATGACACAAGTATTTCCAAAGGTTGGATCTTTCAGCTCCAGTATATCTCCTTGCTGCCATAGCTCCCATGCCTAAATCATTAGGAAATTACTTAGTAACTCATATACTTCGTAGTGACAAGCCACTCTTGTAGTGAGCTCTTTGGTCTTGAAATAGTTCGATAGTCTGGAAGTGACAAATGAAAAGTACGTAGGTATTTTAAACAATAAACTACTTTTTAAAGATCCCATATCATGGTGAAATAATTGATTTAATTGATTTCCCTAACATTCCAATAGAGTGGTTGAGCTAATGATGTTAGCAAGTCTAAAAAAAATCTCATCCCCCTTTTCACCATAACACACGAAAATTTTAAAACACGAAGTTCAATTAAGTGTCTACACTTACATATCCAATCAGATTAAATGTCCGGTCAAGATGAACGAAACTGCTATTTTTCCTTCCACTGACGATTTCTAGGATCAAGACTCCAAAACTGAAAATATCGGACTTGATGGAGAAAGTCCCTTCCATTGCATACTCAGGAGACATATAGCCACTGAACACAACATGGTCAAATTAACATTTCATCGAAATGGTACTCTTTCTGCATTTTGACATATATTCAGTAGTATTAAATCTAAGCTACTGCAGATAAACCAGCCATGAAATCAAGCGAAAGGGGATAACTTACTATGTTCCAACAACCCTGTTTGTCATTGCCTCTGTCTCATTCTTCTTGAATATTCTTGCCATACCAAAATCAGAAATCTTGGGGTTCAAATTCTCATCTAAAAGAATGTTATTGGCTTTTAGATCTCTATGAATAACCCTCATTCTTGAGTATTTATGCAGGTATAACAACCCTTGAGCTATTCCTTCAATGATGTTAAATCTTTTGGGCCAATCTAGTTCCGCTTTTCTGTTTTCATCTACAAGAAATTGTAACAAGTCTATTATGAAAAACAACAAATAAACCATTGTATGCACTTTAATTTACAAACATGCCTACCAAAGAGAAAGAAATCTAAGCTTTTGTTGGGCATATATTCATAGATTAACATCTTTTCTTCCCTGTGAATACAACACCCAAGAACTCGAACAAGATTTGTATGTTGGAGTTTGGCTATGAGTATTAGTTCATTCTTGAATTCCACAAGTCCTTGCCCTGATGTTCTTGAGAGCCTTTTGATTGCAATTTCTCGCCCATCACTTAGTCTTCCCTGTTTCAGTCATACCATGATACGAATGTAAGAACAAAAGAATTCGCTCAAATATCATCAACATGAATGTAAGTTACCTTGTAAACCGGTCCAAAACCACCCTGTCCTAGCTTATTCTCAACTGAGAAATCGTCTGTGGCGGCCATGATAGAAGCAAAACTAAATAATAACAAATCATTTCCTTTCCCACCCTCGTTTTCAAGCTGATGTACATCATTAAAGCTTTCGGAAGCTGTCAGCTCAAGGAAATATTCATCTCTCTTCCGCCTCTCGTATTCTATAATAAGTACCAACAACTTAATAAAAGTATAAATTATAATGCTCCAATATAAGCTAGGTTTATTTTTGTAGTTATTCTATACCTTCTCGCCTATGCTTTCTCTTCTTTATATACCATAAAATTCCCAAACAAAGGAAAACCAAAGGAATGACAACCACCATAGGTATCCATATCCATTTCTTGCTTTTTCCCGACTTGTTTCCTGCATATCTGACAGGTTTAGATACAAAGAGGAATATATGTTAGTCGAACCAATTTGGAACTGAGATTCTTACCTGTGGTTGAGCTAATTGGATTTTGACTGATCACATACTTTAACGTAGAGTTTTCACGTGGATTAACCGAAAAGTTATTGTTTCCTGTCCAAATAACACAGCCGGTTCCATTCGCGGTACTGCTATGAAACCCCACACAGCTACAATTATTCCAGCACTTAACGAAGCAATCACTAATGCTTAGGCTTGAGTTATTATCAGTAGTATTTCTAGTTACATCAGCAGTGAAATCTCCATTCTTTTCACTAAAATTGTCACCCTCTCGCCTACATCGAGGCAAACTCGACTCCTCTACACAACCATTACTTGAATCGTACCCATAACAAAACTCAGGGGTCCAAACAGTAGAATTGTCACTATCTCTGATCTGCCCTTTCGGTGTCAAAATCCACATAGGTAAAGATACATTACTAGCATTATAGGTAATGTATCGTTCTTCATTGCTGTAAACAGAAGTGATATTATAGCGGGATTGACTACCCGGGCTATTTAATGTAAAAAGGTACTGAAATGTTTGACCATTCAGATTTCCACTGGTCCAGTAGGGTTGGCCTCGTCTTCGAATCATTAATCTCTGAGACGCTTCTTCTATGGGTTCCCAGCTCAAAGTAAATGCTCCTGAACCAGGGATTTCAGCACTTAGCCAAGAAGTAAGTGTCCGATTCTGCCCTGTTTTTATGTCATACCCAAGCTTCATACCCGGTAAAAGTACATCGGTTGGGTGATCAAAACTCTGCCACAACACCCTCTTGTCAACTTCATTAATCAGCCGGAAATTACCATTGTCTTCTAGGGTTGCTGTCACGTTTGGGTTTCGACCAGCTTGAACATCAGTGATAACCATCAGAGTAGCCCGTCCAGCAGTGATGATCAAGTTTCCTGTTTGGGGGTCAATGGAGAGGGCATGGTCGATGGAGCCCGACACGATTGGCTCGTTTGGATTAGCAACCCATACTTTCCTGGATTCGATGTCATTCGTGTACCAAATTCCAAAGTAACTGTAATCTTTATCAAAGAATCCTAATGTGAAATTTCCACCGATGGAAACAAGCTGGTCAGTGGAGTCAAGCTGGCCCCCGAGTTTGATTCTTGAAAATGAATCAGAATCTGGACAAAATCTGACAGTGTAACTGGCACCGTTACACATAAATGTACTAGTTTGATCATCATATGGGGTGCTATAGGATCTAGGGCAAGCCGATTTAAACAATTGAGCATATGCCGTAGGCTTGCACGTCGATGATGATCCAAATGAGGTGACGCAACAATACTCTGGAGAGCCAAAGGCCAGGCAAGCAGACCTGCACCCACCTCCACCGGTCAACTCTGGTGGGCACCGTTGATTTAAGTCATCAATGCAACCCGTCTTTGCACAACTACGCAACCCAGAACCTGACCCACCAGTCGCCTCAACAAGCATAGGTAAGTTGTAACCGTCGACAAGAGTGACATCATAATAATCCTGGCCCTGAGGCCCATTGAAACTGAACTCTGCAAGTGTAACTGGTGTTTTGATTGGTCTTCCATTGCACTCCTTTTCACCACCGCAGTCACCGGTAGTGCATGACCCATTGCCAGACTTGTTGAAAGTGCACCCTGTCCTACCCCAGAAACGACCCGTCCACCCAGTTGGAGCTTCAAGAGAGAGTGACTTACCCTTTGTGAGCTCGAATCCGGTGGTGTTGAAATCTGCTTGATTGAGTGGGTTGCCGGAGATTCCAGGCCAAACAGTAAAATCACAGTTGTTGACAAAAGTAATATCCCTCCCTAAAGCTCCTGCAAATTTGCACAAAAAACTCTATTCAGAACACAAAATTCCCGGCCAGATTATATATTTTTAAATGCTTATTATGGCTTAAAAAGGGCATTTTAATAAGCACAACTCCGTGTCTTGCAAAATATACTTCTCTTTGTAAAAAACGCAATCAGCAGCGATAAACTTTTGAAATATGCAATCCCTCTTAGACTTTTGACACACACACACACTGATACGGTCCAAGACACTCAAGTGCAAGACATGACTCGACCCACCCGACTCAAAAGACGACCCTTGCGATATGTAGAATGAGACCTGGTCTTTAGGAAGAAGTCTCACATTCTGTTTTACCACTACTACGCATGATGTCATGTATGTTGAATGTGTAGTAGTGCATGCATGCATTTAGGAGAAGTGGTTTTTCCACAGTTGCATTAGTACCCACGTTTACATTTTTTTAGTCAAGTATTCTTCCTAAAGTTTAGCTTGGTGGTTTAGCTTTCTGTTAGTATTTAAATTGTAATTATTGCATGAAGTAAGATATGAGAAAATTGCCCCACGACTCCTTCTTCTTCCTGGTTAATTCTTAGGAGACTTACCATCTCGAATTGGTATCCATCAATTGGTGCTCTCGTTCTCGATCTCACCATGCCTCCCCGTAAAGACACATCAAACGACGATCCACCCACAAGTTTCCAAGACCAATTATCAGCCCTTACCGCAAAAGTTGATGCCCTCATGAATAGCATGGCGAACTTTCAACAAGCCCCACCGCCGCCCGCCTCCTCCCCACCACCACCACATAACCAACCTCGACCACCAAAAATACTCCTACCAAATTTCGATGGCTCAAACCCGTTAGATTGGATCTTCCAGGCTAACAATTACTTTGAGTATTACTCCATCCCACCCGCTCAACGTGTTACACTCACCGTTTTTTACTTTATTGGCGACGCGTTAAGTTGGTACAAACATCTTGCGCATAACAACTTGCTTGGTACTTGGGCCGAATTTTCACGAGCACTCGAACTCCGTTTTGGTCCTTCAACATTCGAAAACCATCAGGCCACTCTCTTTAAACTAAAACAAACCTCCACCGTCTCCGCCTACCAAACCGACTTCGAAAGAATAAGCAATTGTGTCATGGGTCTCTCGCCAGAAGCCTTACTAAACTGTTTCCTCTCCGGTCTTCGCGCCGATATCCAGAACGAAATAGCCATCCATCACCCAACATCCCTCCATCAAGCCTACGGACTCGCCAAACTAATCGAAGACAAGATTAATATAGCCAAACCACATTTCACCACCACCCGCACCTACACCAGCCCATCTTCGTCCACTCCCACCTTCTCACAACTACCAAACCCTCCCTCGAACCCCCCAAAACCGACAACACCACTGTTACCAGCCCCGCCACCACCCAAACCACCCTTACCCTTCACCCGACTGTCGCCCGAAGCACTTCAAAAGCGACGAGCCGAGGGTCTTTGTTTTCGTTGCCCAGAAAAGTTTCACCGAGGCCACAAATGTAACCCACCCCGATTTTGTTAATTGTTGACAACGACGACCAACCGACCACGGATGACATCTTCTCCATGCCAAACGAATCGATTTACACCAATTCGATCAACTCTTGCTCGCCACCACCGAACCACACACACCAATACCACCACAATATTTAGCACTTTCCCAGAACTTATCTTGGGTTAGCCTCACCAAAGGCATTGCGTGTAACCGCCATATTTATGGTCATGTCACAGTTCTTGTCGACTCAGGTAGCACCCACAATATCATCCAACCACGCATCGCTACGTTCCTTAACCTTCCCATTACCCCAATTTCTCCTTTCCCTGTTATGTTAGGAAACGGGTCCCACATACATTGTGAGGGTTTTTGTCAAACAGTGAGCCTTAATATCCGTAACACACAATTGATATTCCATTTTTGTCCTCCCGATTGAAGGCGCCGATATCGTATTGGGCATGGCATGGCTCGGGTCGTTAGGACCTATATTAGCGGACTTCTCCATTCCACGTTTGTCCTTCCAACACCAAGGTAACACTATCACCCTCTACGGCGAACCTCTCTCCACACCGGCCTCCTCAAGCACAATACAGCACCTCATGCAAAAACATGCGATCGCTTCCATGCACACACTCATCTTTCAACATGAAGAAACGTCGCCAACCATTCCCACAACCATTTCCGAGGACCCTCACATCCACAATCTCCTAAAGGAATATTCCCACGTTTTTGAGTCACCCAAATCACTACCACCACAACGCAACTATGACCACAAAATCCCTCTAGCACCCAATGCACCACCTGTCAATGTACGTCCCTACCGTTACCCCCACTATCAAAAACAAATCATGACGGACCTTATTGCTGATATGTTGAAAGAAGGTCTTATTAAACCAAGCCATAGCCCGTATTCATCACCGGTTTTACTTGTTCGAAAAAAGGATGGAACATGGCGCTTTTGTGTGGATTATCGCGCTCTTAATGCAATAACTATCCGCGATCGATTTCCAATTCCAACAGTCGATGAGCTCTTGGATGAACTTCATGGTGCTCGTATTTTTTCTAAGATTGATCTTCGTGCGGGTTACCATCAAATCCGTGTCACTAGTGCAGACACCCATAAAACCGCTTTTCGAACGGTGGATGGTCACTACGAGTTCCTCGTAATGCCGTTTGGATTGTCAAATGCCCCCTCCACATTCCAGTCCGCCATGAATGATATATTTCGAGATGTGTTGCGCCGATTTGTACTTGTATTCTTTGACGATATCTTGGTTTATAGTCCATCACAGGAAGAGCATTACCTTCACCTCCGCCACGTTTTTGAAACCCTAGCAAGCAACAGGTTCTTTGCTAAACTATCTAAATGTGTTTTCTCAGTTGCTGAGGTCCACTACTTGGGCCACGTTATCTCAAAAGCTGGAGTGTCCACTGACATGGAGAAAATCAAATCCATCCAAGAATGGCCCAAGCCCACAACGATCACCGGACTTCGAGGTTTTTTGGGCTTAACAGGCTACTACCGTAGGTTCGTTAATAACTATGCCCATATCGCTTCACCCCTTACTGACCTTCTCCAAAAACCAAAATTTCATTGGAATAAGGAAGCTCAAGAAGCATTTGAAACCCTAAAAACAACCATGTCCACTCTTCCTGTGTTAGCCCTTCCAAACTTTTCTCTTGTTTTTGATGTCACAACGGACGCATCAGGTACTGGAATTGGTGCGGTCTTATCGCAAGAAGAGAAACCGATAGCGTTTTTTAGTAAGAAATTATCCCCACGTATGATAGCTTCCTCTACATACATCAGGGAGCTTTTTGCTATAACTGAGGCAGTGAAAAAGTGGCGACAATATCTCCTTGGACATAAGTTTCGGGTTTTCACGGACCAACGTAGTCTCAAACACCTTTTAACGCAGGTCATCCAATCCCCAGATCAACATAAATGGGCTAGCAAGTTATTGGGTTATGATTTTGAGGTTCACTATAAACCTGGTAAAGAGAACCGTGTAGCTGATGCTTTGAGCAGAGTTGAAGACACACACTTTTTATCATTATCGGTACCCACTTTTCCTTGGCTTAACGAGTTACGTGCATATTATACATCGACACCAGAAGGGCAGCGCCTGCTCGATAACGTTACCAATAAGAATGACTCCTTCACCGACTACCAAATTCATGATGGGTTAGTTTATGTTCATCACCGACTTTTTGTTCCCGATATACCTTCTCTTCGTCTTAAGCTGTTGCAGGAATTTCACTCATCCCCCATAGGTGGCCATTCAGGCATTAATGCAACGATAAGGCGCCTTAATGGGTCATTTGTGTGGCCACAATTGCGTAAAGATGTCACAAGGTTTATACAGGAATGCACGGTATGTCAACAAACCAAATACTCGACCCATAAACCTTATGGCTTGCTCCAGGCCTTACCGATTCCAAACCAAGTGTGGGACGAGATATCCATGGATTTTATAACCAACTTGCCACTTTCAAATGGTAAGTCGGCTATATGGGTTATTGTGGACCGCCTTACAAAATTTGCCCATTTTTTAGCCCTACCACCACATTACACCGCCCCCACCTTAGCCACGTTATACCTTCAACAGGTTTACCGTCTCCATGGCATACCTAAAACCATAGTCTCGGATCGTGATCCCATTTTTCTTAGTCAGTTTTGGAAAGAACTTTTCAACAAGATTGGCACTAAGCTTCTTTATTCCAGTGCATATCATCCACAAACGGATGGTCAAACCGAAGTTGTTAATCGTTGTTTGGAATCATACTTGCGATGCTTTTCATGTGATAAACCCAAGGACTGGAACAAGTACCTTTATCTGGCCGAGTTTTGGTATAACACAAGCTACCATAGTGCCATAGAGATGACACCATTCCAAGCTCTATATGGCCGACCACCTCCAACTATTCCTAACTACACTTTCGGCAGTTCACAGGTTGCTTCTATTGACTCCACCCTTTTGGAACATCAACGTTTACTTGCACTTCTGAAAGACACTTTGGCCAAAACTCGCCAACGTATGACTGATCAAGCAAACAAACATCGGTTAGATAAGGAGTTTCAGGTAGGGGAATACGTTTATCTTCGCTTGCGGGTGTACCGTCAAACAACAGTAGCGAAACGGGACGTTCATAAGCTAAGTCGTCGTTATTTTGGTCCTTTTCAAGTACTTGAACGTATTGGGAAAGTGGCCTATCGTTTAGAGCTTCCACCAGGTTCGCGTATTCATCCAGTTTTTCATGTATCATTGCTCAAGCCAAGCCACGGTGATCCAAACCCAACCACATGTCCCTTGCCTGATAAGTATGTTGATAATTTTCCCGTAATGGAAGCAGAGGCATTCTTAGATCACCGCACCATCAACAAGCAAGGCAAACCTGAAGCTCAAGTTCTTGTTAAGTGGAAGGGGAGAGACATTACTGAGGCCACCTGGGAACCTCGAGCTGAGATGACCACCGATATGTCGGACCTTGAGGACAAGGTCCATTTTGAAGACGGGGATATTGATACGGTCCAAGACACTCAAGTGCAAGACATGACTCGACCCACCCGACTCAAAAGACGACCCTTGCGATATGTAGAATGAGACCTGGTCTTTAGGAAGAAGTCTCACATTCTGTTTTACCACTACTACGCATGATGTCATGTATGTTGAATGTGTAGTAGTGCATGCATGCATTTAGGAGAAGTGGTTTTTCCACAGTTGCATTAGTACCCACGTTTACATTTTTTTAGTCAAGTATTCTTCCTAAAGTTTAGCTTGGTGGTTTAGCTTTCTGTTAGTATTTAAATTGTAATTATTGCATGAAGTAAGATATGAGAAAATTGCCCCACGACTCCTTCTTCTTCCTGGTTAATTCTTAGGAGACTTACCATCTCGAATTGGTATCCATCACACACACACATATATATATATATATATGCAGGCTATGAATTACCATTAAAAACACAAGAGTAAAAGATGAAAATGAATATTTGAGGAACTACTGGGACATGAAGTCGAGTTGACAAAGAATACAATTTGAATAGAATCATTAAACTTTTTGGTTAAGTTAATCATTCAATCAACGTACATAGACATAACAGGTTAATAAAAGTCTTATATTGCCTTATAAAAAAAAAGAATAATAAAAAACAGGTTATTTCTGTTGTTACATGGTGGTGGTAGACAATTAGTTCACGGTGTTGACCTGGTCAACTCATACACACTATGAAAATGAAGTTGATGGCTTCATAGAAACCACATTAATTGCCACATATGTATATAATTAATTAATTAATTACATAAACGGTTTCTAACTTTTTATGCCTTCTCTTTTACCACATTAATTAATTAATTAATCAACGTATAGAAGAATCAAGATTGACCACCAACGTCAAATACAGAACAAGTACAATAATAAACAAATTTCGTTTTCCGAATAAAGCCAAAAAAGTAACGAAACGAAAATTCCATACCGTCTCTCGCGGGTTAGGGCCCAACCGTCTATGATGACGGTGTATGAGGAAGGTGAGATGTAGACAGCCTTACCTCTACCGTTAGGGGTGTTCATAACCCAAGACTAGCTTTTCTGATCTGAATTTACGAATGCCGTTTATGCGGGTATTGAAAAATTCGGCCCGTGACCCGAAAAGTGGGCAGACCAAAAATGCAGACTTATTTTTTCTGGTCATTACAGCAGACCTGACCCGAAATTTAATACCACTAATTTAAAATTTTTATAAATAATTTGTAATTTTAATATAAATTTATTTTAAAATTTATTATATAAATTAATTCCCTGAGTACTAAATATTATAAATATTTTCATACAATAAGTAAATCTCAAAACTGACTAAATTTTTTTATATATATCATTTTTTTTATTATATAATTATGCTTAATTCAATATTCAATTATATATATATGAAAGAATATATTATTTTTTATTTAAAGATTATATTATTTTTTATTTAAAGATTTTATCTTCTTGTAAATTTCCAAACTAGTGAGAATAAATACCATTACTGAAAATATAATTAACATGAATTCTCATATCAAATATAATTCATATTATTTGAAAGATAAAGTTTCATATAATTACAAATTAAATAATTAAATTTATAAAAAAAATAATTATTAAAAAATAATCGGGTTTTCGGATACCCGAATTTACGCAACAAGTCGGCCCATGACCCGACCCGATTATATGACTTTTTTTCGGGTGTCTACCAAAAAATTTAAAATTTTTAAAAATACCCGGAATATTTGTTTCGGGTCATCGGGTAGTTGGGCCGGGTATTTTTGAACACCCCTACCTACCGTAGGCTAGAGAGGCTGCTTCCAAGTTCTACATAAAGTAAACTAATACCTCCTGGCCATCACAAATGCTCTAAGTGGGATTAGAACCCGGGTCTCTCTTGTGAAAGATGGGCCTTCAACCACTAGACCATTTGTGATGGTTAATTAAAATTCATTTAACCTATTAGTTTATAACCATTTTCAATTTATCAATTTAAACCATTTTTAAGAAATATATTTCTTTTTTGTTTGTTGTAATCTTTTTACACGCATTACAAAAATTATATTTAGATTTATACATTGACCAGACTACTATTAAAAAAATAAATCCACGATTACCTTTTAAATTTTTTTCCTTGAACATATCAAAAATAAGTATATAAATAACCATATGGTGATATTTTTTTTGGGTAAAGGAAAAATGAATCGATGGAAAGTAATAAAAGAATAAAAACAAATTAATATACATATAATATGAGTATACAAATTATATGAAACTAACATGATAAATTTAACACTAATAAATGTAACAACTAAGAATATATAAATCTCATGTCTCAAGAAATTAAGGAATCGTACATAATACAAAGTGTTGTATACGCTAACAAAATCTTTAACAATATTTATTGATCATTTAAATTTATATAAATCATTATTCTACAATACTCGTGTGTTCACATGAGTCAAAGTCTAGTTTTATATTAACTAAATGTAATGACTTGTAAATTTCTTTAAAATAGGAGACTCTAATTTTTATTAAATTAAACTTAAATTAAATTTAATAAGTTGTAGATATTTTTTAAATAGAAAAATATATTTTAAGTAAGTTGTGCTTAAATTAAATTTTAATAAATTGTACATATTTTTTAATTTAGGAAAGTTACTTTTAAGTAAATTAACTTTTGATTGGTCAATTAAAAAATTAAAGTCTTTCATTGATCCGACGGGATCATCATGGGGATCTATACCAAGAGCGCTGGATCGCTGGATTACCCTGTACTGTGTTGATGGAATCGTGAGGATTCGCATCGTTGGATTCCGGTGGCGGAAGTCCGTTTTGCATGTTCTATGATGCATTGATGATTTATGTATTACGATACTTGTGCTAGCATTGTTTTGCTAACCCCTTCGGGGGTGGACATTGTTTTGATGTTCAGGTAGCCGAGGAGCGGGGAAGCAACCACAGTACCGACAGGACGATGAAATGGCTCAGTGATGTGGTTGATGTTTATTGTTATTGTGATTTGTCTTCTTGGTCTATTTAGTACTCGAGTACGTCTGTTTTTAATAACGTCTTTTCGATATGGTTGTATAAGTTAACTCATTTGATCGGTTGAATCAAATCTGTATTTGAACTTCAGTTGTACGATTGGATTATATTTACACTCTTTTTAAAATTTGCCTTGTAAATCCTTACCTAAAGGGTTTACGGCGCTTTAATTATTCCGAATATCTCGGGGTGTTACACAACTTTCACGGCTCCTCATGATGGCACTGGGAAACACGCATCAGTGTTTGAAGGGGTCATGGGGGACAAAGATTCAGAGGGACAAAGGCCACCCGCTGATATGGAACCCATAACCACCCCCGGAGGTGCGCATAACTTGGGAACTGACCTTGAGGACCAGGCAGATAAAACCCAGTCTGCTGGATTTGAGAGGTCATGACCTGGCCATAACGAAGGCAAGTCTTCTTATGAAGAGGAGCCGGATAACCTCATGTTGCAGATTACCTCACTGGCTGATGCTCATGACACCCTGTTCTCTGATGATGAATTTCATAGTGATGTGGAGATTTTTGAAGCTGTAGATGATATGGTGGTTGAGGAGACAGTCTCTGAACCAATTCCTCAGTCTCCTCAACCTTCTGACACTGAGGCCGCTGAAGCTAACTCCACATCAGAGTCCTCTGAAGATGATCAAGCTCCTCTCACTGAGAAAGTTTTTACCAAATTCATCAAGAAGATTACTAACATTTTGTACAGGGGGGTCACTGACGAAGTGTTTAACATGCACACTGAGCAAGCAGTCCATTACCACCTCCTCAAGGATGCTGTTGAAGACTTTAATGATGATGTCAGGGAACAGAATTCCACAGTCACCTACTCCCTGACACAAATGGTCTCTCAACTCAACCAGTTTTTGGAATCCCTCAACAAGCTGAATATAAGAGTTCAGTCTGCTCAAGAATCAGTTAAAGATGATCCTGAGCTCACCAGGAAGCTTCTTCAGGCATCTGAGACGTATTAGGTAAATTCAGTGACCCTCACTGAGTTACTTGGCTTGCTAAAGGGATCAAATGTTCAGAATCTCAACTCAATCATGGAGTCTCTCAAATCTTCCTTTACATCATTGGAAGAATCAGTGGCAACTCAATCCCAAAAGTCCACTTCCCTGGCATGGACAATGGGATCCAGGATGACAACCCTTGAAAATTCTCAGGCTACACTTGACTCCAAAGTATCTTCCATTCAACAGGATACTACGGAAATCAAGTCCATGATGACGGAAAATTTTCAAGCTTTCAAGGGAACATCTACTTATTCTTCAGTACAGCCAACACTTGCCATCACTGACGCTCAGGCAAATGTTGAGGGGGAGAATGCTACTGAAGCCCCTAATACTGAGGAACAAGAAGCTGGACAGCCCTCTCACACTGAGGGGGGCATGTCACTTAAGCCACACCAATCACTGAAGTTCCACCACAAGAGGAACCAGTCTCCTCCACTCTCAGGCAGGACAGAGGAAAAAGTATTGCTACCACTTCTGAACCTGAAATTATACTCAAGCCTGCCTCAACCATAGTCAGATATGACCCTGATGAACCTATTAGAGTCCCATTTGAAATCAATGGAGTAGTACATCATCTCACCAATGCCGAAATTCAAGCTCACATGGAAAGAATTGAGATACTACAAAAGGTGGCTAAAGAGGAGAGGATGAGCAAGCCGGCCCTTATAAAGGTTGTTCATGAGGAGGCTGAAAAGATTGGTTTGGATACTGAGGCACTAGCCACTGAGCAAGCTGGTGCAGCCTTTAAAAAGGCTCAGGAAGAAGAGTTAAGTGCTCTAAAAAGGAAAAGGGAAGAAAAGCTCAGGAAGGACGCTCATATAAGGAAGACCAGGATTGAAAAGTATAATTGGGTGATGAAAGAAAGGCTGAAACCAGAAACCATCACTGACATTCAAATCCATCGCAACACTAATCCTGCCATAGTCACTGTCTTCAGGGGACAAGATAAAAGAGTGATGGATGTTCACAAACCATTAAAGTTTGCTGACTTTGGCATCACTGAACTTGATGAGCTCCGTCCCATCATTGCCAAGAAGAACAATGTTGTGGTACCTAACCTTCTCAAGTCACTGAAGGAAAGGTATGTCAGACTGAAAGTAATGACTGAAGCACTGAACATTCCCTCCCTTCTTCCTGCTTCAACAACAAAAACTGCTCCATCTAAGGCTTCCAGGAGGAAAAGGAAGCATATTGAGATGGAGCCTGAGATCAAAGTACTGTGTGGACCGTGATGTGTCGCTTCCTGAAGGGATCACTTTTGTGAACAATGCGGTCCTTGAAGCACCTGAAAGAGGCTTATGTTTTACTGATGAGTATGGAAACCTAGCTTTCCAAAGATGGTCTGATATGGAAAAGGCAGGAATTAAAGCAATGCTCATGTACCTCATGCTGGCGTCCCCCATCAAGAGTACTGAGAACAAAAGATTCTGCCAGGACTTAGAAGCAATGATTAATGAACATCCTGAAAGGCATCTACTCAGATCAAAGAAAGCAAATCTTGAAGCCCTTGGTTACCACCTGAACATCTAATCTGCAACAACAACTATCTTTTTTATTTTTGTAATTTGTAGGACTTGTAATAACCATGGTTATCACGGCGCCAAGGCGAGGCGAGGCGCTCGGCTACCGCCCGGACGCCTAGGCGCCTAGGCGCCCGCCTAGGCGACAATTAGGCGTTAAATAAAAAATATATTTAATAAATAATAATAATTAATATTTCACTATTAAAATTAATAAACAACATTATATTAAGTCCACATTTTATAATTAAAGCCATAAAATTCAACACAAATAAATAAAGGGTACGAAGTTCACATAAGTAGCAAATACAATAACATAAAACACAAACTCTCATCTCTCAAATATCATCAAAAATTAAATCATTAGCATATCCTTCATTGCCCTCATTCTCACTATCATGAGCATTGGTAGTCTCTTGGCCATAATCATCATCAAGATCAACATCATCATCGGGAAAACCATCATCTTCTTCTCCATCTTCTTCATCACGTAATCTAGAATTAGTACTAGTTCTACCACGCCGAGCATAAATTAGTACTTCACCACCACGCGAACCCCTGCTCTCATCAAATTGAGAGTCTAAATGAGATCTCCTAGAAAGATTACGGCCTTGGAGATTATTCGATGCACCTGTTGCTTCATCAACATGGCTCCATAAAAGATTATCGCCTGGATGAACAACCTCATTGTCGACCCATTCATTATCCCATTGGAAATCTTCTATGATCAATGGATTGAAACTAGCCCCTTCTTCACGACGCTTTTGGAATCGATTGGCAATCTTCCGATTATATTGAATATACACCAAATCATTGAGTCTTTGATGCTCAAGCCTATTTCTCTTTTTGGTGTGGATCTAAAAAAAAAAAAATTAAAATTCAAAATTTATTTACTTATTAATGACACTTAGTACTTACAAATTCAAATGTGCTCCAATTTCGCTCGCATCCGGAAGACGAGCAACAAAGACCAATGATACGCTTTGCAAGTAATTGAAGCTCAATTGCATTTACACCGAAGGCATTCCACCAATCAACTAAAATGTAAAAAAAAAAATTGTTACTTCTCAACAAATATAATTTAGAAAGAGAGAACATACATTTTATAAGTTAAGTTGGATACTAATTACGAGGAGTCTTAGTCTTTTGTTGCTTGATTGCTAGTTGCTTCCCGAAATTCCCTCGCATGTGCTCGTAATCATCAACTTGATTACTTATCTTGATTTGTAAAGCCTCATCCGTCACCATTTTTTCAAGCACGTCATTGAACATCCCTCGTTGCTTAGCCGCATAGGTTAGGTCATTTTGTTTGAGGTCAAAATATTTAGAAGGATTTAAGAACAAAGCCGCTCCATATAATTTGACCTCCATTTGAACTTCCCACCTCGTATCAATAATTTCCATCACACTATCCAACAGTCTCGACTTATTTGCAAATGACTCTGAAATTGTTTTTTTTGCATGATCCATGGCCACGGTAAGTTCGGGCATTGCGGGTGTCTCATCGGCATCAACTATCCTCATCACAATAAGCAGCGGCTGTGAAGCTCTTATACAATTTTCAACAACATTCCAAAATCGAGAAGAAAGCACAATGTCGCTCACTCTTTTGCCCGCTTCTGTAGCCGCCAATTTGGACCTAGTCCAATCCTCACTAACAAAAAGCAATCGCAGTGCATCCTTGTGCTTGTACAAACTTTGCAAAGTAAGAAATGATGTGGCAAATCGGGTAGCTCCTGGCCTAACAAGGTCTCGCCCATTAGTCTTGTCTCTCATTGCTTCACAAATTCTTTTATGCCGATAGATGAATGTAGTGACGCGCCGCGCTCTTTCAATATTACTCTTGAACTCCGTCAACTTTCCGATATCCTCCAACATTAAGTCGATACAATGTGCCGCACATGGAGTCCAAAAAAGTGTTGGGATTCTACTCTCAAGTAGTCTGCCCGCTGCCTTGTAATTAGCACCATTGTCCGTCACAATTTGTACAACTTTATCGTGGCCAATTTCATCAATCTTTTTTTCAAGCAAATCGGCCAACATTGGCGCATCTTGGCATTGACTAGATGCATCGACAGAGCCCAAGAAAAATGTCCCAAGTGGACTATTCACAAGAAAGTTGATCAAATGCCGATTCCTTCTATCTGTCCAACCATCTGACATCAACGTGCATCCATATTCCTTCCAACCGTTTTCTTGCCTTTCTTTCAATTTTTCAGTCTCTTTTTTCGCCTTCTCAAGACAAGGGCCACGCAATTCATGAAAGCTTGGAGGCTTTAGTCCGGGACCAAATTGACCAATTGACTCCACCATTATCTCGTAACTTCGAGAGTTTGCGGCATTAAATGGAATGCCACATTCATAGAAAAAATTGGCAATATGCATCTTCACTCTCTCTTTCTCCTCGGGACTCTTTGTGCATTGTTCAATTGTCGATTGAGTGGGCCCTTTACTATGTCTTTCTTCGATCACTTCCTCTGGTGATTTTCTTATCATTGTGACCACCGACTTGCTTTGTTTCACCATTCTTGGTTGTGCAAACATTTTTGATAATGATTGCTTTCTTTTTGAAGCTGTTCCGGAGCTAGGATGACTAGTAGAGTCCATTGATGATGGTATTGAACCAAGTTGAACCGAATCATCATCATGTTCATCATCATCTAATATGATAGGCTTGTTTCTCGCATTTCTCTGTAAGTATTCGTGCATCTCTCTCATAATAACTGTAACACCCCGAGATATTCGGAATAATTACAGCGCCGTAAACCCCTTTAAGTAAGGATTTACAAGGCTAATTAAAAGGAAAGTAAATATAAGACATCAATACTGCGAAAATTCAAGTTTATGAAAACGTACAACTGGTTCAACGGGTAATTAATACAACCATATCGAATTAATATCAAAAGGACACGCGTACTCGAGTACAGAAACCAAACCAAGACAACAAATCTCCAATAACAATAAACATCACTGAACCCCTTCGTCGTCACGTCAGATCTTGTGCTTTCCCTGCTCCTTGGCTACCCGAACATCAAAACAAATGTCCACCTTCGAAGGGGTTAGCAAAACGATGCTAGTACAAGTATCATATTAAACAATTCGAATATGCATCAACAATACATAACAAGATACATCACACGGACTTCCGCTAGGAATCCGACAATGCGAATCTACAAGATTCCATTACACAAGATGGGTATTCCAATGATCCAGGCCCTCAAGATAGATCCCAAGATGATCCCGTCGGACCAACACGAGGTGGAAATAACCCGTCCAATGATCCAGCGCCCTCAGCCTAGATCCCAAGATGATCCCGTCGGACCAACACGAGGTGGACATCCGATCCAGCGCCCTCAACATAGATCGTACACGTATACAAACACAACTCATGCATACACATATGCCAAATCATTATGTTCATCAACATGAACATATAAACACTATATAACGAATATCATGACAAATCAACGAAGTAAATATCATGTTCAACAACATGTATAATCATACGCATACTCCAAAAATACCGATATTAACATATCACGATACTTGCCTCGAAGATGGCAAGAACGATATACTTCAATGCTCGACGCACTCAAGGCCGCCTCCTTCGATCAACGTAACAAGCTCGAACCTTAACAAGAGGAACGATATACAAATCATCTCGAGTCGAACAATGGCCTAACAATTCGGCCTACGGCGAAAAGCTCAAACTAAACAAGTCGCTGGATTGCTTAGCGCCACGATTTCTACGTAACGCGGCGCTAAGCCGGATCGTTAGCGACGCTATCGTATAAGACTAGCGGCGCTAGCCACGAATCGGCCTGACTCGGCTGCCTCATAACGTACGCTACGTACGTTTTGTGCGAAAACCGAACCTCGATAGCGCACGTTACCTCACACATGTTAGCGTGCGCTAATCTTGCATGGCAGAATACTGCAAACCGAAAATTGGGTTGAATGGTGAAGAACTCATGAATCCTATGGTGATATTACAAGTTATCCTCGGGCATATCATGCTAATAAGGTTTTTGGAAGTTTCTATGATCATGAGATACAAATATACGGATAGTTATCTCGATATCACAATTCCTCTACGATCTTCAAGAAATAATCTAAGTTCCATCGTCTTACGTTCCAAAACACATGATTCCAACGTATACTACGTATCATCTGGGTAATATCCGATTACTTGATCATAAATCGATTTAAACATGCTTAGGAGTCCTTATAATAAGATGGTTCAAAGGTTCATTCGACATCTAGTACCGATACGTCAAAAGTATCCTTCTAACATGTGATGACCAATTATAAACGAAGTACTTGCTATCCAAACATGATTCAAATCTTCCTTATGAACATTACTAATCATTGGTGAAGAATCACCTACCTCAAAGTAGTGAAGAACACGGATGAAATGAAGCAATCCAACACCGAGGGTTTGAACACCAATCTCCAATGATGTATGATCTTCAATCTCGAACTAGGAGGTTGATACGGAGTGTTTAGGACAAAAGTAGTTATGTTCTATGTGTCAAAGTTCGGGTTGAGGGAGGAGAAGGAACTGAAATCACGAATAGGATGCTGTCCTATTTATAATAAATGGCTATTAGGGCGCGCTATACACTGTCCGTAGCGTGCGCTAACGGCTCACAGTCTAAACTGTACTCGGCACTTAGCGTGCGCTACGCATCGACCTATAGCGTGCGCTAAGGCGTTGACTCGGCTTTTCCCGAAAGCCATCCAGATACATTCGACAAGATCCGACAAGGGTCCCCCGGCCAGATCTCACCTACCGCGCGTCTCAATCAATCTGACCACGCGTAGCGTGCGCTAATTACACTCGGTAGCGTGCGCTATGAAACCATGTTAGCGTACGCTACCCTTAGCCTGTAGCGTGCGCTACATGTACAGAATTTCAATCTTCAAATCACATACACGAAATTATATGCTCGACAACATCGGATTATGAAATACGGAGAATAGTACTCAGACAAAAGTACAATCATTACAATATCACAAGTTCCAATTACATAACAGAAATCTCGGGTATTACATCCTTCCTCCCTAAAAAGAAGTTTCGTCCCGAAACTTAGGATGAAAACAACTCCGGATATTTAGCCTTCATACCGTCCTCCGTTTCCCAAGTGGCCTCTTCGACTCCATGTCGTGACCATTGTACTTTAACCAAATGTATTGGTTTATTCCTCAATTGTTTGATCCGGCTCTCAAGTATCTTGATAGGTCTCTCTTCGAAGGTGCCATCATTAGTTATCTCGATCTCGTCGAAATCAATGACGTGACTGGGGCCCAGTACATACTTTCGCAGTTGGGATACGTGAAACACATTGTGAACATGACTCAGCGATGGCGGTAAGGCCAACCTGTACGCTAAATCCCCAACTCTATCTAGGATCTCAAATGGTCCGATATATCTCGGACTAAGCTTTCCTCTTCTCCCAAAACGGAAAATCCCTCGTGTAGGAGACACCTTCAATAGCACATGATCCCCAACGTCGAACTCTAGAGGACGACGACGTACATCGGCATAAGACTTCTGTCGACTGCAGGCGATCGATAGTCTCTCTCGAATCAAAGCTATCTTCTCTTGAGTCTGAATAATCAATTCCGGTTCCGTCCCGATCAGATCCGAAGAATCATCCCAACACAGAGGCGATCGGCATCTCCTCCCGTACAAAGCTTCAAATGGTGCCATCTTGATAGAAGCATGCCAACTGTTATTGTAAGTGAATTCAATCAAGGGCAAGTGAACTTCCCAATCAGTTGACCAATCCAACGCACAAGCTCTAAGCATGTCTTCTACAGTTTGAATAGTCCTTTCGGACTGACCGTCTGTTTGGGGATGATAAGTTGTGCTAAAGTTGAGCTCAGTCCCCAAAGCCTTGTGGACTGCCTTCCAGAAGTGCGACACGAAACGACCATCTCGATCCGAAATAATGGTCTTCGGCATCCCATGCAATCTGACTATCTCCGCAATAAATACTCGCGCCAATCTCTCGGGTCCCCATGTATCTTTGATTCCTAGGAAATGAGCCGACTTGGTTAGTCGATCAACTACGACCCAATCATGTTCATTCCTGCTCTAGTCCTTGGCATACTAGTGATGAAATCCATCGAAATGTCCTCCCACTTCCATTCAGGGATCGGAAGCGGCTTTAACATCCCGGCAGGTCGCTGATGCTCAATCTTGACCTGCTGACAAGTCAAACACTTCGAAACGTACTCTGCTACGTCCTTCTTCATATTCCCCACCGTAAATTTTGCTTTAGATCCTTATACATCTTATCACGCCGGGTGAATAGAATAGGGCGCGCTATGAGCTTCTTTCGTAATAGTCCGTCTCAAATCATCATCATCGGGAATGCAAAGTCGACTTTGAAATCTCGTAACTCCATCATCTTGTATCACGAATCCTGGGGCTTTTCCTTTCTTTACTTCATCACATAATCGAAGGATCGGAGAATCGTCCAACCGCTTGGACTTGATCTTCTCGACTAGTGATGAAGTCGGCCCATCACATAAAGTCGCCTGGATTCTTGGTGCCCATACTTCAATCCTTCGCGGATCGGGCTCGTTGAATGCTGGTCTGGGGCGTAAGAGCTTCCAACACTCGAAGAGAAACAGGTTTACGGCTCAATGCATCGGCTACTACATTTGCTTTCCCCGGATGATAGAGGATCTCCAAGTCGTAATCCTTGATCAATTCCAGCCACCTTCTCTGCCTCATGTTTAATTCCTTCTGACTGAAAATGTATTTGAGGCTCTTATGATCCGTAAAGATCTGACAATGAGTGCCGTACAAATAATGTCGCCAAATTTTCAAAGCAAAGACCACAGCTGCTAACTCCAGATCATGAGTCGGGTAATTTACTTCGTACGGTTTCAACTGCCGAGAAGCATAGGCAATCACCTTATCCTTCTGCATCAACACACAACCCAAACCCTGATTTGAAGCGTCGCTGTATACCATGAATCCATCAGTTCCCTCTGGCAGTGCTAAGATAGGTGCTGTCGTCAGTCTCTTCTTAAGTTCATCAAAACCAGCCTGACACTGCCCATCCCACGTGAACTTTCGAGTTTTCTGTAATAGCTGAGTGAGCGGACGAGCAATTTTGGAAAATCCCTCTACAAAGCGGCGATAATATCCAGCAAGTCCTAAGAAGCTTCGGACTTCTTTCACGTTCTTAGGAGCTTCCCATTCCAAGATTGCTTCGACTTTCTTCGGGTCCACCTGAACTCCGTCGGATGATATCACATGCCCAAGGAAGGTTACTTCCTTAAGCCAGAATTCGCATTTAGATTTGCATATAACTGTTCCTTTCTCAAGATGCTCAAAACCACACGTAAATGATCAGCATGCTCCTCTGCGTCCCTCGAATATATCAAAATGTCGTCAATGAAAACGACCACAAATTTATCCAAGTACTCCAAGAATACCCGATTCATCAATTGCATGAATACCGCAGGAGCATTGGTGAGTCCAAATGGCATCACTACAAATTCATAATGCCCGCATCGATCTCAAAGCGGCATTTCGTACATCCGATTCCTTAATTCTCAATGGTGGTATCCCGATCGCAAGTCAATCTTCGAGAATACCCTTGCCCCTTGCGCTGATCGAACAAGTCGTCGATCCGAGGTATAGGATACTTATTCTTGATCGTCATCTTATTGAGTTCCTCTTAATCAATACACACGGAGGGATCCGTCTTTCTTCCGGACAAAGAGAACGGCGCTCCCAAGGAGAAACGCTCGGTTGAATATAGCCCTTCGTAACAATTCCTCCAGCTTGCTTCTTGAGTTCATACATCTCGGTTGGCGCCATGCGGTATGGTGCCCCGGAAATAGGAGCCGCCTGTGCTCTAGTTCGATAGTGAATTCCACTTCTCTTTGCGGAGGTAACCACAGTAGTTCGTCAGAAATACATCTGAGAACTCATTCACAACTGAAATAGACGAGAGCTCTCCTCCTTCCTCTTTCCTCATGGCATAGCACCAAAGTCCGTGACATCCCTGCTTCAGTAATTTCACGGCTTTCATTGCCTTGATCAGTTTCCCCGAGCTTCCCGGTCTCCATCCTCGGAATAAATGTTCAGATCCGTCATCAGCAATGATGGAAATGACTCTCTCTCGGTAATTCAGCACAGCTCCATAACGGTTGAGCCAATCATCTCCGAGAATTAAATCGTCACCGCAGATGTCAACAACGATGAGATTCGACGGCCAATCTCTTCCTTCTATAGATACTGGGAAATCCTTAGCTTCTAGTGTTCCCACAATCGTAACAAGTCACAGAAGATGCGGGGCAATCACGTCGAATATGCCCTGCTCGACCACAATTGTAGCATTTCCTTGATGCGTCCGAAACTGCTGATGTTGTCCGGAACTTCTTTCCGCCTTTAGAAGGATGTGGAGGTTTCCTAGCCGAATAAAAGGAAGACTGGCCCTTGCGGGCCCCACCACTCTTGTTTTCTGCAAAGCTGCCGGTCACCTTCTGCTTCTTTGCCTCTACTGATTTCTCCACCGCCGCCTCTTTCATGTCGTAGGCCAGCGCCTTGTCTTGATACTGTCGCAACGTAGTACACTCGAATCCGGACATGTACTGCTGAATCTCCGGCTTCATCCGCATATCAAAATGAAAAATCTTTTCTGCCTCCGTTCTGACCAAGTGTCGCACACAAGTCAGCTGATGATTAAAAGTTTTAATTACATCTGTCACAGATGCCTCCGAACTTTGTGGTGAGAAAAACTCTCGGATCTTCGCCTCTCTAACTGGACGAGGACGATCGTGCTTCCATCATTTGTTTGAATTCCGTCCAATCCGCATTATGGTTCTCGGGTCGAATAGCCTCCCACCGCCAAAGGCCTCCCAGTCGGAAAATACTGGGCAATGGGAACCTTCCAGACTCGGACAGCTTAAGACCCGCGAATATCTTCTCCAACTCATTGAGCCGGTGATCCCAAGTAAGTGCCTCACAGATCCACAAATTTTGGCGGGTGCAATTTAACCACCTCGGCAAGCCATTTGTCTCCCGGTTATCCTCATGGTTCTCATTGTCCCATCGCCGTCTCGCATGCGGTCAACGACTTGAGCGAATGGTTTATCTGCGCCACCACTGTTGAAGCACTCCCGCATGTTCGGATTTGCGTCATCATTCGCCGATCCTTGCCGCCTCCGTAATGGGAATCGGTTCGACTAGCCGATATTTCGTGAGTAGTTGCGGAATCCTCGTGTCTCAAGTTACCACGTCCCACCCACGCGTCGGCCCGCGTCCCACGTCCTCCTCTCAACATACGTAAACGCAATTTCTCAATATCCGAACAAAATTTTTCGAAATAAAATCCGTCAATACTCACAAGGCGGTAATTAAACAAAACGGTAATATAAGAGATTAAGAGACTTACAACCACGGTCCACATGACGACTGGTGAACAAAGCTGATGTTACAAACGACCCGTAAATCAAATAACGTAAACAGACCCAATTAAAACCCGACTGCCAAGATATCCATGAATCTTAGCTCCGATACCATATTCTGTAACACCCCGAGATATTCGGAATAATTACAGCGCCGTAAACCCCTTTAAGTAAGGATTTACAAGGCTAATTAAAAGGAAAGTAAATATAAGACATCAATACTGCGAACATTCAAGTTTATGAAAACGTACAACTGGTTCAACGGGTAATTAATACAACCATATCGAATTAATATCAAAAGAACACGCGTACTCGAGTACAGAAACCAAACCAAGACAACAAATCTCCAATAACAATAAACATCACTGAACCCCTTCGTCGTCACGTCGGTACTGTGGCTGTTTCCCTGCTCCTTGGCTACCTGAACATCAAAACAAATGTCCACCCCCGAAGGGGTTAGCAAAACGATGCTAGTACAAGTATCATATTAAACAATTCGAATATGCATCAACAATACATAACAAGATACATCACACGGACTTCCGCTACCGGAATCCGACAATGCGAATCTACAAGATTCCATTACACAACATGGGTATTCCAATGATCCAGCGCCCTCAGCATAGATCCCAAGATGATCCCGTCGGACCAACACGAGGTGGAAATAACCCGTCCAATGATCCAGCGCCCTCAGCCTAGATCCCAAGATGATCCCGTCGGACCAACACGAGGTGGACATCCGATCCAGCGCCCTCAACATAGATCGTACACGTATACAAACACAACTCATGCATACACATATGCCAAATCATTATGTTAATCAACATGAACATATAAACACTATATAACGAATATCATGACAAATCAACGAAGTAAATATCATGTTCAACAACATGTATAATCATACGCATACTCCAAAAATACCGATATTAACATATCACGATACTTGCCTCGAAGATGGCAAGAACGATATACTTCAATGCTCTCGACGCACTCGAAGGCCGCCTCCTTCGATCAACGTAACAAGCTCGAACCTTAACAAGAGGAACGATATACAAATCATCTCGAGTCGAACAATGGCCTAACAATTCGGCCTACGGCCGAAAAGCTCAAACTAAACAAGCTGCCTGGATTGCTTAGCGCGCTCGTACTCTACGTAACGCGGCGCTTAAGCCGGATCATAGCGTACGCTATCGTATAAGACTAGCGCGGCGCTAGCCACGAATCGGCACCGACTTGCCTCATAACGTACGCTACGACGTTTTGTGCGAAACCGAACCTCGATAGCGCACGTTACCTCACACATGTTAGCGTGCGCTAATCTTGCATGGCGAATCGCAAACCGAAAATTGGGTTGAATGGTGAAGAACTCATGAATCCTATGGTGATATTACAAGTTATCCTCGGGCATATCATGCTAATAAGGTTTTTGGAAGTTTCTATGATCATGAGATACAAATATACGGATAGTTATCTCGATATCACAATTCCTCTACGATCTTCAAGAAATAATCTAAGTTCCATCGTCTTACGTTCCAAAACACATGATTCCAACGTATACTACGTATCAACTGGGTAATATCCGATTACTTGATCATAAATCGATTTAAACATGCTTAGGAGTCCTTATAATAAGATGGTTCAAAGGTTCATTCGACATCTAGTACCGATACGTCAAAAGTATCCTTCTAACATGTGATGACCAATTATAAACGAAGTACTTGCTATCCAAACATGATTCAAATCTTCCTTATGAACATTACTAATCATTGGTGAAGAATCACCTACCTCAAAGTAGTGAAGAACACGGATGAAATGAAGCAATCCAACACCGAGGGTTTGAACACCAATCTCGATGATGTATGATCTTCAATCTCGAACTAGGAGGTTGATACGGAGTGTTTAGGACGAAAGTAGTTATGTTCTATGTGTCAAAGTTCGGGTTGAGGGAGGAGAAGGAATCAAATCACGAATAGGATCTGTCCTATTTATAATAAATGGCTATTAGCGCGCGCTATACACTGTCCGTAGCGTGCGCTAACGGCTCACAGTCTAAACTGTACTCGGCACTTAGCGTGCGCTACGCATCGACCTGTAGCGTGCGCTAAGGCGTTGACTCGGCTTTTCCCGAAAGCCGTCCAGATACATTCGACAAGATCCGACAAGGGTCCCCCGGCCAGATCTCACCTACCGCGCGTCTCAATCAATCTGACCACGCGTAGCGTGCGCTAATTACACACGGTAGCGTGCGCTATGAAACCATGTTAGCGTACGCTACCCTTAGCCTGTAGCGTGCGCTACATGCACAGAATTTCAATCTTCAAATCACATACACGAAATTATATGCTCGACAACATCGGATTATGAAATACGGAGAATAGTACTCAGACAAAAGTACAATCATTACAATATCACAAGTTCCAATTACATAACAGAAATCTCGGGTATTACAATAACCGGAGTCGTCTTCGGGCATGAGTCGACATCTCCGAAACCTTTAGCCAAATGTTGTTTCAATCTCTTCACTCCGGAGAACATTTGCTTATGACAAAGCGAGCACTCAATCAAATCCTTGTTGCTCAAGTTGGGCCAAAAACCATATTTCCATCCCGGATCATTGGATCTTGCCTTACGTTTAGGATCTTTCGATGGATCGTAATTTGGCGTGTTCTCGGAATCTCCCATAATATATCTGCAAATTAAAAAAATAATAAAATTTTTTTAGCAAAACATTTTCAGCATTATATATATTTAAGAAAGAAAAGTTGCACTTTAAATACCTAAAAAAGCGCCTCAGAAAGAAATATTTGCAGTTCACATAAAAATCCCATTTTTAAACCAACAACAGACTCTCTTATTTGTAACGAATTGAGACAAAGACACCAAAAATAAAACATCTTTGAATAACAGTTACTAGAATAACAATACTATTTGGGTCAAGGCATAAGGAGAAACAAAAACAACAAAAATCGGGCAAAGGCGGAGGAGAAAAAAGAAACAGAAAAGAAAAACCTACAATACGGGCGGTGGGAGGAGGAGAAAGAAAACTAAGGAAAAGGGAAAAAAGCAAGAAAAAAACTTACTTCAAAAAAGCAGAGGCGGCGCGGCCGAGGCACCGGGCGGCGGCGGCGAGGATGGCCGAGGCACCGGGCGGCGGCGAGGAGGGCTGAGGCACCGGGCTTTGGCGAGAAGGGGGAGAGATGAGCAATGAGGCGCAGAGGAAAACAAACGGGAGTTGAGGGTTAAGTAGGTGTAGGGCTGGGCTTTATTTTTTAAAAAAAGAAGAAATAAAAGAAAGAAAACAAACGGGGGAGTCGTCGGGGAAGGTAGCACGAAGCTGGGCCTGGGCCCTCTATTATTTAAAAAAAAAAAACATTTAGCGGTCGCTAAGGCCGCCATTGACTACTCTGGGCGACAAGGCGTCGCCTTTCTCGCCTAGGCGTCGCCTAGGCGACGCCGCGCTCGCCTAGCTCAAATCTAGGCGAGGCGATGGATTCAGGCGGCCTGGCCGGACCGCCTTGCCGCCTAGGCATCGCCTAGGCGTCGCCTAGGCGACGCCGTGATAACCATGGTAATAACTATTAATAAACTTTGATGTTTTGATTAAATTATGTGTCCTACTTATAATTACATCAACATTCAGTAAGAGATGAAGACCCCTGCAAACTCATACTGAATCAAGAAACACTTAGGCTATTTGTATGTTCAAATAGGGGGATTGTTGGGTCACTGAATTCCCCAATCTTCTTCTAACAAGGATTTGAACGTAAAATCACCTAAGTGTAAACAAGTCACCGAGTGAACAGTAACTCAGTGAGTCATCTTCAGGATGCTTAGACCGAGCCTAAGAAGAAAGGTTCTTCATTCAGTGAGGCGGAACTCAGTGAGTGAGATCTAAGCCAAGAAGAAGGTGATGGGTTCAGTGAGGATGACAATAACTCATTGAACCCCAAGACTCCTCAACAACTATCATGGTACTGAAGACTGATGACTTGAAGACTGAAGTTTTGGCGGGACTGGGCGGGAAAGTTTGAATTGTTTCATTAAAGTGCTTTATCACTTTAAGGTCAAACTTTCCCCAAATGGTTAAAACCAGTCTGTCATCAGAAAGCACCTTTTGGACTTAACCCAAAGAAGTTTCCCTTGCCAGAGAATAAAATCTATCAAGATTTTATTAAGGAACGCTTAGGTCCATTGTATAATAGAGTTGTTCATATTTGTGTATAAATAGGTAGCATAAGTGAGGAGTAAAAGTTGACAAGTTTGTGCAATTAATGCAAAGCATTCACAAACCACTTTTACTCATCCAAAGAACAACATAGCCCCTGAGATAGCTCAGTAGGACCTCAGTTGTCACTCAAACATTGTTTTGAGTTTAGAGAAGAGTCAATACCACACTTGTCATTTTCAATCCCAAGTGTTATTCCGCAAACACTTGGGTACGATTCTTTTTGATTAACTTCTAATAAAGAATTAAACGTTGAAAAATATTGTCTCTTATCTTTACGTTGCTTTATTGTTAATCATATATACATCTGAGTTAAAAGTCTTATATCTTGGTTACATTAGCTATTTAGTTATTGATAACCAAGTAAAAGGGACTAACATATAACCATGTAGTGTGATATAATTAATGATTACCAACATGATTCTAACACTCTAAACATCAAATCCCACCAAGAAATTTTCATAAATCATCACAGAATACAAAACACCCAATTCGTCCTAAAACCCTAGAAATCAAGAATCATCCAAACGTGTTTGTTGTAGTGATTACTTGTTATAGACATGATAAGAACAAATAATTGAACAAAAGCCTCAAGAAGAACACACAAACAATTTATTATTTCTGAAAATCTTGAAACCCTAGAACTACAAATCGTGATTCTATAAAATCTAACCGTTAATATCACAATTAACCGAAAACCATTTCTTGAAATAACCTTAAGAACATGTAGGAACTTACGGTTTGAAGATTTGTAGCACGGATTTGCTCATTTGATTTTAGCCTTAGATTCGAAAAAATGGGGGTGTTTGCTTTTGAAATTTTCTGATTTTATGAAATGAGGGGTGTTCGTTTGTTTTTGTTATATTTTAACTTTCAAGTTTTTTACAACTATGGTCCCCTAACTGATGTGTTTGCATCGTAAGTCCTCTAACTTGATTTTTTAACTTTTAAGTTAACGACCGTTGGCAACTTTCATTATATACTCCCTATAATATTTGATGTAAAAACATTTAATGGGACGAGACGAAGGATAAATCAGAAAAAAAATTCACCATTTATGAAACACCATTTCTTTTGGAAATATGCAAGTGTACCGATTTTTAAACAAGGTTTGAAAATTTTAGACTTATCTCCCCCTCAACACTTGTAAAATAGGATAAAGAGTAAAAACAAAGTATTGAAAGGAAGTGGTATACTTGCATTTTTTAAGAGAAAAAGTTGCAAAATCTTTTTGTGTTTTTTGTAGGTTTTATATTTTTGTATTTTGTTTTTGAAAAACTATTTACAAAGATAGTTTTGATGTTTGGCAGTCATTTGAATTTTAAAAACTTTTCCAGATCTTCTGGAGTGAAACATCTCATACCAATCTGGTGGACAAGATCAGCGTATCTTGTTGGAGGTAATGCTTTGGTGAGCAAGTCTGCCAATTGGTATTCAGTTCCCACAAAGTATAATTCAGCGGTACCCTTTTCGACATGCTCCTTGATGAAATGATAGCGGAGATCAATGTGTTTGGACTTCCAGTGTTGAACGATGTTGCAGGAAATTGCAATAGCACTTTTGGAGTCGCAGTAGATCGGAATCTTGTTAAATTGATAGCCATAGTCCATCAGTTGTGATCTCATCCAAATGACTTGAGCACAGCATGCGGACATAGCTACATATTCAGATTCAGTTGACGACAGTGAAGTGCAGTTCTGCTTCTTAGATTGCCAAGATACTAACTTATCTCCGAGAAACTGTAAACCTCCTAATGTGCTTTTGCGTGTGTCTAAATATCCTGCATGATCAGCATCTGAAAAGGCAATTAGTTCAAAACCAGAATCCTTTGGATACCAAATTCCCAAGTGAATGGTTCCCTTTATGTATCGAAGGATTCTTTTTGCCTCATTGAGGTGTCGTTCAGTTGGTCTAGACTGATAACGCGAACACATGTAGACAGCAAAAACAATATCAGGTCTACCAGCAATGAGATACATGAGTGACCGAATAATACTTCAGTATTTGGTAGGGTCAACAGGAGTCCCATGTATGTCAGCATCTAGTTTTGTTGTATTGGCCATTGGTGTATTCTGAGTATCACAACTAGTCATGCCATGTTTCTTTAAAATTTCAAGAGCGTATTTAGACTGATTTAGAAAAATTCCACGGGGTGATTGATGAACTTGTAGTCCTAAGAAGAACGAAAGTTCACCCATCATGGACATTTCGAAATTATCTTTCATTAATTTTGCAAAATCAATTGAATATCTTTTGTTTGTTGATGCAAAAATAATGTCATCGACATAAATTTGAACAATTAATAAGTCCACCCCGTATGTTTTTGTAAACAGTGTTGGATCCACCGAGCCTTTAGAAAATTTATTAGCCAGTAAGAATGTAGATAACTTGTCGTACCACGCCCTTGGGGCTTGCTTGAGTCCGTGAAGAGACTTTTTAAGTCTGTAGACGTGATTGGGATGATCCGGATCAACAAAGCCTTCTGGTTGACTAACATAAACCACTTCACGGAGTTGACCATTCAGAAATACCGTTTTCACATCCATTTGATAAACAACCATATTCCGGTGAGCATCATATGCTAGAAAAATCCATACGGCTTCAAGTCTAGCCACTGGATCAAAAGATTCTTCAAAATCGATTCCTTCTTCTTGAAAGTATCCTTTAGCTACCAAGCATGATTTGTTTCGTATGACAGTGCCTTCTGCATCCAACTTGTTTTTCCAGATCCATTTTAAACCAATGACAATGATTCCTTCAGGTTTTTCAACCAACTCCCGGACTTCTAATCTTTCAAATGACTGAAGTTCCTCTTGCATGGATTCAATCAAGTTGTCGTAAGTCATTGCTTCTTTGATGTTCTTAGGTTCAGTTTGACATACTGTGAGTGCGTAGATGCAAGTTTCACCGTCTGTGTGGAGTCGTTGTCTTGTCATTATTGGTGCATCTGGATGGCCAATAATTTGTACTAAGGGGTGATCTTTAGTCCATTTGTGTGTCGAACGGTGTATTTGATAATTATCACGCATATTAGCGGGATCCAAATTGTGTGTTGACGACTCAGCAATGTTAGGATTGGTTTGAGCCATTGCAAACGGGTTAAAGAACACATTTGGGTCATACTCTACGGATTGTGGAACTGATACGTGGGAATCGCACCAGGCTTTACCTCTCAAGGGATCTTGAGAAGCTTACAACCCCCACCAGGCAGTGTATTTGATCGTTGTAGTATAGTATAGTGACAAGTACCGGGGAATTGATCGTTCAGCTAGGAATAGTGTCGCTAGGATTAGAAAACCTAAATATTAGTTCTAAAGATGAGGGATGATTATTTTTGTATTTTTATATTTTTTAGAAAGCAAGTAAAAATCTCGGGTTTGAAGGATTAGGGCGGAATTAGTTGCTAGTCAACTAACCCAATACTAAGATGCAATCAAAATAAAATACTAAAAATGAAAATAAACTAAATTATATTAAGGTTGTGAACAATAAGTGGAGAAAATGTGTTTACTTAGATTTCACTACTCCCTAGATATCTTTTACACGTTAATTACTTGTTATAATTGCATGGATGACGGATTGTATTCCTTAATATCATTCATGGGGTGGCGCACTTAACTCCCCAATCCTATGAGCTCTTATCTCCTCCTATGACATGCCCAGCACAACCATAGGGATTATAAACAGTGGCTCATGCATTAAATACAACCAATAAAACCTAGTGCACATCAGTTCATGTTTCCTAAGACGTTCAAGCATGTTACCATTTGGAGATCTGCCAGTTTTCTTAAGCCTAGCATCGAATTCATTCATCCAATACAACTATAAACAAGTAATCAACACATAATTAACATCTAGGTTTCATTAGATCCAAGCAAACACAAGATAGATCTAGCCTAGCATGATGAAATTAAGACAAGAACAAGATATAGACAACCAACACATAGACATATTGATTGAATTAAAAGAATACTTATCTCAATTACACATGAAAGGTATCAAGGGCTTGGAACCCTTGAAAAACCTGTAAAATTCGCACCAAGTTCGTACTTAGGGTTTCTCCAAAACTTCTCCTCTTTTAATGTGAAAATTAGAAAACTATATATAGGAAATAGGGTCTGACGGCGTCAAGACAAATCTTGTGACGCCGTCATCTCGCCGCCAAAATAATTCTCGGACTGCCTTGATCTACTTTTGACGCCGTCATGTGTTATGCATTTCCAGGCCGTCATGCATTTTCCTCTTGACGCCCTACTTCGTGACGCCTTCAAATCTGTACTGGATCGTCATGGAAATTACTCTTGACGCCGTCAAGATTTTCTTCTTCACGCCGTCACCTACTGTTCCCAGCAAGGAAAATTAAGACTTTGGCGTTTTCTTCACTTTTATGCTCCAAAAACATCCGAATTGCTTCCTTTTCCAGATTTCTCTCCCAAAGTACCTAAAATCACAAAAGGAACGATTTAAGGCAATATTTGATCAAATAAATTCAATTTCGGGCTTAAATGACCCCCTACAAGTGGTTCATTTTTCGCCTCATCATATACCCTTACACTTGAGATTTGCTTGTCCTCAAGCAAATGCGCTTTTATTCTACTCAAAATACAAGTTAGGGGTCATTTAACACTAATATAAAAGTAATTACAACAAATAATCGTTCCACTAAAGACCAATAGACAAGCACGGAGGTCATACACAAGCACCTCACAAATAGTGTTTAGATACTCACATCTCTCGGGTGTAATAAAGTATAAATTACAATATGGAAACGGAAGATACCTCTCACTACCTGTCATAGCAAAATAGATTACCATAGGCTTGGGAAAGGATCAAACCTCCACCACATGGCGTAAGCACCTAGGATAAACTATCAAAGAGGTCTTTTAAAGGGTTGTAACGTTAGGTGTAGGGATATGAAATACACGGTTTTGTTGGATAAAGGAAGTTTTACTGGTGGCGAGTTAACAATCTTGGTTAATTACATGTACAATATGGCGTTGCTAAGCCAAGACTAAACTCGACTTAAGCTAATTAATGAAAAAGAACAAAAACATAAAATGAACATAGAATGAAAAGGGATGGTAGTCCATATGTTTTTTCTCTTTTTTTTTTCTTTTTTTTTCTATTTTCTTCTTTTCTTTTTCTTGATTTTTCGATTTTTTTTTTCATACACTCTTA
Organism: Orobanche coerulescens; assembly: GCA_033398695.1. NCBI lineage: Eukaryota > Viridiplantae > Streptophyta > Magnoliopsida > Lamiales > Orobanchaceae > Orobanche > Orobanche coerulescens. The sequence continues at coordinate 50,966,550 of CM065802.1, forward strand.
CCCTACCATCCAAAATAATACATCATAGGGGATGAACGTTCCCCTTACACTTGAATTTTTACATACTTTACAATGAACTAATCTATTGACTCGAATTAAGAAAATCAAAACACTTGGAGTACTTTTAAGATTAACGTACATATGGGGGTAATAAATGATGTTCTTCCCCATTACTCCATAAAATAAGTACTTTACCCATGAGTCCCAATCGTCCCAAAACAATATGTACAAGGATATGACTCGACTTAGCAACCATGTAATCAATTAGATAGTTAACTTAGGGTTTAACAAATAACAATAATGCACTAAAGATGAGCGCATACACGGAAGGCTAAGGCGATTTGGTTGTACATTTAAGTGGGGTGTAACAAATTCTTCCTTTAAGTAAAATGCTTAAAGTTAGAAACGAAAAGATAGGCTCGGAGGGGTGTACTAGGGGTTTCGTCTACTAAAAATGAGTACAACGCTAAGGTGTGGGAAAAATTAGTTGACTTAACTAGTCAAGTAATATGACTTAAATGGTCAAGTAATCATGATACGGGTTTAACACAAGGGTGATCCTAATATCTCTTATCATGTGGTAAATCCTACCACACGAATGTAGTCTCACTAGCGGTCTCGGGATGCATCACTAACGCAAGTTCTAGAATCTAAATGCTACCGGTACACTCATAAGCACTAATAATAAATGCTTTTCCTATCAAATCTAAAGGCGAACCTCACATATTTGGGTGGAAAATTTTTCTGAATATACGGTTATGTGCTAGTCATACAATCTCCTATCCATGAGACGCTTGCTATGGCTAAAGTTTCACTCCTAAATGTTGTAAAAAAATTTAAATTTGGCGCTAAAATTGCACTAACAAGTATTTCTCATAGTTTTATTACACATCTACCATTAAACAAAACAAACTCAAGCGAAAGTTCATATGTAAGGTATCATCTTTTTACCCTCCCCTTACACTTAAGATGAACATTGTCCCCAATGTTCAAGTAAAGAATGTAAAAGTTAAAAAGTAAAAAGAATGAAATCAAATACTCCCCTGATTCGCTCGGTATGGATAATAAGGTGGTCAGGTTAAATCTTCCTCCAAGAAAATGAACAATCAAAGCTTCCCTTCCAGAATATAAATCATCTTCTTGTCATACATAACCTGTAAATCCTGCGAAAATAGACAAGACAACCTCGCGTAAAATCGACGGCATCCTATATAAGTTACTAAATCCTAGAAAACAAGATAAGATATAATGCTTGTGGAATGAAGTTTGCAGATCTCCTGGAGATTATAAAACTTAATAATTCACAAAAACCATAAGACTCCGTTAGAAAAACAAAACCGGTAAAATTTCTAGATTTTTACACGTGACGCCGTCAAGAATTAATTCTTGACGCCGTCAGGATTGACCTGCAGAAATTCTTATGTTAAGTTTCCGGAAAATTTCTGGAAAAACTTGGTCCTACTTCCTGGAAAATCCTGCAAAACTTCATTATGACTCAATACAAGCATTTGACTCTAACAAATACGAATATACATGTTCATTTAATATTGTGGAGAATCATGATCGGTTTATTTCTTGAAAACATATTTGGGGTTTCCCCTTACACTTATCTTTTGCAAAAATACTTTTAGGTGGAGTTAAGACTAGGCCAAAACAACAAAGTAAAGTATTTCCACTTTTTAGTTGAGAAACATGATCTACCAACAATACAAACAAAGCATGCATACGGAAGCAAATAACAAACAAACAAAATAAAATCACACAAAACATGGGTTGCCTCCCAAGAAGCGCTTTTCTTTATTTACGAGTCTTGTAGCTAGACTCAAGGTCATGGGTTACTACGTGATCTCATCGTTGGTTCCACTCTCTAGGTCGTCTTCTAAACTAGTATCGCTTTCATAATGTAAGTACTTCGGGTCTTCAAACTCGAAAACATCTTATCGATACTTAGAACCAAGCTTACTAACATCCTTAAAGAATCCACATGATAAATCAGAAATGTTTTTACATCCTCTCCTAACATCTTCATCACACAAAATAAGTTGGGAACTTATCTTATCAAGCCCGTCACAATCGATTTCCTTAAGGTCTTTTCTCTTGTATGGCGTTTGGTATGAAACCCTTTTAATTCCATCAGCGAAGGTCATGATTCCGTTCCGGTCATCCACTATCAAATTAGTGATTTCACAAAAGGGTGCTCCAAAAACGACTTGTGATAACCTAGGGTCGACATAGTCTTCGATGTTGTCCACAATCGTGAATTCCATAGTGAATGCCATATTTCCTACGAACACCTGGATTTCATGATCCTTACCAACCACTTTCTCTCCTTTGTAAATCATTCCCCATCTGCAGATATTGTTATAATGGAATAATGACATAAAATTCTTCGGCAGGAATACGTTAATGTAGATGTTATCGAAGTACTTATGACCGATCATGCAGGGGATTTTGAGATTATTCGGATCACGCCGTCTTATCTTCCCCGACTCACCATCCTTCGACCCATATAGATTCCCCTCAAGGGAAGGACGATACTCGTACACCTCCTCATTACCCCTACGAAAAATTACCTTCTTAACACCATTGGTGAATAATACACTACCATCTTTCTCATCAAGGATCACTCCCGATTCATTGATAAATGGTTTCCCAAGAACAAGGTTGGTTAACGTTTGATTGGTGAGAGGGTCCACGTCATCGACCACGGTGAGGTCAGTATTGTAAACAAGCTCTCCAATCCTGATTGATAAATTTTTCATTACTCTTTCGCACGCAGTGCGTTCTGGGAAGGCTTCGTGGTATAGGGAAAGGGGGATTATGTTGACTGGGAATCTAGGATCTATATGACTATCGGTTAAGAGCTTTTCCCTAATGGTGCAGGGGATCTTGAAAACTTTAGGGTTACTTTCCTTAGTCCTGTCGCTACTCCCACTAGTAACATCCTCCATTTTTCTCTCGTGTTCTTCTCTAATAGATTTACCCAAAATGGTTGGATTTCTCTCATGCTCTTCCAATCTCTCTTTCCCTTCGTCCGATTTGCCAGATTCTCGCGCGGTGTACTGCTCGGATGAGTTGGTCGGTTTTCTGGCTGAATCGTGGTCTACCCTTAAGGTCTCATCTTTGGCTGTATGACCAAATTTGTTAGTTTGTTGTTGGGTTGGGTTGGGTGTAGAAGCAGATATCGTGGTGATGGTGTTTACGAAATGGATTGGTCCTAGGGGGTTAATAGGTTCTTTTCCTTTAGGGGATAGATGTTTGAATAACATGCTAGGACTTTTTATTTTCGCAGGGGAGGTTGGTGGACTCATGACGGTAACAGACTTAACCTCATCAACGTGAGTGGGTTTATTAACAACATGCTCTTTGATAGCAGTTAACAGATTACAAATCTTGTTGTTCATATCAGCCTGCTGTTGTCTAAATTTAACCTCGAGCGTAGAGAGCTGTAAAGCTTGAGATAGAATGAATTTCTTTAGAGCATCTTCACAGCTTTGCCTAGGAATGCCTTGTGATGGAAAATGCTCGGACCAAGTGAGTGGTGATGAGTCATTGAAAGATACGCTCCGCGTTTGGTACCCTCTGAAATTAGGTTTATCCTTCCATGCCTCATAGGCCTCGCCAGAAGTTCGAGGACCTTGACCCACGTGTGACGATGTGAATTCGTTATAAGCACGTTTTGGAAGCTCCATGCAGTTATGAGTCTCGTGAGGGCCATTACATAATTTGCATGTAGAAGCGATTCTGCTTACTTGGCTTGAGGATTTTTGAACTTCGTAAGATTTCATGAGAGACTTGACTCGACCTTCAAGTTCCATGATCCTACGGTCGGGAGTGCTAGAATTGTTCGAAGGCAAAGATATTGCCTTGACCGTTTTGTTCAAATCACGGGGATCATTCCAACTTTCGTTGTCATAGAGAGCAAGATCTTCTATGAGTTCCCATGTGTAATACCCGGTTGCAATTCATTCATTTTCATTCAGTAATTATCAGTCTGTAATTGTCACTCAGTAATTCTCACTCATTAATAATCACTCATCATTCATGAATCACTCATTTGCGTTCAATGTTGGCATGTTGTAATCATATATCAGTTACCGATCGTCATTTTATCTCCGTTTTTAGATCGAGACGTGAGTATGATCATTTTCATTGTGATTGATAGCCTTGTACTGGGAGTATCATCTTTGGATCGTGTTAGACTTGTTCACTTACACATTCATATGATATGTCGGATCATTCATCAGTCGTAGCGAGGAATCGGAATTATCGGATTGATTCACCTTGGCCAGCATCGAGTTACGGCCGTAAGGTTCTGGGATACGGCCGTAAGTCAGCGGGTACGGCCGTAAGTGGTCCAGCAGGCTACCCAGGCATTTTGGCCGAAGGTGAGTTACGTACGGCCGTAAGTGGTGTTCGTAAATTTCGGGTGTTGTCGACCAAGGGTGACTTACGGCCGTAAGGGTTGCGGCATACGGCCGTAAGTCGAGGCAGGTACGGCCGTAAGGCTTGGCCGGATACGGCCGTCTGTGCAGAAGGATGTCCGCCATTTTTGACGAAGGCGGGTTACGCCGTAAGGTTGGCGGATACGGCCGTATCATCCGAGTTACGGCCGTAAGGTGTGCGGTACGGCCGTAAGTCTGTCGGCGAGCTTTGACGGCCGAGTTACGGCCGTCTGAGTTGGCGATTCTGGCCGTAAGGCCGTTGACTTGGAAAGTTACGGCCGTAAGAGGGCCGAGTTACGGCCGTAACTTCCGGCAGTATATATGGTTGGGCCGGGACACTTTTTCCTCATTTTCTTCATTTTCACTTTCTTCTTCCTTTTTGTCCGAGAGAGAGCTTGGGGAAGGGGATTCTTCCTTCATCAAACACTTGAGTACTTGAGTTTCTTCATTTCCATTCGATCATATAGCTTGGATACTCGTTTAAACTCGTGTTCTTCGGATCGAAGTGATTGGATCTTCAAGAGGTAATTTCTTCAACACCTTGGATTTCGATTCTATGTTGAGATATGATGTTTTGGACATTATAATCATGTTATATGAAGGGATATGTATATGATTATGAGTTTGTATAAGGATTCATTGGATTATTGAGGAATTATTCAAGAACACTTTGATTATCGAGTTGAAATTGGGGGTTTTCGATTAATTGTCGTTATAATCACGTTTTTGGATATTCGTTTTGGATTATTAATCGTATTGAAGATGTTTTGTTGGTTTGAAACATTTCTTGGGGGATTTGATATTGGTATATTGAGGTTTGATTGTAAACAATCGGAGTTCGGTCGCAACGTGTTTGATTTAATGCCTCAATGGACTTCGTTTAATCGTATTGGCGTTTTGAGTTCGTTATATTCGTATTTGATTCGTATATTGAACGGATTGTTGGTAATTGAATTGTTCAAGGTTGGTCGAGCGACCGATATCTCAATTAGGACATTGTTCGTGGAAGGATAATTGTCACCGGTATTTTGTAAGTTAATTCTTACTCGGTTAAAAGGATATTCATCCCTTTTGTTGTTGTTCATTCATAATCATAACTCATTCATCATTATATTAACCGTATCAAAACTTGTTGTTGTCAATTAATCACTTCAGTCATAAGGAACGACGGTTCCAATCTTTTCATTGAGCTGTCATTATTTCGTTACCATTCCACCTCGGTGAGTCATTATTCATTTTCGATGTCACTTTTGTTATATCGTGGCATTCCAGGTCATACTGGCGTGCCGGTTGGTATGTGTAGGATTTTCATGTCGGGCACATTATAGTCGTGTGTTGGTTGGTGGCCTCACATTGGACTGTGCACACGAGATTGATTGTTTCGTGAGACTGATTAGGTACAAGACCACGCGTGTATTCGATCGTTGGTGGCTTGTGCACGGACACATTTCCATCCCGGGCGTAGTGTGGCGCCACCCTTTGAGCCGTACTGTTAGTTGATTCATATAGCATGTTTGATTGCGTATGTTTCGACAAGATATTTCATAAATTCAGATATAATCATGATTGTGTATTTTCAACCCTTGAGGATTGTTGTTCTTTGTAACTGACCCCGTTTGGGGATTTTGTTTTTCAGGTCTTGGCAAGGCAAAGGCACGGGGAGAATACGCTGACGTCGAGGAGTCCCAGTGATACTAGTAGGGGGCCCCGATCTTTCAGTTATTCATGTTATTGTCCTTTATTTTCCGCTGCAGACTTTCATTTGAATACTCCGTTTCATTCAGTGTTGTGTATTTTATCTTCATATAAGATACACTAGTATTCGGTATTGTCCTGGTGTGTTATAACTAAACTCCTCATCGGAGTAATTATTTTTGTAATGTAGTTCGGTACTACATTTATCCTGTGTAATTCATTCATTTTCATTTGCCTGGTGGGTCCCAGTTGGGGATCTACGGCACTGTAATATCCGCCTAGTTTGGGGTGTTACACCATGATTGTTCCGCACTTAGATCACGTAGCTTACCACCGGCCGATTGGTCAATGGCTCACCTCGTGGAGAGATCGATATGGTCATAAAAGAATTGGACTTGGAGCCAAAGATCTATGCCATGATGAGGGACTTTTTGGAGTAAGTCCTTGAAACGAGTCCATGCTTCATAAAGAGATTCATTTTGACATTGTTGGAACATCAAGATGTCATTTCTAAGCTTAGTAGTTCTCCCAGGTGGGAAAAATTGAGCAAGGAAACGAGTGGTGAGATCATCCCATGTGGTGATGGATCCCGCGGGTAAACGCTCAAGCCATTGACTAGCTTGATCCCGTAGAGAGAATTGGAATAGGCGTAATCGGGTTGTCTCTCTAGTTGCAACATCTAGGTCTATGGAATCTACGATTTTAAGGAAGTCCTTAAGATGTTGGTTTGGATCTTCGGAACGAAGTCCATGGAATGCACATCCGCTTTGCACCAACCGGATGGTGTCGGATCGCAAGGGGGTCACATTGGCTCCGGTGAGCTCAATGGTGTTTCGGTAGCCTTGGTGGCTAGTTCGGGAATACTCTCTTAAGGTTCGGGGCCTAAGAGGTTATAGTGGTGGGTTTTGTTGTGGTGGGATGACGGGTTCAAAGATGTTCCCATCGTCCATGATGTCGGGTGGTGAAGAGTTACGAACACAAACACAAAGAAATAAGATAGACTAAAGAAAACCTAAAAATAAAAATAAAATCTTACTAGAAAGGAATCTAGCAAGTAGACCTAATAAAAAGAGATTCTAACCTAGACAATAACTATTCCCCGGGCTGCGGCGCCAAAAAATTGATACGTGGGAATCGCACCAGGCTTTACCTCTCAAGGGATCTTGAGAAGCTTACAACCCCCACCAGGCAGTGTACCTGATCGTTGTAGTATAGTATAGTGACAAGTACCGGGGGATTGATCGTTCAGCTAGGAATAGTGTCGCTAGGATTAGAAAACCTAAATACTAGTTCTAAAGATGAGGGATGATTATTTTTGTATTTTTATATTTTTTAGAAAGCAAGTAAAAATCTCGGGTTTGAAGGATTAGGGCGGAATTAGTTGCTAGTCAACTAACCCAATACTAAGATGCAATCAAAATAAAATACTAAAAATGAAAATAAACTAAATTATATTAAGGTTGTGAACAATAAGTGGAGAAAATGTGTTTACTTAGATTTCACTACTCCCTAGATATCTTTTACACGTTAATTACTTGTTATAATTGCATGGATGACGGATTGTATTCCTTAATATCATTCATGGAGTGGCGCACTTAACTCCCCAATCCTATGAGCTCTTATCTCCTCCTATGCCATGCCCAGCACAACCATAGGGATTATAAACAGTGGCTCATGCATTAAATACAACCAATAAAACCTAGTGCACATCAGTTCATGTTTCCTAAGACGTTCAAGCATATTACCATTTGGAGATCTGCCAGTTTTCTTAAGCCTAACATCGAATTCATTCATCCAATACAACTATAAACAAGTAATCAACACATAATTAACATCTAGGTTTCATTAGATCCAAGCAAACACAAGATAGATCTAGCCTAGCATGATGGAATTAAGATAAGAACAAGATATATACAACCAACACATAGACATATTGATTGAATTAAAAGAATACTTATCTCAATTACACATGAAAGGTATCAAGGGCTTGGAACCCTTGAAAAACCTGTAAAATTCGCACCAAGTTCGTACTTAGGGTTTCTCCAAAACTTCTCCTCTTTTAATGTGAAAATTAGAAAACTATATATAGGAAATAGGGTCTGACGGCGTCGAGACAAATCTTGTGATGCCGTCATCTTGCCGCCAAAATAATTCTCGGACTGCCTTGATCTACTTTTGACGCCGTCATGTGTTATGCATTTCCAGGCCGTCATGCATTTTCCTCTTGACGCCCTACTTCGTGACGCCTTCAAATCTGTACTGAATCGTCATGGAAATTACTCTTGACGCCGTCAATATTTTCTTCTTGACGCCGTCACCTACTGTTCCCAGCAAGGAAAATTAAGACTTTGGCGTTTTCTTCACTTTTATGCTCCAAAAATGTCCGAATTGCTTCCTTTTCCAGATTTCTCTCCCAAAGTACCTAAAATCACAAAAGGAACGATTTAGGGCAATATTTGATCAAATAAATTCAATTCCGGGCTTAAATGACCCCCCTAAAAGTGGTTCATTTTTCGCCTCATCAGGAACTGATATAGGTGTAGGATCTTCAGCTGATTGTCGTGAGTTGGACGTTGTTTGTTCTGCAGTTGTTGGAGATGCAATTGGAGGACCATCTTTATCAATAGTTGTTGTTGTTTGTAGAGGTGAATCAGGTACTTGAATATTTTCAGGTTGTGCAGCGGAGATTGGTGAGACCTCAGAAGGACGGTTTTCAATCGTATCATCAAACAGTGGAGCAAACAAGGTTTCCAATTGTTTACGGAAGAGTGACAATGGTTCAGCCGAAGAATCCGGAAAGTTTAGACGGTTAGATGCGGATCCTAAGCTGTTTTGCTCAGAAGCCATTTGAGTGAGCTCATCAAAATTAGCATGAATGGTCTCTTGAATTTCCCTAGTACGACGATTCCATATCCGAAAGCCTTTTGAATTTTCAAAGTATCCAACGAACACTCCAATGTCAGCCTTTGCTTTAAGTTTACCTAGATCATCACGGTCATTTACTGGATAGCAAAGAGCTCCAAATACATGAAAGTAATTGATGTTCGGTTTCCTTTTGTGAACGATCTGATAAGGGGTTTTGTGATGGCGTTTTGTGATCATAAAACGGTTTTGAGTGTAACATGTGTTGGGAACTTACTTTTGTATTTAGTCAAGTCTCGGTCATTACCTTTTGTAATAGGTTGCTTAGTTATTTATTTCATTATGTTTAAGTTACTAGGCTTATGTATTAAAGTCCAATGGGCCTTGAAGCCCACGTTTTAGATGAATGAGGGAGGAAGGGAGTGTTGCCCTACTCCTCCCCTATATATACTAAGCTTATGTAATCTTGAATATTGTTGGTTATTTGAATATCTTAATGAAACTCTTGTTCTTTCACTCTTCATATTCTTATAATCAACCATCTCTTATTCTCATCTTATTTCTTATACTTGTGTTTACTAAATGGTGACCTAACAAGTGGTATCATTCGCCTAATAGAGATTGAAGTGCTTTTCTTGGTATTAACGTGGGATTAAGGGTCTTGTTCTTCACATTTTTGCTTTTTTCTTTGTTTCTTACACTCAAATCTTGAAGCTTGGACAAGTTTTAAGGTTGATATAGTGTTTAGAAGCTTAGATTTTGCATAAAGTATTGATCTTTGATAGATTTTAGTACTTTTTCACCTAGTTTATTAAGTTTGGTAGCTTCTTTGTTATTGGAAAACTAGTTTTTGGTAGAAAAATCTTTCATATTTATTGTTTTCTAAGTGTTGGTGAAGTTACTTGATCAAAAGAACCTTATTTCTACGCATTTTTCTTCAAAAATTTGAGATTTTTCAAGTTTCTGACCATCTTACGCGTAAGATTTGGTGAATAGTACGATTTCCAAGCTGTCAACAGTACTTTCTGTCCTTTCTACGCATAACTTTGGCCAAAACCCCTTTCCTACGCATAACTTTGGTCAAAACCCTCTTTCTACGCGAAAGTTGTCTTTCCTACGCATAAGATCTACGCTGAAGTTATTTCCTACGCAGAAGTTGACAATCTACGCTTAAGTTCTACGCAGAAGTTCTATCTTACGCATAATATTATCTTACGCGTGAGTTGCTGGAATCTACGCATAAGTTTCATCAAAGGTTTTTTCTCTTCGTACTACGGTGACTCAGTACTTCCCTAGCTTGGATAAGTTAGTGGAATACTTCGACTACGGATATCTTTCAAGCTTGGATAAGTTTGAAAGATTTGTTTGGTCTTTGAACCTTATGCATAAGACTCTTACGCATAAGCTTAAAACTTACGCATAAGGAAAATATTACGCATAACTCACAAGTTTACGCATAAGATCAACCTTTACGCGTAACTTTGAAGTCTACGCATAAGTTAAGTATTACGCGTAAGATTTCAACTTAGCCCAAGGATTTTGATCTTAACCAAAGGAACGTGCATTTCAATCTTCTACAAAGATCCATTATTACACAAGTGTTCTAAGATGTCTCAACCACCACATTACTACTTCTCTAATCCTCAGCAACAGCAACAGCAGCAGTATCAGCAACAACAATACCATCAACAACAATCATATCAACAACCTTCACAATCACACTTTCATCAACAACCGTTTAATCCACAACCACAATATCTCATGATGCAACAACATCAAATCATTCCTCAACAACAACCATATCAAATGTCACAACAAAACACTCAGTTTTCCTCCAAACAACCTCACTGGTTTGATAGAATGTGTGAAGTTATTACAACTCAACAATCCAGACATGAGGCAGGATCACTTGAAACACCTCCAATGCTAACACCTGGGAACTATGTTCAATGGTCAAGTCGATTCTTACGATTTCTTGAACTAAAGAAACCTCATGGGAAATTCTTGAAACAAGTGATACTTGAAGGACCATTTGAGTGGCCAACAAGACTTGAAATTGGTGATCCAACTGCTGATCCTCCACGTGCTCCTGCAGAGAAACCTGTTCCAGAATCTCAACTCACAGAAGAACAGAAATTACATCGTGAAGCTGATGAGTATGCAATGGCCTATATACTTCAAGGAATACCTAATCCAATTTATCGAAGTGTCGATGCTCAGAAAACAGCCAAAGCTATGTGGGAACATGTTCATATCCTTATGGAAGGCACTCAATTGAACAAAGATGATATGGAATCCAAACTCTACATGGAATACACTGACATCACAATTGAACTAGGAGAGTCACTTGAATCCTACTATCATCATTTCACTAATGTGGTAAATGATTTGGAACGACACAAAATTACAGTACCAAGGATCGCAGGATTGGCATAAATATGTGACAATCGTTCGACAAACCAAAAATCTTCATGATGCACCATATGGATTGTTGTATGATTTTCTGAAACACCATGAACCTGAAGTGGAAAAAGATCGAGCTCTTCGAGGAGGATACTCACCATCACCAACACCAAATTCTTTGGCACTCGTAGCTCAATCTCAATATGCTCCACCACCAATGTCAAATCATGCATATGTTCAAGAACAAAACTACTTCAGTTATCCACAATCTTCTACCTCAAACCAAATGGTCCCTTATGATTCATCTCCACAGAATACTTCTACTCAACTTGTTCCTTACAACAACAATGATGCAGTGTATTACTCAAATTCCAATGAAGATGACGATGAGGACTTTAATACGTTGAATCAGGGACTTGCTCTTATTGCTCGTGCTTTTAGCAAATTCTCCAACAAAACAAACAACCGTCAACGTTCATCTTCTAACACAAGGAATCAAGCTGTTGTAAATGATGGAAGGGTGGAAATTCAGAATCGTAACTATGGTCGATCTGGTTCAGGAAGTTCTTCGGGAAATTTTGGGAATGGTCAGAGGTTTAATAACAATGTAGGGTTCAGGAACAACTCAGGTTCTTCTCAGCAAAGGTCTGAACCAGTTGAAACTAGGAACTCAAACTCTGGGAATGCAGTATGGAGTTATAACTGTAATGAAAAAGGTCATATAGCGACAACATATCCTAAACCGAGAACTCGGGGTAGTAAGTTTCACAAGCAGGCATTACTTATGGCTCTCCAAGATCAAAAAGATGGACATTTCCCTGAGCAGGAAAACAATTTCATGGCAAATGTAAACAATGACGATGACATGGAAGATCTGGAAGCTAATGAAGCTGTGATGCTTATGGCCAACATGCAGGAACTTCAGTTTAATGATTCAGGTCCAGTGTATGACACTGACGGCTTGTCTCAGGTACATGACCTAAATGCATGCCTAATACATGACATAGCCTCACCTTCTGCTTCTGAATCAGATATGGCGCAAGTTGTTCCGTCTGACTCATCTTCATCTTCTCAAGCAGATGAACAAATAAGCACAGTTGTCATATTTGATGATGACACAGTTGTTTCATTTGATGATCCTATTGAGAATGATAAACATGATCATATAGAACAACATGAACCATCGTTTGATCCAGACCCTGACCTCATATTGTTATCCAAACAACTAAACGCTCAACAGTTGCAAATCATAAAATGCAACGAGAAAAACAAAGCCTTAAAAGAAACAAATGCGTCACTTGCAAGAGATATTGAGTGCTATAAAATACAACTTTCAAATCAGAAGACAAGATTAAACACGCAAAAAGTTTTGAAAAAGCTTTTCAAGAATCTTTCAACAAAGAGCAAGATCTTCAGCATAAAATGCAAGATTTAATTGAGTCAAACGGAAAGTTGGTTTCAAAACTAGAAAGTGAAAAGTGTGAACTTCAAACACAAGTTGAACAACTTCAAAAAGTACTTTAAAAAACAGAAATGTAATTGTCAATTTGCAAAAGGATTTTTGTGAACATAAAATACGAAAAAGGAAGTATATCGATAAATTAATCGGTGAGATCGTTGATCTTGAAAAACAACTCAAAGAATTTCGTAACGTTGTTTACAAAACCGGGGGCTCCGTCACAACAATTGTAAATTTACTTTAAAACCGAGACCCGATAAAGGATTTGCACTTGGTGATTTCAAATCAATGTTTCTTCACACAGCATTCAAAGAAAATCCTAAAATTTACAGTATGGACCATTTGCTTGATAATACGATTGTGCGTACTGTTGTTTATGATACTGAGGAAGAGGAAGAACTTGAAGACGAGAGTCGATAAAAAATGAGTCAAGTTGAATATTGGACACCATATGATTATTCAAAAGCTCCTCATATTTCTAAATCTTTTGTTCCTCAAAAGGAATTACCTGAGAAATCATGGTATGTCACTGATTCATATGTTTCATCCTCTAATGCGGCCCCTGTCCAAACTGTAGCACAAATAAATGGTCCTTTACCATCCTCTGGTGAAGTTACACCTTTACCAAAAAGTTGTCGTGTCTTAAATTATTACAAAACTTTTATGGAAGACATCGAAATTTTGGAGGAAACAATTGAACGTAATTCTGAAATAAAAATTGAAACTTTTCAATCTGCTTACGAGCGAGAAAAGAGAGATATTTTTCAAAAACAAATGTTACCAATTGTCAAACACCTCCGTCTCTGTGCTACACGTTGGGAACAGGAACTTCAAAACGAGGTCAAAACAATGATAAACGTTTTCAACTCAACTAAAAATGCGATTTTGGTTCAAAAGCAAAGAAATAGAATTTTAAAAGATGATGCTGATCGACTCTTGGAACAAGTTCTCAATGCTGATATTTTGTCTGTTATCATGAATGATTTCAATGAATCTGGTACTTCTATGCTTATGGATGATCTTTGTGTTGATAATAACTTGTTAAATGTGGAAATAGAGACACTTAAACATGACAATGACATGATGAGAATAAAGAATGATGATGTGACAAAACAATTTTCAAAAGAAATTTGTCTACTCAAACAAAGGCTTGAATGGTGTCAAGCTCAAAGTATTGAAACTAATTGAAACTTCAAAGTCAAAACAATTCAAACTCTTGTCAGCTTTGCAAAAACAATGAGTCTTTAAAAAGTCTGTGTCTCAAATACGAGAAAGAAATTGCGGATTTAAAAATTGAAAACGTCGAATGGCAACAAAACCACGAAGACATCAAATATTGCAATGGTGTACTTGAGTCAAATATTCAGGATAAGAATCACATCATCATTGATTTGAAAGAGAAAATTAAGCTACTTCAAAAAGGAAAGTTTGTTGACACCACGGTGATAGCACCAGGATTGTATCAATTAGAAAAACCTGCTAAAGGAAATTTTGTTCAAAACACTAATGTTGATAACTCCACTTCCACAGGACTAGTCGCCACTAATAGCGTTAGCAGACCCAAGCGAAAAAGTAACAAGAAGAATAGGATCTTGCAACGTAAAAGAGGACCACTAGAAGCTCAAGAAGTAGAAGATCAACTTAGGAATTTGAATAAAACTCATGTTGCATCAGATTTAGATTCTAATCTGGAAAATTGTAATCAAAATCTAAATGTAACGAATGATGAACCTTTGAATGTTTTGAATATTAATGCATCTTGTGTGTTTTGTCGTAAAAGCGTATCATCTGGTGTTCATACAAAATGTATAGCTAATTCTCTTCTTAATCGTCATAAGAAACGTAGGACAAGCATTCCTTCTAGGCCCACTACTGCCTCTAAGCTATATTAGGAAAACCGTCTTCTACGGTTTCTAATGAAGTTGAAGTTACCCCCATAATTGAAGAGAACAAATCTAGGAACAAGCCCATTACTAGTGAATTCACCAAAAAGAAAGCAAGAACAAGTTGGAATTGGCAATGTTGGTTACAATATAAACCAGACTTTAAATGGATTCCTAAATTATTGAATACATGTGCTTCTAACCAACAGGAACCCGCATTTTCTTTGGGTTCCACCCTTACTTCTGTTCCATCCTTGTCGTCTTCTTGTGATGCAGGTGGTACAGATTGTTCTCTGGATTGTTGATAGCGGATGCACCCGACATATGACAGGCAATCTCAAACTGTTAAACAACTTTGTTTCAAAGTTCATTGGTACTGTCAGATTCGTGAATGATCATTACGCTTTAATCATAGGATATGGTGACTATGTCAGTGGGAACATTGAAATCAGTCATGTTTATTATGTGGAAGGCCTTGGACACAACCTTTTCTCTGTTGGTCAATTTTGTGATGGGGATCTAGAAGTAGCATTTCGTGAGAAAACTTGTTTCGTTCGTGACTTACAAGGAAACGATCTAATGTCTGGCTCACGTGGCTCTAATCTTTATAGAATATCAATGTCCGATATGATTGCTACATCTCCGATATGTCTTCTCTCCAAAGCGGAATCGACTAAATCTTGGTTATGGCATAAACGTCTTTCGCACTTGAATTTCAAAACTATGACTGAACTTGCTCGTCACAAACTTGTTGATGGTTTTCCAAGATTCTGTTTTACCAAAGATCACTTATGTTCAGCCTGTGAACAAGGAAAAAGTACTCGGGCTCATTTTCCTTCTAAATCTGAGCACAGTATGAATCATGTTTTACAATTGCTTCATATGGATTTGTGTGGACCAATGCGTGTTCAAAGTATCAACGGTAAACGCTACATACTTGTAATTGTGGATGATTACTCCAGATGGACTTGGGTTTATTTTCTACGAAGTAAAGATCAAGCTCCTTCAATGATCATCACCTTTCTCACTAAAATTCAAGCTCAGTTACGCAACACGGTACGAATGGTCGAATCGACAATGGAACAATTTAAAAATCAGACACTTCGGTCATATTATGAGAAAGTGGGAATTGAACATCAAACATCTATTCCTAGAAGCCCAGAACGGAATGGAGTTGTTGAAAGACGCAACAGGACGTTAGTGGAAGCTGCTAGAACCATGTTGATAAATGCTCAATTACCAGATTACTTATGGGCAGAAGCTATTTCAACCGCATGTTATACCCAAAACCGTTGCATGATCACAAAACGCCATCGCAAAACACCTTATCAAATTGTTCACAAAAGAAAACCAAACATCGATTACTTTCATGTATTTGGAGCACTTTGTTATCCGAAAAATGATCGTGATGATTTAGGTAAACTTAAAGCAAAGGCTGACATCGGAGTGTTCGTTGGATACTGTGAAAATTCTAAAGGTTTTCGGATATGGAATCGTCGAACAAGACAAATTCAAGAAACCATTCACGCTAATTTTGATGAACTCACACGAATGGTTTCTAAGCAACATGACTTAGGACCCGAATTCAACCGTCTTAACTCTCAGGACTCTTGGTGAACCATTGCCCCTCAACCGCAAAGAATTGGAAACCTTGTTTGCTCCACTGTTTGATGATACAATTGAATACCGTTCTACTGAGGTCTCACCCAATTCCACTGCTCAACCTGAAAATATTCAAGTACCTGACTCACCTCAACAAACTACAACAATTGTTGAGAAAGACGGTCCTCCACGAAAATATTCAAGTACCCGACTCACCTCAACAAACTACAACAATTGTTGAGAAAGACGGTCCTCCAATTGCATCTCCATTAACAGCAGAACAAACTGCTTGCAACTCACGACAATCAGCTGAAGATCTTACACCACAATCAGTTCCACAACCCGCAGAGTATGATCCTAATACGTTCTTTAACCCGTTTGCACTGGCTCTAATATTTCCTAAAGTAGCTGAGTCGTCCACACGCAATTTGGATCCTGCTAACATGCGAGATACTTATCAACTACACCCTTCGACACACAAATGGACTCGAGATCATCCCCTAGTTCATATTATTGGCCATCCAGATGCACCTGTAATGACAAGACAACGACTTCACACTGATGGTGAAAATTGCATCTATGCACTCACAGTTTGTCTAGAAGAACCTAAGAACATCAAAGAAGCAATGACTTATGATAACTGGATTGAATCTATGCAAGAGGAATTTCAGCAATTCATACGATTGGAAGTCTGGGAATTAGTTGAAAGACCTGACGGAGTCTTTGTCATCGGGTTAAAATGGATTTGGAAAAATAAGCTAGATGCAGAAGGCACAGTCATACGTAACAAATCACGCCTGGTAGCGAAAGGATACTCCCAACTAGAAGGAATTGATTTTGCGTAATACTTTGCTCCGGTGGCTAGACATGAAGTCATGCGGATCTTTCTCGCTTATGCAGACATCGAACATGGTTGTTTATCAAATGGATGTGAAAACAGCATTTCTTAATGGAGAACTCCGTGAAGAAGTTTATTTAAGCCAACCAGACGGCTTCGTTGATCCTGAGCGTTCCAATCACGTTTACCGACTCAAAAAGGCACTCTACGGACTTAAGCAAGCCCCAAGGGCGTGATATGACAAACTATCTGCTTTCTTGCTGGCCAATAAATTTTCTAAAGGTTCGGTGGATCCAACACTATTTACAAAACCTACGGGTGGACTTACTAGTTGTTTAAATCTATGTCGATTTACATTATTTTTGCTTCAACAAAAATAAGTTACTCTAATGATTTTGCAAATTTAATGAAAGATAATTTTGAAATGTCCATGATGGGTGAACTTTCGTTCTTTCTAGGACTACAAGTTCATCAATCACCCCGTGGAATTTTTATAAATCAGTCCAAATATGCTCTAGAAATTTTAAAGAAACATGGAATGATGAGTTGTGATACTTATAATACACCAATGAGCTATACCACAAAACTAGATGCTGACTTACATGGGACACCTGTTGACCCTACCAAATACCGTATTATTATTCGGTCACTCATGTATCTCACAGCTAGTAGACCTGTGATTCATCGTGAAAACCAATTATATATAATATAGTATAGTATCGAAGTGATCCGCGTAAAATACGGATCACCCGAGTCGTTTCCCAACGAAGGCGAATGGAATCGAGAATATCAATTCGTGAAATCGTGAATATGAAAAGTGAGAAAGTGAAAATAGCAATCAAATTGTTCAAGTAATAACAAACAAAGATGAAATGTGTAAAGAGTACAAGCTATTATATGCACAAATGTTAAAAACGCGAAAACGGAAATGCAACCGTAAAATTTAAAACGTAACGTTTAATGAAAAATGATCCTACAAACTTGAAAATATTTTCTAAAAATCTTAAACTAATAAAAGAATTTTGAGAAAAATAAAAATATTTTTGAGTTTTTATTAATTTTCTAGAATTTATTTTATATTTTGGAATTAAAAATGAATTAAAAATAAAGAAAAATAGAAAATTAAAGTGGAAAAATGAAAATTTAATTCTAAAAATTCTAAAATATTATAAAAGAATTTATAAAAATATTTTTGTATTTTTCACAGCTTTTTATGGATTTTTATGGATTTTTGTTATTTAAAAATGATTTAAAAATGACTTATAATGAAGAAAAATTAAGAAAAATATCAAATAAATTCAGAAAATTATGAAAAATTTACAGAAAAACTAAAATATTATAATATGCTTTCAGAAAAATTTTGGTATAAAGAAATTAAGCAGAAGTGCTTATTCAGTGCTTAAACAGCTTATGGCAAGTGCTTATTTATAAGCACTTGCCACAAAAATTCACCAAACTGATACCACAGATGTATTATACTATAATAAGTACAAATGAATTCAAATATGAACAGAGATAAGCACAGAAACCAAAGAAATAAACAATAAGCACTAGATAATAAGCTAAAGCATGAGCAGAATAAGCAGCAGGCCATTCACAACATTAAACCAACTGCTAAAAAAACTCAAAAAAGCCAATATAACTCAATCACAAGCTCAAAAGAGCACTTGCAGACTAAATACTCCAAACAGAAAGCTATTCTACATTATTAACAAGCAGGCCTGAATAAGCAGTTCTAATAAGCTACAAATAAGAAATCAATGGGGGCAAAATCAAACTAGCACAACTGAGATGACAGAACAACTAAAAACATCAAATCCTAAGCCTTCTACCTAACCTAAAAGAAGCCTTGAAATCTGATTACACTAGATGGTGCAGGGGAATCTTATGCCCAATCAGGCAACTTACAAGCAAAATTTCAATAAGCAATTGATATTCAAACCCAGATTCTCTTATTGATAATGATTAACAAGCTGCTCAAGAACACAAAACAACAAGCTAATGATATTTCCAACTATTAATGAATCCTACAAATGCTTTCAAAAATCTGACCAAAAACTGAGTATACACTAGTTTTGACTTTTTATTATGCAACTATACTTTGACTAAGACTAAATTCTACTGATCATAGCTACTATTATTTGTTATGATAAGCTGAAATTACACTAGATTAAGCTATATTACACTAACTTATACTTATTTCTACAATTGCACTATCTGATTCAATTAATTATAACAGTAAAGAGATTGAAAACTTAACTTTGACTATTATTATTATCTCACAACTGTTTCAATGAACTAGAAACTTATAATTACTCTAATGTGACTAATAAGTGACAATTAAACAGCAATACAACCACGACATCATTCAGCAAATGATCAATCCAAACACCCCCTTACATATCAGATAACACAATGAAACTATGATCTAAGCTAGTAAGCACTAATCTACTGATCCAATAAGCTAAAATAGCAAGAAATAAAGTAGAAATAACAATAAAAAACAATCAATTCTAACAGAGGCTCAGAAACATAGATCTAAGCAAATATTGAAATTAGAGTGAAATCAAAACTTACAAAAGTTCTCTCCTCATCTCAAATAGAGGAGTTCACTATGCAAGCCTGTCTTTAGACAGGCTAAACTCATCCAAATCTAGCTTTGGCTTGCCAAAATTCACCAGGAAACAATGCAAATTAGTCACAGTTGACTAAAATTGACCAAGGAGCTTATGAATCAATGAAACTGAATTATCACTATTTCAGAAGCTTATATGAAACTTATTTGAAATCATTTTTTGTATTTTCATTTTTTATTTTCATTAAACTATTTGAATGAAATAAAAGCTTACTAATAAGAAAAGTAATATGTAATAAGATGTAAAGACAATTGAAAGAAACTAACAATAAGCAGATAAGAACAATAAGCTAAATGATTTTAAAGGTAAAACAGATTGCATTAACAAGATAAAAAAATTACAACTAAGTTTAAACTATTACAATCAAATGCAATTTTGGCAGAGCTTGGCTACTCCAAGACTCCACACTAAACTAAGCTAATAATACATCTATTTATAGGAGGTAAGGAATGGGAGCTCACGGATTGCCATGTTGGCAATCCGTGTGAGGTTGTGTTTGTTTGAAGTAATCCTCAGCCCTTGATCACCAATCCATCATTGCATCTCACTTTACAGCCCTTTGATCACAATTTGTGACGCGTCTCAACCAATGCTAGCCTGCCATGTGTACCCTTGTGTGCTTCTTAGCCTCTGACACGTTCTGACATCATCAAATCTTCTAGAAGCATGATTGATTTGACGTTTAAGCCCTTAATTGTGGTAAATTGTGGGATTGGGGGCGGTGAATAGTATTAGGGTTCATGGAACCTGGGTAATTTTGGGTAAAGGGGAAAAGGGTGGAGGGAAAGGGTACGGGTAAATTATTTTTATTAGTTTGACCCTTGACCCGTTGACCAAGGGGTATGTTGGATCGGATTATGATTTGTGGTGGATGGGCTTTTGGATTGGTTCTGGGCTTTGAGGTTTATGATTTTGTTTGGGCTTTTGTATAATAAAGGGATTGAATAAACTTTGGGTTTAAATTTCAGATTTTGGTATATTAAAATCCAAGGACCAATTGTGTAGTATTCTGAAACTATGAGGGTCGATTCTGTCATTTTTGCAAAATATATTCCAAGGACTAATTGTAACCAATGATGAATCAACAAGGACTAGCTTTGACAAATTGAGCTCCAATATGAAAAATGCTTTCCCGGCCCCGACTTTTTACGCTCTTTCCATTCCCGTGCTCGTGATTGTCGATTTTCCGTGATTTTTTTCTTTTTCTTAAATATCCGTACTGCATAATCACAAACGCAAAAACACAACATGTTTGGCATAATTGGTTAGTTTTTGATCATTTGAGTCCGGTTTTGGTCTTATAAAAGGTGTGTAAATTAATACACACCAAAATCCCCCCGACTAAGGTATTGTCGTGTCTTCACGCAATGTGATTAATTCACGCTTTTGGGATAAATAATTTCGAAACTCTTTTTACTAACTTTGAAAAGTAGCAAGGAGGTTCAAAAGAGATAATAAAATCATTTATTCCCGAAAACGCTCCGTTTTCCAAAATTTTTCTTTTATTCCTTTATTTCACTTCTATTTTTGGCTTTTTCTCACTTTATTCTTGTGACGGTTTATTGAACTTTTATTATTTTGCAATAATTATTAGGGTCAACGAGTAGAAACACTTTTCGTAGAAAAGTGACCGTACGGATAAAAATCGTCATCCTTGATTTTTCACGAGTCCCCAAACTAAGCGTACAAACGAGATCACAACTTATCTACAAATTAGATGCTAACACTACTCATAAAAGTTACTTGTGGAAACTTCTTACTCCCATTTCCTAGGTTTGTATCTCAATATTTTATTTTGTTGAGAAATGAATTGCTTCATATTTTCTCGTTTCAATGATTTTTAGTCTGATAGTGATACCTAAGTTAAAACGATAAGTAGTTATTCATTTTCTCTTAAGAACCACTGCAATAGAAATTCGGTCCACATCAAGGAATTTTTGGTACATACAACATCATAAATATAAGTTGCAGAGTACTACACGTGCACCTCATGTCTCCAATTTAGAATTACACACATGCACCTCACACGCCAACAACTTATTTATACATTCAAACTCTTATTCGATACAACTTTTGACTTTCACTTTTTTCATTTTTCACTTTTTTCATACTTTTGATACTTTTCACTTTTTTTTCTTTCTTGACTTTTTTCTCAACATCAATGGAAGCTTATCGGGTAGCTCCAAAACCACATAGATAATCGACTTTTGACTTTTGATTTTTTTCACTTTTTGCTCTTATTTTTGATGTTCCTTGATATGTACCCAACTTCTAAAGCAAAAATTCTCTTAAGAAAACAAAGAACTAAATATTATTCAAACCGAAATACCACTAATTAACCTAGAACATCTATTATATATAGGTGACGTTTCTGATGGGAGTAAAAAGCCACAAGTACCTCTCATGAGCTCTAAAGAGAACCACTACTCCACGTTTAGCATCTAACTTCTAAATAAACTCTATCATTTCTCGCTCTTCGCAATTTAAGATTCCAAGTAATGAAACCCGCGAATACTTAGCCGATAATCAGCCACGCATATATAAAGTCAGTTACGGAAACTTGCAAATTCTAGAAGAAGAATTCGCGTTTTCTAGCTCCTGATGTAAAAGACTAGCGAAAGCTTTTAAGCTGCGCATGTATAAAGTCAAGTACGGGAACTTGCAGATTCTTAAGAAAAAATTCGCATTTTATAGCTCCTGGTGTACAAGACTAGCACAAGCTTATGTGATCATCATTGGTTAAGGGAACAAGTTAGGGCTCAACATGCCCGGTCAAGTCAAAATATTTATTCCTACTCTCGCCAGCAAGAAAGTCAACAAGGTGTCAAAACACTTATTCAAACTTTATTATATTTTTGCACAACTTTTTCAACTTTTTTATCATTTTTTTTTTGTTTCTTTTCATGACTTTTTCTTTGATTTTTCTTCAAAATTTTTGAAATTTTCCAACTTTTTTTCATTTTTTTAATTTTTTGGAAAAACGGAGTTGCAAGAGTGCACGACATTGAGAAAATGCAAGGTCAAAATCGAATCAAGATTCACCCTCCAGACTAAAACGAAACATTGTCCTCAATGTTTTTACGGGTTAAGGTAATCCTAACAAATTCTAGGCCGTTTATTAATTATGCCAAAGAAAACGTTAGTCGTTAAGATTCACGGATATAGGATTTCCAAGTAGCACCGATGAATGAAACTCGAGTGGAGAAAAGTAAAACCACGAGTACGAGAGTCTTCATAAATCGCGGACAATCCTAACAAACATCACAAACAACCACGGAACACAAGAGTAGAAGAGGCACCCCCTCCTCACGTTATTTATTAGAAATAAGAATAATAAGAAGATGAAATTGGATAAGCATGGGTTGCCACCCACGAAGCGCTTTGTTTTTGATTTCCGAGTCACGTAGCTTGACTCGATCCCCAAATTAATTTGTCCTTGGGGAGAGCAGATGAAACGGCCACTTGGCACAAAAGATAGAGATACCAGGGTCAAATACGGTGTCCTCACTCCCGGTGGAGTGGAAAGAAGAAATGACAGTATAAGTATAAAATGGTTGAAACACCCGAATGATAAAAGAAAAGTCAAGTTCAGAATCAAGGGTGGGTAAAATTTTAAGCACCGGAACATCTTGTTCAAAAATCTCGTCCACCATCCCAAAAATAACTTTATTCGTATCGGATTCAAAAACTTCATCGGGTGGTTTTTCGGGTGGACGAGAAGAAAAAGAATCGAAAAGAATATCATTCTCGTCATTCTCAATACCCGGTGGTATCGAGTCATCCACAGCAGGAAATAGATCGACATCCTCTAAAAGAGAGTCACATGTCGGATTATCGGAAATAGGTATAGAGTCGATCTCTAAGTTAATGCACTCATAATCCTAAGAGAGATATCAGCATGAATAGTGGGATTGCCACAATTCGTCTCTTCAAATCGAAAAATTTCAAGCTCGGGTAATAAATCACTATCCATAACGGGATAGGAGAAAAAGTCGATGGATCATTCAATGCCTCAATACGAGAGATAAGAAGATTGACATTCAAAATGTTTCACGCAAAGCTTCATCTTGTATTTCCGTATCAACATCTTCGTCATTCTCTTCTTCTAAGCTTACGAGCTCGGAGGTTCTTCATCAACATAATCGATTTCTCCACAAGATATAGAATCGTCATCGTCAGAATCGGAGAATATCTCAACACGATTATCATCAAACGGTATATCATTCGTATCAACATGATTATCAAGACGATTATTTTCAACTTCGTTAGAAATCTCCTCGGACTCACTTGGGATTGGGACGAGGTTCTCAACACTAGACTTATTGAATTCGTCCGATTCTTAGGAATAGTGTTTAGATGCTCGTCCCCCATTGTAAGAGAGTCCTCGGGTTCTACGGAAGGAGAGATAGATTCTTTTTGAGGGTTAAGAACAATCGTAATCATGGAATCATCATCGTACATGCAACACTCACAAAATTGGAATTTTCTTTCTTCGGCAAGAAGTTCTTCCATTGATTTCACATGAGGCTCGGGAGTATGCGTATAACGATTAATCACCATTTCTTATAACGTCTCAATAATGGATTTAAATTCAAAAATATGATTACTAAATTCAGAACAAGCTGGGGGTACGTTAAAACCCTGAGAATCGTAATATGAATTCGGCTCATAAAAATTTTCGACGATCCCCCACAATGTTCAAAACTCGATGTATTTTGAAATGAATCACCATTGTAATACGGATCTTGTTCATAAAAATTTTGAGGATAAAGATCAAAGCTCGGATCGTAAGTGTAAGACGTGTTAGCATTCGGGGCATAGCACATACAATCAGTGTATCCACATATATCACAAAAACATTGCCCACACGGCACTCCTTCTTCGGAAGGGTTTCCACAATTATAGCAATAAAACGAAGGTGGTGGTGGTGTTGGATAGAAATCGGGAACGTTTGATGGATTGTTGAACGATCTTTGATCATAATATGGAGAATTACAATTCCAACAAACTCCATCTTGAATATTATCACCACATTTGTCGCACGTACACCACACATACAACCCTCCGAAAAACGGTTCTCCACAATTAATACAAAACGGATCCATAAGAATTAAACATAAGAGGGTTTGAGAAGAAGAATCAAATTTTAGAGGATAAGAAGATTATTTTTGGTTTTTATATTTATAGAAAAACAAATCACAAAAACTTTTATTTTCTTTTTGTAAAACGTTACGTTAATTGAAACCGTTTCCTTCAAACCACTCGCGACGGGACGGGAGAGAAGAATGGATCTCTCTTCAGCTTGCAATCTAATGTCAAAGCTATCCGTATTTCCCGCTTATTCGGTTGTAGAATGAAGTAATCCGATAAACAACTAATTTTACGTTTTTGCTATATTGTTAGGCTTATTTGGTTTACAACGCCCTTCCTTTCGGTCGAGTCGAGGCTGTAACTTTTATTATTTTTTTGGTATTTTGTAAACACTTTAGGAAAAGTGTTTTGAATTTTTCAATCTTTATAGAGATATATATACAAAGTAGAGGAAGGCTTAACAAAACACAATTTTTCAAAACGATATTCAAAAATTCACTTCGGCCTTCCCCGGCAACGGCGCCAAAAATTGATTCGTCGTGAAAACCAATTATATATAATATAGTATAGTATCGAAGTGATCCGCGTAAAATACGGATCACCCGAGTCGTTTCCCAACGAAGGCGAATGGAATCGAGAATATCGATTCGTGAAATCGTGAATTGAAAAGTGAGAAAGTAAAAATAGCAATCAAATTATTCAAGTAATAACAAACAAAGAAGAAATGTGTAAAGAGTACAAGCTATTATATGCACAAATGTTAAAAACGCGAAAACGGAAATGCAACCGTAAAATTTAAAACATAACGTTTAATGAAAAATGATCCTACAAACTTGAAAATATTTTCTAAAAATCTTAAACTAATAAAAAGAATTTTGAGAAAAAGAAAAATATTTTTTTGAGTTTTTATTAATTTTCTAAAATTTATTTTCTATTTTTGGAATTAAAAATGAATTAAAAATAAAGAAAAATAGAAAATTAAAGTGGAAAAATGAAAATTTAATTCTAAAAATTCTAAAATATTATAAAAGAATTTCTAAAAATATTTTTGTATTTTTCACAGCTTTTTATGGATTTTTATGGATTTTTGTTATTTAAAAATGATTTAAAAATGACTTATAATGAAGAAAAATTAAGAAAAATATCAAATAAATTAAAAAAATTATGAAAAATTTACAGAAAATCTAAAATATTATAATAAGCTTGCAGAAAATTTTTGGAATAAAGAAATTAAGCAGAAGTGCTTATTCGGTGCTTAAACAACTTATGGCAAGTGCTTATTTATAAGCACTTGCCACAAAATTCACCAAACTGATACCACAGATGTATTATACTATAATAAGCACAAATGAATTCAAATATGAACAGAGATAATCACAGAAACCAAAGAAATAAGCAATAAGCACTAGATAATAAGCTAAAGCACGAGCAGAATAAGCAGCAGACCATTCACAACATTAAACCAACTGCTAAAAAAAACTCAGAAAAGCCAATATAACTCAATCACAAGCTCAAAAGAGCACTTGCAGGCTAAATACTTCAAACAGAAAGCTATTCTACATTACTAACAAGCAGGCCTAAATAAGCAGTTCTAATAAGCTACAAATAAGAAACCAATGGGGGCAAAATCAAACTAGCACAATTGAGATGACAGAACAACTAAAAGCATCAAATCCTAAGCCTTCTACCTAACCTAAAAGAAGTCTTGAAATCTGATTACACTAGATGGTGCAGGGGAATCTTATGCCCAATCAGGCAACTTATAAGCAAAATTTCAATAAGCAATTGATATTCAAACCCAGATTCTCTTATTGATAATGATTAACAAGCTGCTCAAGAACACAAAACAACAAGCTAATGATATTTCCAACTATTAATGAATCCTACAAATGCTTTCAAAAATCTGACCAAAAACTGAGTATACACTAGTTTTTGTAATATCCGTAATTTTTCTATTTTTAGCAGTTTCCATTTTTGGTGTATGTCTATTTTTATCGACTTGCTTGTAACCGTTTCGACATTTTGAATCTATTTTGTTCTGGGAGTTTTTCCATTTGGGCGAGTTTTGATGTCGTGTCCGTGTTGACCGTCCAAATGAGGCGTGCCTTCTGGTTAGCTTGCCACAAGTGGGGTAAAGGGGGCGACATTAGCGTTAAGGCGTTGTTTGCCCGGATGCATCGGTCTGGCCAAGTCAGGCATGCCGACCCGGTTTAGTCCGGAGAGCTTGTCGCTAGTCGAGGACTTGACTATGAAGGGGATCGTTGCTGGTAGGGCACAACTGGTCGGGGACTAATGCCGTCTCCCTGATGAGCCCATGGTAGGGCGAAACCAGTTGGCATGCTATGAGGGATAGGCTGGTCCTGGGGTGTGAGGGCCCCTGGGACGCCGCACGGGCTTCGGAACTCCCGTCCCGTGACACATGGTATCAGAGCCAAAACCTCTCTCAGTACGGCATGGTTCGGGTGTGGTCAAGTTCTGCCGAAATCGATGAGGGCGGGGAGTGAACGCCGGTGCAAAGAGGGCACGGAAAAAGTGCGGCTCCTGACAAGGCTTCTAGGCGGAGAACATGAACCGATTCTATGTCGGAATGAGAGGTGGTCCTAGGCTTGTGAGATCAGACGGTCCGGAATGTGGACACACTTGTATTGCGCACTTTTGGTAGCTCCACCTTTCGGTGACCGGGGTGTATGAGCGTGGATCATCGTGGGCCACTGTGGGAACCTCGACATGTGGGAAAAAATGCAGCGGCGAGGGAATGCCGTTCAACCGAGGTACTAACGCCAGGAAGCGCGTAGGGTGAAGGTTGATGTCGATTGGTGATGCGGTATGTGCGTGGCGCACTGCGGGCAAGCGCGAGGTGCGCGAGTGAAGAGCCTGTCCATCTGGGGATGGTGCCGTATGTGTTTGGCCACGATCGTTTTGTGTGCGTGAGGCAATACAGTGTGCGGAAAGAAACATTCTTCCCCAGCACGAGGATGTGCTGCGATTTGGGTGGGGGAGGATGTCACGACCCGATATGTCGTGTCCGTGTTGACCGTCCAAATGAGGCGTGCCTTCTGGTTAGCTTGCCACAAGTGGGGTAAAGGGGGCGACATTAGCGTTAAGGCGTTGTTTGCCCGGATGCATCGGTCTGGCCGAGTCAGGCATGCCGACCCGGTTTAGTCCGGAGAGCTTGTCGCTAGTCGAGGACTTGACTATGAAGGGGATCGTTGCTGGTAGGGCACAACTGGTCGGGGACTAATGCCGTCTCCCTGATGAGCCCATGGCAGGGCGAAACCAGTTGGCTTGTGGATAGGCTGGTCCCGGGGTGTGAGGGCCCATGGGACGCCGCACGGGCTTCGGAACTCCCGTTCCGTGACAATCGTTCGACAAACCAAAAATCTTCATGATGCACCATATGGATTGTTGTATGATTTTCTGAAACACCATTGTTGCTACCCAAAATATTATCCGGAGATAGATATTGCTGGAATGGATGGGATAGCAAACAAATGCAAGAGCACTTCCGTGAGAAAGATAAATAACACAAGATTTGCCGGGGTTGTTAGTCCCGGGCTTGAATGCTCTCGCGAGATATTATTAATACCAATATTCGGGGATACAAGTACTAATGTAAGAATGCAATTACAATGAGTGTAAAGATTCTTGTTATCTTAGCTAGTGAGCGTGTAGATTGCCGGAAGAACCAGATTTGATGCTCTGTGAGTTCTTTTAACAAAGGTGATGAACAGTCGCGGCGGTGAGAGATCGACCGTCTCTCACGGTGAGTATTTAGCTGGATGCTTGGGCTCCGGGGCTTATGAATCCTTTGGAATCTGTCTAGTGGAGACTTGCTGCCTTACGCCGATCGTCTTACGGGACGAGAGATTTATAGAGAGAAGTCTGAGATGGATTAGGTGAGGTAGCCGGGAGCTTGATGATATGTATGTTCTTCGATATTTAGTGAATGTATCGGAATGTGAGAGAATGAGTTACGAGCGTAAGTCGAGAATGAATTCGGCAGTTAGTGGAATGAATTTCGAACCGTAGGTTGAGTGAATTCGAACCTTTTCCTGTAGGAGGAGGTTCTCTATTTATAGAGCTTGGATACGCCGCGATCGCCTTTTCGTATTATAATAATCGGGCGATCGTCTTTTAGCACATGGGCTGTCCCCTCAAAGTCTGCAGGAGTTCTTTGGCGATCAACTATGCGGTCGATGGGGAGCTTACCGCGTCTGAGTTGCCGACACGGGTGGTCCCACCGACAACTTTCGGCGCGCATCTTTGGTAGGTGAGGTAGGTGACAGTGTGGTCAAAGGTCTTGTCTGTCGAAAAGATCTTATCGCTAGCGAAGATCTTGTCGGTGCCTTTGGTGGATCTGCACGTGGGTGCTTTTCGAGATCCAGTTCTTGATGGTTTTGACGGCGATCGTCTCTGCTCGGGCGTAGGTCGATTGCCCTTAGCCGGTCACTAGAGTAGATCGCCCGGTGCCAAAGGGCGATCGCCTTGGGAGTCGATCGCCGGGCATCGATAGTGGTCGATATCTTCGACATGGCGAGCTAGCCATAGTTTGGTGATGTTGACTTGGTCGCTCGGCCTTATAGTCGATCGCTGTCGGGATGAATAAATCGTGACACAACAATTGCCCCGGCTCGCTCATACGTTGGAAAGCGTGGGGTGAGGTGGCTCTCTTAGCGATCGAACTTTTGTGAGCGACTTCGTGTTTAATCGAATCGGCGATCGTCTTTGGTGATATACTGCAGGTTCGGACGACTGGTTGGCCGCCGAATCACGAGGAAAAAACAATGGGCGTTGAAAAGTCTCGCGCACGTGTTGGGCTTCTATTGGAGGACGCCAACGGTCATTAATGACTCCTCGGTGCGACGCGTCCTTGAAAAAAGGCAGCGTGCGCGGGTCTCGAGGGGTCAATTAATGCGTCGTTTGAGATCCGACCCACGAGGTTTCCCCTTATTGCAAAGCGAGTCCGCCTTCTCCTATAAAAGGCGCGGTCTTTGCGATTTTACTCACGCGTACTTTTCGGAGGAAGAAGGACTTGCTGCCGAATTTTCTGAAGATCTCAGTGCCGATCGTCGTTCGATTTCACTTTAGGGTAAGAAAAATCCTTTTCTCCTTTTCTGTTTCTGAAAATGGCCGGAACCTCATCATCATTTGGAGCGGGAACCAGTTCTGCCGCCGGGACATCGACTGTCCGGGGAGAAACTTCTTCCGTCTTCCACCTGGAGACGGTGGCTGAAGCT
Organism: Orobanche coerulescens; assembly: GCA_033398695.1. Taxonomy (NCBI): domain Eukaryota; kingdom Viridiplantae; phylum Streptophyta; class Magnoliopsida; order Lamiales; family Orobanchaceae; genus Orobanche; species Orobanche coerulescens. The sequence continues at coordinate 50,996,701 of CM065802.1, forward strand.
ATTCGGGCCGGAATCGACCCGGCTGAAGTCGAGGCTTTATTCAATGAGGCCGAAGTTGCTAAGGAGTCGGCTGCTGAGGAGAGACGATCGCAGATCGAGAGATCCGCGATCGTGGCTTACCGGGAGCAACATAGCGTTTTTGGTCGGGCTATAGGGCTTTCATTGAGATAATGGAGAGATTGGCGGTCTACTCAGATTCGATTTAGGGGATACTCGGTCGCCTATCCCTATGTGCTTCCCAAGCGGTCGCGATCTGCCGTCTTTGCGGCCGATCGTTGTGGTCGCTCGGCCAAATCTGAGTTCGGCGACCGGAGAGACCCGCCGTCTGGAGGACAAGATTCCATGTTCCTTCCGATGTGGACATGTTCGCGCCCGGAGAATGAACGAGCCGACCCACCTCCGATGGGTATGATCGCGATGAGTGAGGCCATTATGGAGGCCGGCCGCGCTTCCCTCTATCCTTTGCGGTCTCCCATCTGTTGGCCGCTTGGAATGTGGCGCCACTTCGGTGACGCGAGCCCGCTCCAAATTATCTCGCACCCTCACCCTTTTCGGCGGTCACCGCTGTGTACCGCCTCCCATCGCCGTTGGAGATGAATCATTTGTTTAAACCGACGGCTCATAGAGGGTTGGTCGGCGGTTACCATATTCAAGGCCGATCTGGTCGGGTGATTCATGGAGTCCCGAATAAGATACGGGCGATCGACGAAGTGGTTCAGGTCACCGGCAAGTGGAGAGCTTGGCGGCGACAATCCACAGCGGCTGGAGATCCCAGAATTTCGGAGAGGAATCCCGGTGGGGTTTAGACTCTCCCTTCGTTTGGATGCGTTTTGGGTGATCTAATTTGATTTCGGTTTTGCGAGTTTTCACATTCCGATCGAGGAGCTGCCTTTCGACTTTCTCGTTGTTTGGGAGCGGATAAGGAGCCTGTCGGACGACGACCTTGACGCCACTCGGATCAACAAGGAGAGTCGCTGGTTGTCGGCTCGACTATTTCGTTTCCCGAGACATCTCGCGGTGCCAGGTATGAGTTCCTGCGACCTTCAATTTCTAGGCGATCGCCTTACTTGAGGATAGTATCTGACTGTTGGTCGATTGTCTTAAACTGTAGAGGTTCGCTTTCCTCGCTTTTTGAAGCCTCCGACGGAGATCGCTATGTCGAACCCAGGAGTCCTAGGCCGTCTTCGCCATAAGAGGTCGACTCGGGTCCCACCCGTTGCGTTGCCTATAGTTCCGGAGGGGGAGCCTCGCGTGGAGCCGGAGCCTCGCGTGGAGCTGGAGCCTCGCGTGGAGCCGGTCGTGGTTGAGGAGGAAATTCCGGAGGAGGGGCTTCGAGCCAATCGCAAGAGGCCGAGGTCGGAAGAAACTCCGATTCCTGCCCCGGGCGATGAAGTGCCGATCGCCGCGCCTCCGATCACCATCGTTGCTCCGGAGAGCGAGCCGCCCTCTGCGGCTTTTATGCGGGAGATGGCGATCGCGGATGCTGAGACCCCTCGAGGGAAACCGTTTTTCGGTCGGGATCCCGAGAAGGCTGAGAGGTAGATAGCATTTTTGTGTTGAAAATTGCATCTGCGTAGGAGTTGTATTAACTTAGTTGTTTTGATGCAGGATCCGCCGCGCAGATCCGTCTTGCCCGCCGATGGTCGTAGATTTCCTAGCGAGCCGATCTCCTCGCCATTCCTGCGACATTCCTCCATATGTTAGCAAGGCTGCTTCTGCTCTGCCGAAGGCATGGACGACTGATCTGGATGTGATCGCTCGGCAGCGATCGTCGAGTTCGATGCACGCTGTTCTCGCCCTTTCTCTTCAGACGGCGACCATGGCCGTCCAGGCTGCTCAGGAGTTTGAGGGGCGGCCCTCCACTATTCGCCTGTAGGAGGATCTCGAGGCGGCTCGGAAAGAGAATGCCGAGTTTGCTGACAAGATCGCGGCGATGGAGAAGGACTCCCTGGAGGCGGCCAAGCGGGCGAGCCTTGAGCTTGAGCTGGAGAAGAAGGAGACTGAGAAATATCGTATGGCGGTTGACCGATTTCGGGACCAGATGCAGAATGCCGTCCAGGCGCGGAACGCTGCTGAAGAGGAGGCCGATCGCCAGAAGGTGACGATCGCTCGGCTGACCAGCGAGCTGACGGAGGCGAGGGAAAAGATTGCTGCGAGGGAGGCCGAGCTCCAGGGATCGCAACAGGCGATGGCGGAGCTGAAAGGAGAGGTTGAGGCGACCAAGGCCGATCCCTTCCAAAACTTGGAGTACGTCGTGAAGTTCGCCTATTATTTGGCGTTCGCCGACTCGATCCGAGCGGCTAAGAAGGGAGGTTTGGAGGTCGGCCCTCTTGCCGATAAGTTCAAGGCGTATGCGTTGGAGCATCCTCTCCATTCAGCTTTCTCCCTGCCGATCCTGGATCTTGCGGACATCGGCGTGGATTTGAGCTGGTATCCGTCTCCAGCCAATCTTGCTCATCCTGACGCTCCGGAAGATGAGGGGCCCACACCGGATGTCGAAGGCGAAGGCCAGGCTGGGGCCTGAGGCACTTCATTTTTGACGTTTTAGCTTGCTTACTTGTAGTTTTGTAGCTTTCTTCCTTGTAGTTTTGTAGTTTTCTTTTGTAGCACTTAGGCCTTCGGGCGACCGTGTACTATGACCTTCTCAAGCAATGAACTGAATGTTTGGATTTCTGTCTTATCACTTGAATGAATGGTTATTTTTGAGTCTTTGTTTGACTTTGTACAAATGTGTGAGGAGAGATCATTGCGAGGGTGGTTCCAAATGAATTGATAAACTCATAAAGACAACTTTTTACAACAAATTCGATCGCTGCATTACATCTGAAAAAATGACAATCTCCGTATGTGGTTGTATAGCGACGATCGTCGTGTAGGTAGTCCGCACTCTTATTGCCCCTTGTTTTTATTCACTTTAGTGTAGGTAAGGGGATGAAAATAATTCCTTGAGTGAGCGGTCTTCAACTTTGTCGAATCCTCGGGGACGGTCGTCCATCTTGAGGAACCGTGCACGATCGCGGAGTTCGATGGACCGACTCCTTGATCATGTCTTGATGCGCGAAGACATTGAGTGTCTCGTGACTCACTTTATTATGAGGGTCCTCTGTTAGGCTGCGCCTCGCCTCGTATTTAAACGAAGGGCGTGCGGTCTCGGTCTAGAGGAGTCCTTGCGCGGGGCAGCGTCGGATGAATCAACTCCACGCCCGCGGCTTGTTAGCTCGGCTTCCACCTCGGCCAGCCATGGAGATGGCCGACCTCGGCGGTGTGCGTTGAGGCGGGGTTGCGGCATGTCGCATTGTCCGGGTTCACCATGTTAGATGATGAACCTTTGAGGCGAGCGATCGTGTCCACCGATTAATTTTGGAGGGCCTCGGACTACGCCGGCCTCGTATTTAAACGAAGGGCGGGCTATCTTGGCCCAAAGGGACCTTGCATGGCCTAAGCGGTCGGTTCCATCGACCACGGGACCATGGCTGCACTCTTCCACCTTGGATCGTCATGCGGATGCCGACCTTCGACGGTGTACGTTGTGCGGGGAGGCGATCTCGTGCCTTAGTCCATCATGTTAGATGGTGAAGCGTAGATGGCGATCGAGTCCTCCGGTTTCTTAAATAAGGAGGGAGATCGGGAGACTTCCGAGCTCTCCTTTTCTTGATTGAAGCATGCGGGGACGGTCGCCGAGGTTGGTCCAGGGTCGGCTCATATGAGCTTTCCGGCTGTTTTGTGTTCGACTCGGACGATCGTCCATAGAGATAGGTAGGGGCTTCGGCTAAACCAATAAGTCATCGACTTGCCCTCCTCGAACAATCTCCAGGCTGTTTGAGGAGGTCGCGGCATTTGTTGGTCTTTGTGGCGGGACTCTTATGGTAGGCACAATATTGATTGTTGTCAGTGGACCGTGGTCCCTTATCGCCTTTGGCTTTTTGAGCTCTTCGTGCCCCTTGATGGCATAGAAAATATGCGCCGGAGTTCTGTTGAACGTATGGAGGAGATGGGCTTCCTTGTCCTCGAAAGCCTTGAGATCTCCGGGTGTCTGGGCGATCGCCTTCTTTGCTTTAGCGATCGCTATCTTCTGGACAAGAGGCGGCGTTTCCTCGTCTAAGCGGAGGGTGAGTAGCCTTTGCCTGGCCAGGAAGTTGGCAGCTTTAGTGCGGAAGATCGCGTAAGTTGGGGGAATATCCTTGGAGAGATGTCTAAACATGGGAGAGTGACCGCGGAATCCCCCCATGACCGAATAGAGAGCGAGCTCGTCACTGACGGGTTCGCCGGTGAGGATGATTTCGTCTACCCGGTCGATGTAATCTGCGTCAGTTTTGTCCTTCCCCTGCTTGATTTTTATCATGCGGTGGGGACCTTCTGGTCTGGCGACCTTGCTGGCGAAGTATGACGTGAAGTCCTTCGCCAGTTTCTTAAAAGAGGTGATTGATCGTGGTGGTAGTGAGACGTACCACCTATGGGCCAGCTCGTCCAATGTCAGCGGGAAGATCCGGCACTTGGTTGCATCAGATGCCCCACACCCAGTCATGTAAATTCGGAATTTACTCAGGTGGGTTTCGGGGTCCGATCTCCCCTCATACAGAGGTGTTTTGGGAGGAGCGATCGTTGGTTGTATGGGGGCAAGCTCGATGTGGACCACGAGTGGCTCGGTCGGCCCGGCGATCTTCTTCTTTGGTGCTTGCCCGGTGTCCAAGAGTGCTCTCATCTCGTCGAGTGGCGTTGTATGGCGGCCATCGCCGTGGCTTGATCGCTAGCGGCTCGGCGCTCGGAGCGGAGACGAGGCGATTGAGTGCGATTCCACAGCGATCGGGCGGGAGTCGGATAGGTGACTGCGTTGGTGTGAGGTGGGTAGGCCGAACCGGTGACGGTTGATTCCGTCTTTTCGAGGTTGGAAACAGAGTGCCCCGGTCGCCAGGATGGGTTGCGCCCCAAGCGATCGAATATGGATCCGTCCGGTCGTGCGAGAGCCTTTCCTCGCGAATTGGGGCTTTCTGATGATCGCTCGTTCAGTAGCCCGCTGAGTTTCCGTTTTCCCATGCGGCGGATGATCGAGGGAGTTATTGCAGGCGACGCACATGCTCTCCGTCGCTCCTCCAGGATGGCCATAGCCTCCTCGATCTGTTCCTCGGTTTGGAACTGATCGAGTGAGAGGTTGGGGCCATCTCTCGGATGCGGGATCGAGAGTCTCGCGTTGCTGCGGCTTCCCCCTGTCGTTGGCTGGGGTTCAGACTGGGACGGGATATGGTGTCCGACGGTTCGGAGAGCGGCTTTCTTCGACGTAACGGCGGATGTCATGATTCTGAAGGTTTTCTTTGAAGTGCAGTGAGTGTCACTTCAAGTATATTCCCCGAGAACAGTGAGTGTTCTTCGGGACGGTAGAAATAAAAGTTTGAGGGTTAGAGGGCCCTTCCTCTAGCGCCAATTGTTGCTACCCAAAATATTATCCGGAGATAGATATTGCTGGAATGGATGGGATAGCAAACAAATGCAAGAGCACTTCCGTGAGAAAGATAAATAACACAAGATTTGCCGGGGTTGTTAGTCCCGGGCTTGAATGCTCTCGCGAGATATTATTAATACCAATATTCGGGGATACAAGTACTAATGTAAGAATGCAATTACAATGAGTGTAAAGATTCTTGTTATCTTAGCTAGTGAGCGTGTAGATTGCCGGAAGAACCAGATTTGATGCTCTGTGAGTTCTTGTAACAAAGGTGATGAACAGTCGCGGCGGTGAGAGATCGACCGTCTCTCACGGTGAGTATTTAGCTGGATGCTTGGGCTCCGGGGCTTATGAATCCTTTGGAATCTGTCTAGTGGAGACTTGCTGCTTCTGCCGATCGTCTTCTGGACGAGAGATTTATAGAGAGAAGTCCTGAGATGGATTCCGGTGAGGTAGCCGGGAGCTTGATGATATGTATGTTCTTCAGTATTTCCGTGAATGTATCGGAATGTGAGAGAATGAGTTCTGAGCGTAAGTCAGAATGAATTCGGAACCGTTGGTGGAATGAATTTCGAACCGTAGGTTGAGTGAATTCCGAACCTTTTTCCTGTAGGAGGAGGTTCTCTATTTATAGAGCTTGGATACGCCGGGCGATCGCCTTTTCTGTATTATAATAATCGGGCGATCGTCTTTTAGCACATGGGCCTGTCCCCTCAAAGTCTGCAGGAGTTCTTTGGCGATCAACTATGCGGTCGATGGGGAGCTTACCGCGTCTGAGTTCTTGACACGGGTGGTCCCACCGACAACTTTCGCGCGCATCTTTGGTAGGTGAGGTAGGTGACAGTGTGGTCAAAGGTCTTGTCTGTCAAGAAAAGATCTTATCGCTAGCGAAGATCTTGTCGGTGCCTTTGGTGGATCTCGCACGTGGGTGATTTTCGAGATCCAGTTCTTGATGGTTTTGACGGCGATCGTCTCTGCTCGGGCGTAGGTCGATTGCCCTTATCCGGTCACTAGAGTAGATCGCCGGTGCCAAAGGGCGATCGCCTTGGGAGTCGATCGCGGGCATCGATAGTGGTCGATATCTTCGACATGGCGAGCTAGCCATAGTTTGGTGATGTTGGCTTGGTCGCTCGGCCTTATAGTCGATCGCTGTCGGGATGAATAAATCGTGACACAACAACCATGAACTGAAGTGGAAAAGATCGAGCTCTTCGAGGAGGATACTCACCATCACCAACACCAAATTCTTTGGCACTCGTAGCTCAATCTCAATATGCTCCACCACCAATGTCAAATCATGCATATGTTCAAGAACAAAACTACTTCAGTTATCCACAATCTTCTACCTCAAACCAAATGGTCCCTTATGATTCATCTCCACGAATACTTCTACTCAACTTGTTCCTTACAACAACAATGATGCGGTGTATTACTCAAATTCCAATGAAGATGACGATGAGGACTTTAATACGTTGAATCAGGGACTTGCTCTTATTGCTCGTGCTTTTAGCAAATTCTCCAACAAAACAAACAACCGTCAACGTTCATCTTCTAACACAAGGAATCAAGCTGTTGTAAATGATGGAAGGGTGGAAATTCAGAATCGTAACTATGGTCGATCTGGTTCAGGAAGTTCTTCGGGAAATTTTGGGAATGGTCAGAGGTTTAATAACAATGTAGGGTTCAGGAACAACTCAGGTTCTTCTCAGCAAAGGTCTGAACCAGTTGAAACTAGGAACTCAAACTCTGGGAATGCAGTATGGTGTTATAACTGTAATGAAAAAGGTCATATAGCGACAGCATATCCTAAACCGAGAACTCGGGGTAGTAAGTTTCACAAGCAGGCATTACTTATGGCTCTCCAAGATGAAAAAGATGGACATTTCCCTGAGCAGGAAAACAATTTCATGGCAAATGCAAACAATGACGATGACATGGAAGATCTGGAAGCTAATGAAGCTGTGATGCTTATGGCCAACATGCAGGAACTTCAGTTTAATGATTCAGGTCCAGTGTATGACACTGACGGCTTGTCTCAGGTACATGACCTAAATGCATGCCTAATACATGACATAGCCTCACCTTCTGCTTCTGAATCAGATATGGCGCAAGTTGTTCCGTCTGACTCATCTTCATCTTCTCAAGCAGATGAACAAATAAGCACAGTTGTCATATTTGATGATGACACAGTTGTTTCATTTGATGATCCTATTGAGAATGATAAACATGATCATATAGAACAACATGAACCATCGTTTGATCCAGACCCTGACCTCATATTGTTATCCAAACAACTAAACGCTCAACAGTTGCAAATCATAAAATGCAACGAGAAAAACAAAGCCTTAAAAGAAACAAATGCGTCACTTGCAAGAGATATTGAGTGCTATAAAATACAACTTTCAAATCAGGAAGACAAGATTAAACACGCAAAAAGTTTTGAAAAAGCTTTTCAAGAATCTTTCAACAAAGAGCAAGATCTTCAGCATAAAATGCAAGATTTAATTGAGTCAAACGGAAAGTTGGTTTCAAAACTAGAAAGTGAAAAGTGTGAACTTCAAACACAAGTTGAACAACTTCAAAAAGTACTTTAAAAAACAGAAACAGAATTGTCAATTTGCAAAAAGGATTTTTGTGAACATAAAATACGAAAAAGGAAGTATATCGATAAATTAATCGGTGAGATCGTTGATCTTGAAAAACAACTCAAAGAATTTCGTAACGTTGTTTACAAAACCGGGGGCTCCGTCACAACAATTCAGAAATTTACTTTAAAACCGAGACCCGATAAAGGATTTGCACTTGGTGATTTCAAATCAATGTTTCTTCACACAGCATTCAAAGAAAATCCTAAAATTTACAGTATGGACCATTTGCTTGATAATACGATTGTGCGTACTGTTGTTTATGATACTGAGGAAGAGGAAGAACTTGAAGACGAGAGTCGATAAAAAATGAGTCAAGTTGAATATTGGACACCATATGATTATTCAAAAGCTCCTCATATTTCTAAATCTTTTGTTCCTCAAAAGGAATTACCTAAGAAATCATGGTATGTCACTGATTCATATGTTTCATCCTCTAATGCGGCCCCTGTCCAAACTGTAGCACAAATAAATGGTCCTTTACCATCCTCTGGTGAAGTTACACCTTTACCAAAAAGTTGTCGTGTCTTAAATTATTACAAAACTTTTATGGAAGACATCGAAATTTTGGAGGAAACAATTGAACGTAATTCTGAAATAAAAATTGAAACTTTTCAATCTGCTTACGAGCGAGAAAAGAGAGATATTTTTCAAAAACAAATGTTACCAATTGTCAAACACCTCCGTCTCTGTGCTACACGTTGGGAACAGGAACTTCAAAACGAGGTCAAAACAATGATAAACGTTTTCAACTCAACTAAAAATGCGATTTTGGTTCAAAAGCAAAGAAATAGAATTTTAAAAGATGATGCTGATCGACTCTTGGAACAAGTTCTCAATGCTGATATTTTGTCTGTTATCATGAATGATTTCAATGAATCTGGTACTTCTATGCTTATGGATGATCTTTGTGTTGATAATAACTTGTTAAATGTGGAAATAGAGACACTTAAACATGACAATGACATGATGAGAATAAAGAATGATGATGTGACAAAACAATTTTCAAAAGAAATTTGTCTACTCAAACAAAGGCTTGAATGGTGTCAAGCTCAAAGTATTGAAACGGAATTGAAACTTCAAAGTCAAAACAATTCAAACTCTTGTCAGCTTTGCAAAAACAATGAGTCTTTAAAAAGTCTGTGTCTCAAATACGAGAAAGAAATTGCGGATTTAAAAATTGAAAACGTCGAATGGCAACAAAACCACGAAGACATCAAATATTGCAATGGTGTACTTGAGTCAAATATTCAGGATAAGAATCACATCATCATTGATTTGAAAGAGAAAATTAAGCTACTTCAAAAAGGAAAGTTTGTTGACACCACGGTGATAGCACCAGGATTGTATCAATTAGAAAAACCTGCTAAAGGAAATTTTGTTCAAAACACTAATGTTGATAACTCCACTTCCACAGGACTAGTCGCCACTAATAGCGTTAGCAGACCCAAGCGAAAAAGTAACAAGAAGAATAGGATCTTGCAACGTAAAAGAGGACCACTAGAAGCTCAAGAAGTAGAAGATCAACTTAGGAATTTGAATAAAACTCATGTTGCATCAGATTTAGATTCTAATCTGGCAAATTGTAATCAAAATCTAAATGTAACGAATGATGAACCTTTGAATGTTTTGAATATTAATGCATCTTGTGTGTTTTGTCGTAAAAGCGTATCATCTGGTGTTCATACAAAATGTATAGCTAATTCTCTTCTTAATCGTCATAAGAAACGTAGGACAAGCATTCCTTCTAGGCCCACTACTGCCTCTAAGCTATATTAGGAAAACCGTCTTCTACGGTTTCTAATGAAGTTGAAGTTACCCCCATAATTGAAGAGAACAAATCTAGGAACAAGCCCATTACTAGTGAATTCACCAAAAAGAAAGCAAGAACAAGTTGGAATTGGCAATGTTGGTTACAATATAAACCAGACTTTAAATGGATTCCTAAATTATTGAATACATGTGCTTCTAACCAACAGGAACCCGCATTTTCTTTGGGTTCCACCCTTACTTCTGTTCCATCCTTGTCGTCTTCTTGTGATGCAGGTGGTACAGATTGTTCTCTGGATTGTTGATAGCGGATGCACCCGACATATGACAGGCAATCTCAAACTGTTAAACAACTTTGTTTCAAAGTTCATTGGTACTGTCAGATTCGGGAATGATCATTACGCTTTAATCATAGGATATGGTGACTATGTCAGTGGGAACATTGAAATCAGTCATGTTTATTATGTGGAAGGCCTTGGACACAACCTTTTCTGTTGGTCAATTTTGTGATGGGGATCTAGAAGTAGCATTTCGTGAGAAAACTTGTTTCGTTTGTGACTTACAAGGAAACGATCTAATGTCTGGCTCACGTGGCTCTAATCTTTATAGAATATCAATGTCCGATATGATTGCTACATCTCCGATATGTCTTCTCTCCAAAGCGGAATCGACTAAATCTTGGTTATGGCATAAACGTCTTTCGCACTTGAATTTCAAAACTATGACTGAACTTGCTCGTCACAAACTTGTTGATGGTTTTCCAAGATTCTGTTTTACCAAAGATCACTTATGTTCAGCCTGTGAACAAGGAAAAAGTACTCGGGCTCATTTTCCTTCTAAATCTGAGCACAGTATGAATCATGTTTTACAATTGCTTCATATGGATTTGTGTGGACCAATGCGTGTTCAAAGTATCAACGGTAAACGCTACATACTTGTAATTGTGGATGATTACTCCAGATGGACTTGGGTTTATTTTCTACGAAGTAAAGATCAAGCTCCTTCAATGATCATCACCTTTCTCACTAAAATTCAAGCTCAGTTACGCAACACGGTACGAATGGTCAGAACTGACAATGGAACAGAATTTAAAAATCAGACACTTCGGTCATATTATGAGAAAGTGGGAATTGAACATCAAACATCTATTCCTAGAAGCCCAGAACAGAATGGAGTTGTTGAAAGACGCAACAGGACGTTAGTGGAAGCTGCTAGAACCATGTTGATAAATGCTCAATTACCAGATTACTTATGGGCAGAAGCTATTTCAACCGCATGTTATACCCAAAACCGTTGCATGATCACAAAACGCCATCGCAAAACACCTTATCAAATTGTTCACAAAAGAAAACCAAACATCGATTACTTTCATGTATTTGGAGCACTTTGTTATCCGAAAAATGATCGTGATGATTTAGGTAAACTTAAAGCAAAGGCTGACATCGGAGTGTTCGTTGGATACTGTGAAAATTCTAAAGGTTTTCGGATATGGAATCGTCGAACAAGACAAATTCAAGAAACCATTCACGCTAATTTTGATGAACTCACACGAATGGTTTCTAAGCAACACAGCTTAGGACCCGAATTCAACCGTCTTAACTCTCCGGACTCTTCGGCTGAACCATTGCCCCTCAACCGCAAAGAATTGGAAACCTTGTTTGCTCCACTGTTTGATGATACAATTGAATACCGTTCTACTGAGGTCTCACCCAATTCCACTGCTCAACCTGAAAATATTCAAGTACCTGACTCACCTCAACAAACTACAACAATTGTTGAGAAAGACGGTCCTCCAACCTGAAAATATTCAAGTACCTGACTCACCTCAACAAACTACAACAATTGTTGAGAAAGACGGTCCTCCAATTGCATCTCCATTAACAGCAGAACAAACTGCTTGCAACTCACGACAATCAGCTGAAGATCTTACACCACAATCAGTTCCACAACCCGCAGAGTATGATCCTAATACGTTCTTTAACCCGTTTGCACTGGCTCTAATATTTCCTAAAGTAGCTGAGTCGTCCACACGCAATTTGGATCCTGCTAACATGCGAGATACTTATCAACTACACCCTTCGACACACAAATGGACTCGAGATCATCCCCTAGTTCATATTATTGGCCATCCAGATGCACCTGTAATGACAAGACAACGACTTCACACTGATGGTGAAAATTGCATCTATGCACTCACAGTTTGTCTAGAAGAACCTAAGAACATCAAAGAAGCAATGACTTATGATAACTGGATTGAATCTATGCAAGAGGAATTTCAGCAATTCATACGATTGGAAGTCTGGGAATTAGTTGAAAGACCTGACGGAGTCTTTGTCATCGGGTTAAAATGGATTTGGAAAAATAAGCTAGATGCAGAAGGCACAGTCATACGTAACAAATCACGCCTGGTAGCGAAAGGATACTCCCAACTAGAAGGAATTGATTTTGCAGAATACTTTGCTCCAGTGGCTAGACATGAAGCTGTACGGATCTTTCTGGCTTATGCAGCACATCGGAACATGGTTGTTTATCAAATGGATGTGAAAACAGCATTTCTTAATGGAGAACTCCGTGAAGAAGTTTATTTAAGCCAACCAGACGGCTTCGTTGATCCTGAGCGTTCCAATCACGTTTACCGACTCAAAAAGGCACTCTACGGACTTAAGCAAGCCCCAAGGGCGTGATATGACAAACTATCTGCTTTCTTGCTGGCCAATAAATTTTCTAAAGGTTCGGTGGATCCAACACTATTTACAAAAACCTACGGGGTGGACTTACTAGTTGTTTAAATCTATGTCGACGACATTATTTTTGCTTCAACAAAAATAAGTTACTCTAATGATTTTGCAAATTTAATGAAAGATAATTTTGAAATGTCCATGATGGGTGAACTTTCGTTCTTTCTAGGACTACAAGTTCACCAATCACCCCGTGGAATTTTTATAAATCAGTCCAAATATGCTCTAGAAATTTTAAAGAAACATGGAATGATGAGTTGTGATACTTATAATACACCAATGGGCTATACCACAAAACTAGATGCTGACTTACATGGGACACCTGTTGACCCTACCAAATACCGTATTATTATTCGGTCACTCATGTATCTCACAGCTAGTAGACCTGTGATTCGTCGTGAAAACCAATTATATATAATATAGTATAGTATCGAAGTGATCCGCGTAAAATACGGATCACCCGAGTCGTTTCCCAACGAAGGCGAATGGAATCGAGAATATCAATTCGTGAAATCGTGAATATGAAAAGTGAGAAAGTGAAAATAGCAATCAAATTGTTCAAGTAATAACAAACAAAGATGAAATGTGTAAAGAGTACAAGCTATTATATGCACAAATGTTAAAAACGCGAAAACGGAAATGCAACCGTAAAATTTAAAACGTAACGTTTAATGAAAAATGATCCTACAAACTTGAAAATATTTTCTAAAAATCTTAAACTAATAAAAAGAATTTTGAGAAAAATAAAAATATTTTTTTGAGTTTTTATTAATTTTCTAGAATTTATTTTATATTTTTGGAATTAAAAATGAATTAAAAATAAAGAAAAATAGAAAATTAAAGTGGAAAAATGAAAATTTAATTCTAAAAATTCTAAAATATTATAAAAGAATTTATAAAAATATTTTTGTATTTTTCACAGCTTTTTATGGATTTTTATGGATTTTTGTTATTTAAAAATGATTTAAAAATGACTTATAATGAAGAAAAATTAAGAAAAATATCAAATAAATTCAGAAAATTATGAAAAATTTACAGAAAAACTAAAATATTATAATATGCTTTCAGAAAAATTTTGGTATAAAGAAATTAAGCAGAAGTGCTTATTCAGTGCTTAAACAGCTTATGGCAAGTGCTTATTTATAAGCACTTGCCACAAAATTCACCAAACCGATACCACAGATGTATTATACTATAATAAGTACAAATGAATTCAAATATGAACAGAGATAAGCACGAAACCAAAGAAATAAACAATAAGCACTAGATAATAAGCTAAAGCATGAGCAGAATAAGCAGCAGGCCATTCACAACATTAAACCAACTGCTAAAAAAACTCAAAAAAGCCAATATAACTCAATCACAAGCTCAAAAGAGCACTTGCAAACTAAATACTCCAAACAGAAAGCTATTCTACATTATTAACAAGCAGGCCTGAATAAGCAGTTCTAATAAGCTACAAATAAGAAATCAATGGGGGCAAAATCAAACTAGCACAACTGAGATGACAGAACAACTAAAAACATCAAATCCTAAGCCTTCTACCTAACCTAAAAGAAGCCTTGAAATCTGATTACACTAGATGGTGCAGGGGAATCTTATGCCCAATCAGGCAACTTACAAGCAAAATTTCAATAAGCAATTGATATTCAAACCCAGATTCTCTTATTGATAATGATTAACAAGCTGCTCAAGAACACAAAACAACAAGCTAATGATATTTCCAACTATTAATGAATCCTACAAATGCTTTCAAAATCGACCAAAACTGAGTATACACTAGTTTTGACTTTTTATTATGCAACTATACTTTGACTAAGACTAAATTCTACTGATCATAGCTACTATTATTTGTTATGATAAGCTGAAATTACACTAGATTAAGCTATATTACACTAACTTATACTTATTTCTACAATTGCACTATCTGATTCAATTAATTATAACAGTAAAGAGATTGAAAACTTAACTTTGACTATTATTATTATCTCACAACTGTTTCAATGAACTAGAAACTTATAATTACTCTAATGTGACTAATAAGTGACAATTAAACAGCAATACAACCACGACATCATTCAGCAAATGATCAATCCAAACACCCCCTTACATATCAGATAACACAATGAAACTATGATCTAAGCTAGTAAGCACTAATCTACTGATCCAATAAGCTAAAATAGCAAGAAATAAAGTAGAAATAACAATAAAAAACAATCAATTCTAACAGAGGCTCAGAAACATAGATCTAAGCAAATATTGAAATTAGAGTGAAATCAAAACTTACAAAAGTTCTCTCCTCATCTCAAATAGAGGAGTTCACTATGCAAGCCTGTCTTTAGACAGGCTAAACTCATCCAAATCTAGCTTTGGCTTGCCAAAATTCACCAGGAAACAATGCAAATTAGTCACAGTTGACTAAAATTGACCAAGGAGCTTATGAATCAATGAAACTGAATTATCACTATTTCAGAAGCTTATATGAAACTTATTTGAAATCATTTTTGTATTTTCATTTTTATTTTCATTAAACTATTTGAATGAAATAAAAGCTTACTAATAAGAAAAGTAATATGTAATAAGATGTAAAGACAATTGAAAGAAACTAACAATAAGCAGATAAGAACAATAAGCTAAATGATTTTAAAGGTAAAACAGATTGCATTAACAAGATAAAAAAATTACAACTAAGTTTAAACTATTACAATCAAATGCAATTTTGGCAGAGCTTGGCTACTCCAAGACTCCACACTAAACTAAGCTAATAATACATCTATTTATAGGAGGTAAGGAATGGGAGCTCACGGATTGCCATGTTGGCAATCCGTGTGAGGTTGTGTTTGTTTGAAGTAATCCTCAGCCCTTGATCACCAATCCTGTAATACCCGGTTGTAATTCATTCATTTTCATTCAGTAATTATCAGTCTGTAATTGTCACTCAGTGTATTTTCACTCAATTATAATCATTCATCAATCATGTTCATTCACCGTGTTCACCGTTCGTATAAACTTCGAGTTGAGTATCGTTATTGTTCATCGTTTCAACTTTCCTCATATGAGTTCGACTTTGTTAGATCACCATTAATTTTTGGTAACTCCAAAAATTCTAAATCTTTGCAATATTATAGAGCATCGAGTTAGCTTTCCATTGGTTCAAACGGTGAGTCAATCGGAGTCCGGACGAGAGAGTTATGGTCGTTTTAGCTCAACCGCTCATTGGCCGATCACGCCCGACGCGCTTTCGGCCGTGTCGACACGGCCCGTGCGGCTGCACTCGTCCGGAAAGTGCCGAAGTGTTCGCCTCAGGACCGTGTCGTGCAGCACGGCCAGTCGAACCCTTCCGGATAAGCGAGAATCATCGCTGAGCACGCCCGACCGTGTCGCTCAGCACGGTCGAGTCATGCCGAGTCGCCGTCGGACGGGTCATCGCGTCGGGAGGCCCTCCGCGCCGCGACCGTGTCAAGCGAGGACACGGTCGAGTCATGTCGGCCGGTATCGGCCGCCACCGCTGCTGACACGACCGTGCCGATCGGCACGGGCCGTGTCCGGCAGCATCAACCCCCTATAAATTCATTTTTTCATCATTTCACCCATTTTCTCGCATTTTCTTCACCTTCAACCGAGAGATAAGGCTTGAGGGAGGGTTTTTCCTTCACAAATCATTTGGGTGTTTGATTTTCTTCATCTCCTTTCGATCGTGAAGCCCGATAATCAATCTAACGCATATTCTTCGGATTGAAGCACTTGGATCATCAAGAGGTAATTCCTTCAACACTTTGGACTTCGATTTTGTGTTGAAATAGGATGTTTTGACGTTATAATCATGATATATGAAGGGATATGTATATGATTATGAGTTTGTATAAGGATTCATTGGATTATTGAGGGATTATTCAAGAACACTTTGGAAATCGAATGGAATTGGGGATTTTCGACTAATTGTTGTTATGATCACGTTGGATAATCATAACGGATTATTGATCGTATTGGAGATGTTTTGTTGATTTGAAACACTTCTTGGGGATTTGAAGTTGATATTATTGAGGTTTAGTTGTATACAATCAAAGTTGGCCTCAAAGTGTTCGATATAATGCCCCGATGAACTTGGTTTAATCGTATCGACGTCTTGAGTTCGTTTTATTCGTGTTTAATTCGTTATTAATCGGATTGTTGGTAATTGTAATGAATTAAGGTTGTTCGAGCGGCCGGTATCTTGGTTAGGGCGTTGTTCGTGGACGGACATTCTTCATTGTTGTTGTGTAAGTTAATTCTTACTCGGTTAAAAGGATATTCATCCCTTTTGTTGTTGTTCATTCATAATCATAACTCATTCATCATTATATTAACCGTATCAAAACTTGTTGTTATCAATTAATCATTTCACCATAAGGAACGACGGTTCCAATCTTTTCATTGAGTGTCATTTATTTCATTACCATTCTATCTCGGTGAGTCATTATTCATTTTCGATGTCACTTTTGTTATAGCGTGGCATTCGGGTCATCTTGGCGTGCCGGTTGGTATGTGTTGGATTTTCATGTCGGGCACATTATAGTCGTGTGTTGGTTGGTGACCTCACATTGGACTGCACACGATTCATATTGTCTCGTGAGATCGATTAGGTACAAGACCACACGTGTAATCGATCGATACTCGTTGGTGGCTTGTGCACGGACACATTTCCATCCCGGGCGTAGTGTGGTGCCATTTCCTTTGAGCCGTCTTGTTAGTTGGTTCATATAGCATGTTTGATTGCGTATGTTTCGGCTGGATATTTCATAACTTCGGATATAATCATGATTGTGTATTTTCAACTCTTGAGGATTGTTGTTCTTTGTAACTGACCCCGTTTGGGGATTTTGTTTTTCAGGTCATGGCAAGGCAAACGCACGGGAATAGCATGTTGATGTCGAGGAGTCCTAGTGATACTAGTAGGGGGCCCCGATCTTTCAGTTATTCATGTTATTATCCTTTATTTTCCGCTGCAGACTTTCATTTGAATACTCCGTTTCATTCAGTGTTGTGTATTTTATCTTCATATAAAATACACTAGTATTCGGTATTGTCCTGGTGTGTTGTAATTAAACTCCTCATCGGAGTAATTACTGTTGTAATGTGGTTTGGTACTACATTTATCTTGTGTAATTCATCCTTTTCATTCGCCTGGTGGGTCCCAGTCGGGGATTCACGGCACTGTAATATCCGCCTAGTTTGGGGTGTTACAGAGTTGGTATCGGAGCGTGGTTTTGAATACTACCTTCCGAGTCATGTCTTATTTGAAATCATCGTCATCAGACTAGTATCATTGGACTTTCGCGTCACGTGTGACCTGTGCAAATGCCGAGCCAATCAGACCGGAAGAACTGTAAGATTTCTAAAGCCATGGTATAATTTCTGGCAATTATCATTCATTCATAATTCATCAATTAACAATCCTCAAACATCATCATTCATTGTGATTAAGACGATCATGTTAACTCATTAATCGCTTAATCCATTTCATTACTAAGTTAATAATCAGGACGATCACGTTAACTCATTAATTACTCAATTCATTTCATTACTCAGTTGTCAACTGAAGATCATATTATCAATCTTGTTAAGTTATTCAAGATAATCATTTTAAGAATTTCATCATATAATCATGTAACTTCAAGAAATCATTCATATAATCACTAAGTTAGAGCATATATACTCATTTTCATCATCTCATGATATAATCATAACGTGTTAATCATGCGGGAAATATAATCATTATGCGACCTTCCTACTTCGAGATGGAGAGAGTCGCTGGGATGCACGGGGAGAGACGGTGCGGACCGAAACCCGAGTAATAATCACTGGCCGGAAATCGTGCCCAGGACTCGGCTCAATCGAAGATATTCGGGTTGATCCACTCACTTTTATGCAGCCATGATGACCCATGTGCGGTTGCTCAATCATCATTGCGCCACTCTGACCGGATTAATCGAGAGAACTCTCCCGTATGAGCCACCGCTAAAGAAAGTGATGAACAACAACCTTCATCTCACAAGAAATCAACGGCGTAATCAATCCGAAGGCGGTCGATCAACCTTCAAGAAGCCTCGTGTGAGTCCTATCGTTTCGGCGACTCCTACGGCGCATAATCGTGCGGGATCTCGCCACGAGCGCCAATTCAGCCATCACCTGTTATAACCGTGGGGATCTTGGTCATGTCGGCACCAAGTGTCCGAGACACATCACGTGCTATAATTGTGGGAATTTTGGACATAAGGCCCGTTTTTGCCGAAAGGACTCCAAGTCAGCTCCAGTGGCATCTCAGGCCCCGAAGCAACCAGCGTTTCAGAATCAGACTGCTTTGTCATCGTCGTTTAAGGCAATGGAAGCAAATAGAGTTGGAGCTCGTATTTATCAGACGGAGCGTCCGGTTCGGGACCAGCAAGTTCCAGATTCATATGATGAGGAGGATCGACGATCCGGTGGTCCGAACGATTTCAGGTATACTCGTAATTTTATTTCAACTTGTGTGTACCTTTTGATGCTGGTACACCGCATTCATTTATTTTCGAATCATGCTTGAATAGACTTATTTCGGGATAGTCCTATTGCTTGTGGACATCATACCATCGGTCTACCTGACGATGGAAGAATTTTCGGAATCATACCTAAGTAAGCTTAGTAACCGCGATTGGTTGGTGGACCTAATCGTGGTGAATTTATCTTAGACGATGTAATTTCGGTATTAGCTGGTTTAACCGTCTTAATACTATCCTCGATGTACATTAGCGTTTGGTCGCTATCTTTCCGTCGTTAGTTGTCGAATGTGTGCTTCAGGGAAGTAATCCCCGTTGTTCCAATAGAAATTCTATTATGGCGGAAGCAGAGAAATTCCACAATCGAACTATTCAATCATTCTTTGTATCATTTGCATCGATTGGCCTTTCTAAGGCAATCGAGTTATTCAATCATTCCTTGTATCATTTTCATCGATTGTCCTTTCTAAGACAATCGAGTTATTCAATCATTCATTGCGTCATTTTCATCGATTGGCCTTTCTAAGGCAATCGAGTTATTCAATCATTCTTTGTATCATTCTCATCGATTGGCCTTTCTAGGACAATCGAGTTATTCAAACATTCATTGTATCATCTTCATCGATTGACCTTTCTAAGGCAATCGAGTTGTTCAATCATTATTGGTATCTCTTTTTATCGATTGACCATTCTAGGGCAATCGAAATGTTCAATCATTCGTAGTATCATTGTCATCGATTGACGATGTATTTCCAGATGAGTTATCTGGTTGCCTTCACATAGAGTAAGGGAATTCAGAGTGAGTTGGAGCCAGTCGTCCGCTTTATCAAAGGCACCGTATCGGATGGCCCCGACTAGAATGCATGAGTTGAAGATTCAACTTGAGGAGTAGTTCGAGAAAGGTTATCTCCGACCGATTGCGTTCCCGTGAGGAGCACCAGTGTGATCTGTCAAGGAGAAGGATGGCTCGTCTCATGTGTGTATTAATTACCAGGAGTTGATCAGGGTGATGATCAAGAGTAGTATTCCTTACCCCGTATTGATGATCTTTTAGATCAACTTCAGGGAGCTTCAGTATTTTCAAGATCGACTTAAGATCTGGATATCACCAGTTGCGGATTCGAGAGTCGGATATCGCGAGGACAGCGTTTCGTACACGCTATGGTCATTATGAGTTCGTAGTTATGCCGTTCGGGCTAACTATTGCACCTGCGGTATTCGGGAGTTAATGAATCGGGTTTTCATCGACTTTTGGGATCGCTTTGTTGTTGTCTTCATCGAAGACATTTTGATTTATTCTCTTAGCCGAGAGGAACACGAGGTTCATCTTCTTCGTGTCCTCGACGTGTTGAGACGTGAGCAATTTTTATGGAAGTTTTCCAAATGTGAGTTCGAGGTCCAGTGACTTTCTCGGGCATGTAATTTCATCCGACGAGTTCGTGTTGATCCTCGAAGACGGAGACTATCCGAGATTGGCAACCTCCGAAAGTTATTAAGTAAATCCGATGTTCCTCGGAATAGTTGGTCAATTATCCAACCCACGACACGAAGCTAGCAACCGTGGTTTTCGCGTTGGGATTTGGCGTCGTTACCTTTATGGCGTCACCTTTCGCTTATTCACCAATCACAAGAGTTGAAGGATATATTTACTCACAAGGAGTTAAATATGCGAGAGGCGGTGGTTGGAAATAATCAAAGATTTTGATATCGAGATCCTTTACCACAGGCAAGGCGAACGTTGTCGCCGACGCCTTGAGTCGTAAGTCCGTGCGGGAGCAGATGCTTGCTCGTTTAACAATTCGAAGGAGCTCCAACAGAATTCCTTAGACCCGAGATCGAGGTCCGGCTTCAGCGAGTTCGAGGACGACTTTGTATGTTAGAGATTTCATCATCTCTTGAGGATGCAATCAGGAGAATCGGGGTTCGACTCGGCATTGTTGCGCATTCGTGAGGATGTGGCTGTGGGAAAGCCCTCGATTCGTGGTCCACAGGATGGACTTTTGAGGTTTAAGAACCGGTTGTGCGTCTCGCGAATGACGAGTTGAAAAATTCTATTTTGAGAGAAGCTCATGCTACCCTTATTCTGTTCATCCGGTCCAAAGAAGATGTACAAGAACTTGAAACAAAATTTCAGGAGGATTAATATGAAGCGAGAAGTCGCTAAATTTGTATCGAGATGATAAACTTGCCAAAAAGTCAATATTGAACATCGGCCGATCGGGTATGCTGAAACCTCTCCCTATTCCAGAGTGGAAGTGGGAAGACATTTCTATGGATTTCATCACGAGTTTGCCGATGAGTCGTCGTGGCATGAATACAATCTGGGTGATTGTGGACCGCTTAACTAAATCAACTCATTTTCTTGAGATCAAGGATACGTGGGGTCCCGAGAGACTGGCCCAGTTATTCATCAAGGAGATAGTAAGACTGCATGGTACTCCTAAGAGTATCGTTTCCGATCGTGACGGACGATTTGTATCTCATTTTTGGAAATCAGTTCACCGTGCTATGGGAACTCAGCTCAATCTCAGTACCGCCTTTCATCCTCAGTCCGACGGACAATCAGAGGACTATACAGACATTAGAGGACATGTTGAGGGCATGCGTCCTCGATTGGAAGGACGATTGGGAAGCCCAACTACCATTGATCGAGTTCACGTATAATAATAGTTGGCATGCTTCCATTAAGATGGCACCTTACGAGGCCTTGTACGGTCGTCGTTGTCGATCTCCCTTGTGTTGGGATGACTTGTCAGAATCAATCGGCACCGAACCCGATATGCTTATAGCCGCCCGGTAGAAGGTAGCTTTGATCAAGAGTCGTATGTTGACAGCTCAGAGTCGACAGAAATCATATGCAGATAATCGTCGTCGACCACTAGAGTTCGAGACGGGTGACCACGTCTTGGTCAAGGTATCCCCGAGTCGAGGTATTTTCCGTTTCGGAAAATGGGGGAAGTTGAGTCCGAGATTCATTGGACCGTTTGAAATGTTGGATCGAGTAGGTGAGTTAGCTTACCGATTGGCTTTACCTCCGGCCCTGAGCCGAATTCATAATGTGTTTCATGTCTCTCAGTTGCGAAAGTATGTTGCCGACCCGAGTCACATCTTTGCGGTTCGACGAAATCGAGATCGCCGACGATCAATCATATGAGGAGCGTCTATACGAGTTTTAGAGCGGCGAATCAAACAGGTTGAGAAATAAGTCGATTCCTTTGGTCAAGATTCTGGTCCAGACATGGAGTCGAAGAGGCCACTTGGGAAACCGAGGAGATTATGCGAGAGTTATCCCGAGTTGTTTGACCCTTAGTTTCGGGACGAAACTCTTTTTAAGGGGAGTATGTAATACCCTTGTAATTCATTCATTTTCATTCAAGAATTATCATCTGTAATTGTCACTCAGTGTATTTTCACTCAATTATAATCATTCATCAATCATGTTCATTCACCGTGTTCACCGTTCGTATAAACTTCGAGTTGAGTATCGTTATTGTTCATCGCTTCAACTTTCCTCATATGAGTTCGACTTTGTTAGATCACCATTAATTTTTGGTAACTCCAAAAATTCTAAATCTTTGCAATATTATAGAGCATCGAGTTAGCTTTCCATTGGTTCAAACGGTGAGTCAATCGAGTCCTGACGAGAGAGTTATGGTCGCTTTAGCTCAACCGCTCATTGGCCGATCACCGCCGAACGCACTCGGCCGTGTCGTCCGACACGGCCCGTGCCGTACTCGTCCGGAAAGTGCCGAAGTGTGCGCCTCGAGACCCGACCGTGTCGCTCAGCACGGCCGAGTCGAACCCTTCCGGATAAGCGACCGATCGCTGAGCACGCCCGACCGTGTCGCCCGGCACGGCCGAGTCATGCCGAAGTCAGCCGTCGGACGGGTCATCGGGGAGGCCCTCCGCGCCGCGACCGTGTCAAGCAGGACACGGACGAGTCACTGTCGGCCAGCTGTCGGCCAGCTGCGCGACACGACCGTGCCGCTCGGCACGGGGCGTGTCCGGCAGTCAACCCCCTATAAATTCATTTTTTTCATCATTTCAGCCCATTTTCTGCATTTTCTTCACCTTCAACCGAGAGATAAGGCTTGAGGGAGGGTTTTTCCTTCACAAATCATTTGGGTGTTTGATTTTCTTCATCTCCTTTCGATCGTGAAGCCCGGATAATCAATCTAACGCATATTCTTCGGATTGAAGCACTTGGATCATCAAGAGGTAATTCCTTCAACACTTTGGACTTCGATTTTGTGTTGAAATAGGATGTTTTGGACGTTATAATCATGATATATGAAGGGATATGTATATGATTATGAGTTTGTATAAGGATTCATTGGATTATTGAGGGATTATTCAAGAACACTTTGGAAATCGAATCGAATTGGGGATTTTCGACTAATTGTTGTTATGATCACGTTTTCGGATAATCATAACGGATTATTGATCGTATTGGAGATGTTTTGTTGATTTGAAACACTTCTTGGGGATTTGAAGTTGATATTATTGAGGTTTAGTTGTATACAATCAAAGTTGGCCTCAAAGTGTTCGATATAATGCCCCGATGAACTTGGTTTAATCGTATCGACGTCTTGAGTTCGTTTTATTCGTGTTTAATTCGTTATTAATCGGATTGTTGGTAATTGTAATGAATTAAGGTTGTTCGAGCGACCGGTATCTTGGTTAGGACGTTGTTCGTGGACGGACATTCTTCATTGTTGTTGTGTAAGTTAATTCTTACTCGGTTAAAAGGATATTCATCTCTTTTGTTGTTGTTCATTCATAATCATAACTCATTCATCATTATATTAACCGTATCAAAACTTGTTGTTATCAATTAATCATTTCAGTCATAAGGAACGACGGTTCCAATCTTTTCATTGAGCTGTCATTTATTTCATTACCATTCTATCTCGGTGAGTCATTATTCATTTTCGATGTCACTTTTGTTATAGCGTGGCATTCGGGTCATCTTGGCGTGCGGTTGGTATGTGTTGGATTTTCATGTCGGGCACATTATAGTCGTGTGTTGGTTGGTGACCTCACATTGGACTGTGCACACGATTCATATTGTCTCGTGAGACTGATTAGGTACAAGACCACACGTGTATTCGATCGATACTCGTTGGTGGCTTGTGCACGGACACATTTCCATCCCGGGCATAGTGTGGTGCCATTTCCTTTGAGCCGCATCGTTAGTTGGTTCATATAGCATGTTTGATTGCGTATGTTTCGACAGATATTTCATAACTTCAGATATAATCATGATTGTGTATTTTCAACTCTTGAGGATTGTTGTTCTTTGTAATCGACCCGTTTGGGGATTTTGTTTTTCAGGTCATGGCAAGGCAAACGCACGGGAATAGCATGTTGATGTCGAGGAGTCCTAGTGATACTAGTAGGGGGGCCCCGATCTTTCAGTTATTCATGTTATTATCCTTTATTTTCCGCTGCAGACTTTCATTTGAATACTCCGTTTCATTCAGTGTTGTGTATTTTATCTTCATATAAAATACACTAGTATTCGGTATTGTCCTGGTGTGTTGTAATTAAACTCCTCATCGGAGTAATTACTGTTGTAATGTGGTTTGGTACTACATTTATCTTGTGTAATTCATCCTTTTCATTCGCCTGGTGGGTCCCAGTCGGGGATTCACGGCACTGTAATATCCGCCTAGTTTGGGGTGTTACAAATCCATCATTGCATCTCACTTTACAGCCCTTTGATCACAATTTGTGACGCGTCTCAACCAATGCTAGCCTGCCATGTGTACCCTTGTGTGCTTCTTAGCCTCTGACACGTTCTGACATCATCAAATCTTCTAGAAGCATGATTGATTTGACGTTTAAGCCCTTAATTGTGGTAAATTGTGGGATTGGGGGCGGTGAATAGTATTAGGGTTCATGGAACCTGGGTAATTTTGGGTAAAGGGGAAAAGGGTGGAGGGAAAGGGTACGGGTAAATTATTTTTATTAGTTTGACCCTTGACCCGTTGACCAAGGGGTATGTTGGATCGGATTATGATTTGTGGTGGATGGGCTTTTGGATTGGTTCTGGGCTTTGAGGTTTATGATTTTGTTTGGGCTTTTGTATAATAAAGGGATTGAATAAACTTTGGGTTTAAATTTCAGATTTTGGTATATTAAAATCCAAGGACCAATTGTGTAGTATTCTGAAACTATGAGGGCTGATTCTGTCATTTT
Source organism: Orobanche coerulescens (assembly GCA_033398695.1). Classification (NCBI taxonomy): domain Eukaryota; kingdom Viridiplantae; phylum Streptophyta; class Magnoliopsida; order Lamiales; family Orobanchaceae; genus Orobanche; species Orobanche coerulescens. The sequence goes on from CM065802.1 coordinate 51,022,010, forward strand.
TGCAAAATATATTCCAAGGACTAATTGTAACCAATGATGAATCAACAAGGACTAGCTTTGACAAATTGAGCTCCAATATGAAAAATGCTTTCCCGGCCCCGACTTTTTACGCTCTTTCCATTCCCGTGCTCGTGATTGTCGATTTTCCGTGATTTTTTTCTTTTTCTTAAATATCCGTACCTGCATAATCACAAACGCAAAAACACAACATGTTTGGCATAATTGGTTAGTTTTTGATCATTTGAGTCCGGTTTTGGTCTTATAAAAGGTGTGTAAATTAATACACACCAAAATCCCCCCGACTAAGGTATTGTCGTGTCTTCACGCAATGTGATTAATTCACGCTTTTGGGATAAATAATTTCGAAACTCTTTTTACTAACTTTGAAAAGTAGCAAGGAGGTTCAAAAGAGATAATAAAATCATTTATTCCCGAAAACGCTCCGTTTTCCAAAATTTTTCTTTTATTCCTTTATTTCACTTCTATTTTTGGCTTTTTCTCACTTTATTCTTGTGACGGTTTATTGAACTTTCATTATTTTGCAATAATTATTAGGGTCAACGAGTAGAAACACTTTTCGTAGAAAAGTGACCGTCTGGATAAAAATCGTCATCCTTGATTTTCACGAGTCCCCAAACTAAGCGTACAAACGAGATCACAACTTATCTACAAATTAGATGCTAACACTACTCATAAAAGTTACTTGTGGAAACTTCTTACTCCCATTTCCTAGGTTTGTATCTCAATATTTTATTTTGTTGAGAAATGAATTGCTTCATATTTTCTCGTTTCAATGATTTTTAGTCTGATAGTGATACCTAAGTTAAAACGATAAGTAGTTATTCATTTTCTCTTAAGAACCACTGCAATAGAAATTCGGTCCACATCAAGGAATTTTTGGTACATACAACATCATAAATATAAGTTGGTACTACACGTGCACCTCATGTCTCCAATTTAGAATTACACACATGCACCTCACACGCCAACAACTTATTTATACATTCAAACTCTTATTCGATACAACTTTTGACTTTCACTTTTTTCATTTTTCACTTTTTTCATACTTTTGATACTTTTCACTTTTTTTTCTTTCTTGACTTTTTTCTCAACATCAATGGAAGCTTATCGGGTAGCTCCAAAACCACATAGATAATCGACTTTTGACTTTTGATTTTTTTCACTTTTTGCTCTTATTTTTGATGTTCCTTGATATGTACCCAACTTCTAAAGCAAAAATTCTCTTAAGAAAACAAAGAACTAAATATTATTCAAACCGAAATACCACTAATTAACCTAGAACATCTATTATATATAGGTGACGTTTCTGATGGGAGTAAAAGCCACAAGTACCTCTCATGAGCTCTAAAGAGAACCACTACTCCACGTTTAGCATCTAACTTCTAAATAAACTCTATCATTTCTCGCTCTTCGCAATTTAAGATTCCAAGTAATGAAACCCGCGAATACTTAGCCGATAATCAGCCACGCATATATAAAGTCAGTTACGGAAACTTGCAAATTCTAGAAGAAGAATTCGCGTTTTCTAGCTCCTGATGTAAAAGACTAGCGAAAGCTTTTAAGCTGCGCATGTATAAAGTCAAGTACGGGAACTTGCAGATTCTTAAGAAAAAATTCGCATTTTATAGCTCCTGGTGTACAAGACTAGCACAAGCTTATGTGATCATCATTGGTTAAGGGAACAAGCTAGGGCTCAACATGCCCGGTCAAGTCAAAATATTTATTCCTACTCTCGCCAGCAAGAAAGTCAACAAGGTGTCAAAACACTTATTCAAACTTTATTATATTTTTGCACAACTTTTTCAACTTTTTTATCATTTTTTTTTTGTTTCTTTTCATGACTTTTTCTTTGATTTTTCTTCAAAATTTTTGAAATTTTCCAACTTTTTTTCATTTTTTTCATTTTTGCTGGAAAAACGGAGTTGCAAGAGTGCACGACATTGAGAAAATGCAAGGTCAAAATCGAATCGAAGATTCACCCTCCCCCAGACTAAAACGAAACATTGTCCTCAATGTTTTTACGGGTTAAGGTAATCCTAACAAATTCTAGGCCGTTTATTAATTATGCCAAAGAAAACGTTAGTCGTTAAGATTCACGGATATAGGATTTCCAAGTAGCACCGATGAATGAAACTCGAGTGGAGAAAAGTAAAACCACGAGTACGAGAGTCTTCATAAATCGCGGACAATCCTAACAAACATCACAAACAACCACGGAACACAAGAGTAGAAGAGGCACCCCCTCCTCACGTTATTTATTAGAAATAAGAATAATAAGAAGATGAAATTGGATAAGCATGGGTTGCCACCCACGAAGCGCTTTGTTTTTGATTTCCGAGTCACGTAGCTTGACTCGATCCCCAAATTAATTTGTCCTTGGGGAGAGCAGATGAAACGGCCACTTGGCACAAAAGATAGAGATACCAGGGTCAAATACGGTGTCCTCACTCCCGGTGGAGTGGAAAGAAGAAATGACAGTATAAGTATAAAATGGTTGAAACACCCGAATGATAAAAGAAAAGTCAAGTTCAGAATCAAGGGTGGGTAAAATTTTAAGCACCGGAACATCTTGTTCAAAAATCTCGTCCACCATCCCAAAAATAACTTTATTCGTATCGGATTCAAAAACTTCATCGGGTGGTTTTTCGGGTGGACGAGAAGAAAAAGAATCGAAAAGAATATCATTCTCGTCATTCTCAATACCCGGTGGTATCGAGTCATCCACAGCAGGAAATAGATCGACATCCTCTAAAAGAGAGTCACATGTCGGATTATCGGAAATAGGTATAGAGTCGATCTCAAAGTTAAAGCACTCATAATCCGGAAGAGAGATATCAGCATGAATAGTGGGATTGCCACAATTCGTCTCTTCAAATCGAAAAATTTCAAGCTCGGGTAATAAATCACTATCCATAACGGGGATAGGAGAAAAAGTCGATGGATCATTCAATGCCTCAATACGAGAGATAAGAAGATTGACATTCAAAAATGTTTCACGCAAAGCTTCATCTTGTATTTCCGTATCAACATCTTCGTCATTCTCTTCTTCTAAGCTTACGAGCTCAGGAGGTTCTTCATCAACATAATCGATTTCTCCACAAGATATAGAATCGTCATCGTCAGAATCGGAGAATATCTCAACACGATTATCATCAAACGGTATATCATTCGTATCAACATGATTATCAAGACGATTATTTTCAACTTCGTTAGAAATCTCCTCGGACTCACTTGGGATTGGGACGAGGTTCTCAACACTAGACTTATTGAATTCGTCCGATTCTGTTGCCGGAATAGTGTTTAGATGCTCGTCCCCCATTGTAAGAGAGTCCTCGGGTTCTACGGAAGGAGAGATAGATTCTTTTTGAGGGTTAAGAACAATCGTAATCATGGAATCATCATCGTACATGCAACACTCACAAAATTGGAATTTTCTTTCTTCGGCAAGAAGTTCTTCCATTGATTTCACATGAGGCTCGGGAGTATGCGTATAACGATTAATCACCATTTCTTTTAACGTCTCAATAATGGATTTAATTTCAAAAATTTGATTAGTAAATTCAGAAGTTTGTGGGGGTTGGTTAAAACCGTGAGAATCGTAATATGAATTCGGCTCATAAAAATTTTCAGACGATCCCCCACAATGTTCAAAACTCGATGTATTTTGAAATGAATCACCATTGTAATACGGATCTTGTTCATAAAAATTTTGAGGATAAAGATCAAAGCTCGGATCGTAAGTGTAAGACGTGTTAGCATTCGGGGCATAGCACATACAATCAGTGTATCCACATATATCACAAAAACATTGCCCACACGGCACTCCTTCTTCGGAAGGGTTTCCACAATTATAGCAATAAAACGAAGGTGGTGGTGGTGTTGGATAGAAATCGGGAACGTTTGATGGATTGTTGAACGATCTTTGATCATACGCGGGAGAATTACAATTCCAACAAACTCCATCTTGAATATTATCACCACATTTGTCGCACGTACACCACACATACAACCCTCCGAAAAACGGTTCTCCACAATTAATACAAAACGGATCCATAAGAATTAAACATAAGAGGGTTTGAGAAGAAGAATCAAATTTTAGAGGATAAGAAGATTATTTTTGGTTTTTATATTTATAGAAAAACAAATCACAAAAACTTTTATTTTCTTTTTGTAAAACGTTACGTTAATTGAAACCGTTTCCTTCAAACCACTCGCGACGGGACGGGAGAGAAGAATGGATCTCTCTTCAGCTTGCAATCTAATGTCAAAGCTATCCGTATTTCCCGCTTATTCGGTTGTAGAATGAAGTAATCCGATAAACAACTAATTTTACGTTTTTGCTATATTGTTAGGCTTATTTGGTTTACAACGCCCTTCCTTTCGGTCAGTCGAGGCTGTAACTTTTATTATTTTTTTGGTATTTTTTAAACACTTTAGGAAAAGTGTTTTGAATTTTTCAATCTTTATAGAGATATATATACAAAGTAGAGGAAGGCTTAACAAAACACAATTTTTCAAAACGATATTCAAAAATTCACTTCGGCCTTCCCCGGCAACGGCGCCAAAAATTGATTCGTCGTGAAAACCAATTATATATAATATAGTATAGTATCGAAGTGATCCGCGTAAAATACGGATCACCCAGTCGCTTTCAACGAAGGCGAATGGAATCGAGAATATCGATTCGTGAAATCGTGAATTGAAAAGTGAGAAAGTAAAAATAGCAATCAAATTATTCAAGTAATAACAAACAAAGAAGAAATGTAAAGAGTACAAGCTATTATATGCACAAATGTTAAAAACGCGAAAACTAAATGCAAATAGTAAAATTTAAAACGTAACGTTTAATGAAAAATGATCCTACAAACTTGAAAATATTTTCTAAAAATCTTAAACTAATAAAAAGAATTTTGAGAAAAAGAAAAATATTTTTTTGAGTTTTTATTAATTTTCTAAAATTTATTTTCTATTTTTGGAATTAAAAATGAATTAAAAATAAAGAAAAATAGAAAATTAAAGTGGAAAAATGAAAATTTAATTCTAAAAATTCTAAAATATTATAAAAGAATTTCTAAAAATATTTTTGTATTTTTCACAGCTTTTTATGGATTTTTATGGATTTTTGTTATTTAAAAATGATTTAAAAATGACTTATAATGAAGAAAAATTAAGAAAAATATCAAATAAATTAAAAAAATTATGAAAAATTTACAGAAAATCTAAAATATTATAATAAGCTTGCAGAAAATTTTTGGAATAAAGAAATTAAGCAGAAGTGCTTATTCAGTGCTTAAACAACTTATGGCAAGTGCTTATTTATAAGCACTTGCCACAAAAATTCACCAAACTGATACCATAGATGTATTATACTATAATAAGCACAAATGAATTCAAATATGAACAGAGATAATCACAGAAACCAAAGAAATAAGCAATAAGCACTAGATAATAAGCTAAAGCACGAGCAGAATAAGCAGCAGACCATTCACAACATTAAACCAACTGCTAAAAAAAACTCAGAAAAGCCAATATAACTCAATCACAAGCTCAAAAGAGCACTTGCAGGCTAAATACTTCAAACAGAAAGCTATTCTACATTACTAACAAGCAGGCCTAAATAAGCAGTTCTAATAAGCTACAAATAAGAAACCAATGGGGGCAAAATCAAACTAGCACAATTGAGATGACAGAACAACTAAAAGCATCAAATCCTAAGCCTTCTACCTAACCTAAAAGAAGTCTTGAAATCTGATTACACTAGATGGTGCAGGGGAATCTTATGCCCAATCAGGCAACTTATAAGCAAAATTTCAATAAGCAATTGATATTCAAACCCAGATTCTCTTATTGATAATGATTAACAAGCTGCTCAAGAACACAAAACAACAAGCTAATGATATTTCCAACTATTAATGAATCCTACAAATGCTTTCAAAAATCTGACCAAAAACTGAGTATACACTAGTTTTTGTAATATCCGTAATTTTTCTATTTTTAGCAGTTTCCATTTTTGGTGTATGTCTATTTTTATCGACTTGCTTGTAACCGTTTCGACATTTTGAATCTATTTTGTTCTGGGAGTTTTTCCATTTGGGCGAGTTTTGATGTCGTGTCCGTGTTGACCGTCCAAATGAGGCGTGCCTTCTGGTTAGCTTGCCACAAGTGGGGTAAAGGGGGCGACATTAGCGTTAAGGCGTTGTTTGCCCGGATGCATCGGTCTGGCCAAGTCAGGCATGCCGACCCGGTTTAGTCCGGAGAGCTTGTCGCTAGTCGAGGACTTGACTATGAAGGGGATCGTTCTTTGGTAGGGCACAACCGGCCTGGGACTAATGCCGTCTCCCTGATGAGCCCATGGTAGGGCGAAACCAGTTGGCATGCTATGAGGGATAGGCTGGTCCTGGGGTGTGAGGGCCCCTGGGACGCCGCACGGGCTTCGGAACTCCCGTCCCGTGACACATGGTATCAGAGCCAAAACCTCTCTCAGTACGGCATGGTTCGGGTGTGGTCAAGTTCTGCCGAAATCGATGAGGGCGGGGAGTGAACGCCGGTGCAAAGAGGGCACAGAAAAAGTGCGGCTCCTGACAAGGCTTCTAGGCGGAGAACATGAACCGATTCTATGTCGGAATGAGAGGTGGTCCTAGGCTTGTGAGATCAGACGGTCCGGAATGTGGACACACTTGTATTGCGCACTTTTGGTAGCTCCACCTTTCGGTGACCGGGTTGTATGAGCGTGGATCTTCGTGGGCCACTGTGGGAACCTCGACATGTGGGAAAAATGCACGGCGAGGGAATGCCGTTCAACCGAGGTACTAACGCCAGAAGCGCGTAGGGTGAAGGTTGATGTCGATTGGTGATGCGGTATGTGCGTGGCGCATGCGGGCAAGCGCGAGGTGCGCGAGTGAAGAGCCTGTCCATCTGGGGATGGTGCCGTATGTGTTTGGCCACGATCGTTTTGTGTGCGTGAGGCAATACAGTGTGCGGAAAGAAACATTCTTCCCCAGCACGAGGATGTGCTGCGATTTGGGTGGGGGAGGATGTCACGACCCGATATGTCGTGTCCGTGTTGACCGTCCAAATGAGGCGTGCCTTCTGGTTAGCTTGCCACAAGTTGGGTAAAGGGAGCGACATTAGCGTTAAGGCGTTGTTTGCCCGGATGCATCGGTCTGGCCGAGTCAGGCATGCCGACCCGGTTTAGTCCGGAGAGCTTGTCGCTAGTCGAGGACTTGACTATGAAGGGGATCGTTGCTGGTAGGGCACAACTGGTCGGGGACTAATGCCGTCTCCCTGATGAGCCCATGGCAGGGCGAAACCAGTTGGCATGCTATGAGGGATAGGCTGGTCCCGGGGTGTGAGGGCCCATGGGACGCCGCACGGGCTTCGGAACTCCCGTTCCGTGACAATCGTTCGACAAACCAAAAATCTTCATGATGCACCATATGGATTGTTGTATGATTTTCTGAAACACCATTGTTGCTACCCAAAATATTATCCGGAGATAGATATTGCTGGAATGGATGGGATAGCAAACAAATGCAAGAGCACTTCCGTGAGAAAGATAAATAACACAAGATTTGCCGGGGTTGTTAGTCCCGGGCTTGAATGCTCTCGCGAGATATTATTAATACCAATATTCGGGGATACAAGTACTAATGTAAGAATGCAATTACAATGAGTGTAAAGATTCTTGTTATCTTAGCTAGTGAGCGTGTAGATTGCCGGAAGAACCAGATTTGATGCTCGTGAGTTCTTTTAACAAAGGTGATGAGCAATGCGGCGGTGAGAGATCGACTGTCTCTCACGGTGAGTATTTAGCCGGATGCTTGGGCTCCGGCTTATGAATCCTTTGGAATCTGTCTAGTGGAGACTTGTCGCTTCGCCGATCGTCTTACGGACGAGAGATTTATAGAGAGAAGTCCTGAGATGGATTCCTGAGGTAGCCGGAGCTTGATGATATGTATGTTCTTCAAGATTTCCGTGAATGTATCGGAATGTGAGAGAATGAGTTCGAGCGTAAGTCGAATGAATTTGAACCGTTAGTGGAATGAATTTCGAACCGTAGGTTGAGTGAATTCCGAACCTTTTTCCGTAGGAGGAGGTTCTCTATTTATAGAGCTTGGATACGCCGGCGATCGCCTTTTCGTATTATAATAATCGGGCGATCGTCTTTAGCACATGGGCCTGTCCCTCAAAGTCTGCAGGAGTTGCCGGCACAACTATGCGGTCCAATGGGAGCTTACCCGCCCCGAGTTGCCGACACGGGTGGTCCCACCGACAACTTTCGGCGCGCATGCCGGTAGGTGAGGTAGGTGACAGGTGTGGTCAAAGGTCTTGTCTCACAAGAAAAGATCTTATCTCGCTAGCGAAGATCTTGTCGTGCCTTTGGTGGATCTCGCACGTGGGTGCTTTTCGAGATCCAGTTCTTGATGGTTTTGACGGCGATCGTCTCTGCTCGGGCGTAGGTCGATTGCCCTTAGCCGGTCACTAGAGTAGATCGCCGGTGCCAAAGGGCGATCGCCTTGGGAGTCGATCGCCGGGCATCCGATAGTGGTCTGATATCTTCGACATGGCGAGCTAGCCATAGTTTGACCGATGTTGACTTGGTCGCTCGGCCTTATAGTCGATCGCCTGTCGGGATGAATAAATCGTGACACAACAATTGCCCTCACCGCTCATACGTTGGAAACGTGGGGTGAGGTGGCTCTCTTAGCGATCGGCCGAACTTTTGACGAGCGACTTCGTGTTTAATCGAATCGCGATCGTCTTTGGTGATATACTCTGGGTTCGGACGACTGGTTGGCCGAATCTGCTGAGGAAAAACAATGGGCGTTGAAAAGTCTCCGCGCACGTGTTGGGCTTCTATCGAGGACGCCAACGGTCATTAATGACTCCTACCGACGCGTCCGAGAAAAGACGCGTACGCGGGTCTCGAGGGGGTCAATTAATGCGTCGTTTGAGATCCGACCCCTGAGGTTTCCCCTTATTGCAAACGAGTCCCTGCCTTCTCCTATAAAAGGGGCGCGGTGCTGCAGTTTTTACTCACGCGTACTTTTCGGAGGAAGAAGGACTTGCTGCCGAATTTTCTGAAGATCTCAGTGCCGATCGTCGTTCGATTTCACTTTAGGGTAAGAAAAATCCTTTTCTCCTTTTCTGTTTCTGAAAATGGCCGGAACCTCATCATCATTTGGAGCGGAACCCGGTTACCGCCGGACATCGATCGTCCAGGAGAAACTTCTTCCGTCTTCCACCTGGAGACGGTGGCTGAAGCTATTCGGGCCGGAATCGACCCGGCTGAAGTCGAGGCTTTATTCAATGAGGCCGAAGTTGCTAAGGAGTCGGCTGCTGAGGAGAGACGATCGCAGATCGAGAGAGATCTGGCGATCAGGGCTTACTGGGAGCAACATAGCGTTTTCGGTCGGGCCTATAGGGCTTTCGCTGAGATAATGGAGAGATTGGCCGGTCCTACTCCGAGATTCGATTTCCGGGGATACTCGGTCGCCTATCCCTATGTGCTTCCCAAGCGGTCGCGATCCGTCTTTGCGGCAATGATCGTTGTGGTCGCTCGCCAAATACGGAGTTCGACGACCGTGAGAGACTCCGCCGTCTGGAGGACAAGATTCCATGTTCCTTCCGATGTGGACATGTTCGCGCCAATGAGAATGAACGAGCCGACCACCTCCGATGGGTATGGTCGCAGTGAGTGAGGCCGTTATGGAGGCCGGCCGCGCTTCCCTCTATCCTTTGCGGTCTCCCATCTGTTGGCCGCTTGGAATGTGGCGCCACTTCAGCTGACGCCGAACGCCTGGCTCCAAATTATCTGCACCCTCACCCTTTTCGGCGGTCACCGCCTGTACCGCCTCCCATCGCCGTTGGAGATGAATCATTTGTTTAAACTGACGGCTCATAGAGGGTTGGTCGGCGGTTACCATATTCAAGGCCGATCTGGTCGGGTGATTCATGGAGTCCCGAATAAGATACGGGGCGATCAGACGAAGTGGTTCTGGGTCACCGGCAAGTGGAGAGCTTCGGCGAGCGACAATCCCACGGGCGAACTGGAGATCCCCACTGAATTTCGGGAGAGGAATCCCGGTAAGGGTTTAGACTCTCCCTTCGTTTGGATGCGTTTTGGACTGATCTAATTTGATTTCGGTTTTGCAGGTTTTCACATTCCGGCGATCGAGGAGCTGCCTTTCGACTTTCTCGTTGTTTGGGAGCGGATAAGGAGCCTGTCGGACGACGACCTTGACGCCACTCGGATCAACAAGGAGAGTCGCTGGTTGTCGGCTCGACTATTTCGTTTCCCGAGACATCTCGCGGTGCCAGGTATGAGTTCCTGCGACCTTCAATTTCTAGGCGATCGCCTTACTTGAGGATAGTATCTGACTGTTGGTCGATTGTCTTAAACTGTAGAGGTTCGCTTTCCTCGCTTTTTGAAGCCTCCGACGGAGATCGCTATGTCGAACCCAGGAGTCCTAGGCCGTCTTCGCCATAAGAGGTCGACTCGGGTCCCACCCGTTGCGTTGCCTATAGTTCCGGAGGGGGAGCCTCGCGTGGAGCCGGAGCCTCGCGTGGAGCTGGAGCCTCGCGTGGAGCCGGTCGTGGTTGAGGAGGAAATTCCGGAGGAGGGGCTTCGAGCCAATCGCAAGAGGCCGAGGTCGGAAGAAACTCCGATTCCTGCCCCGGGCGATGAAGTGCCGATCGCCGCGCCTCCGATCACCATCGTTGCTCCGGAGAGCGAGCCGCCCTCTGCAGCTTTTATGCGGGAGATGGCGATCGCGGATGCTGAGACCCCTCGAGGGAAACCGTTTTTCGGTCGGGATCCCGAGAAGGCTGAGAGGTAGATAGCATTTTTGTGTTGAAAATTGCATCTGCGTAGGAGTTGTATTAACTTAGTTGTTTTGATGCAGGATCCGCCGCGCAGATCCGTCTTGCCCGCCGATGGTCGTAGATTTCCTAGCGAGCCGATCTCCTCGCCATTCCTGCGACATTCCTCCATATGTTAGCAAGGTTGCTTCTGCTCTGCCGAAGGCATGGACGACTGATCTGGATGTGATCGCTCGGCAGCGATCGTCGAGTTCGATGCACGCTGTTCTCGCCCTTTCTCTTCAGACGGCGACCATGGCCGTCCAGGCTGCTCAGGAGTTTGAGGGGCGGCCCTCCACTATTCGCCTGTAGGAGGATCTCGAGGCGGCTCGGAAAGAGAATGCCGAGTTTGCTGACAAGATCGCGGCGATGGAGAAGGACTCCCTGGAGGCGGCCAAGCGGGCGAGCCTTGAGCTTGAGCTGGAGAAGAAGGAGACTGAGAAATATCGTATGGCGGTTGACCGATTTCGGGACCAGATGCACGCCGCCCAGCGCGGAACGCCGCCAAGAGGAGGCCGATCGCTGAAGGTGACGATCGCTCGACCGACCGAGCTGACGGAGGCGAGGGAAAAGATTGCTGCGAGGGAGGCCGAGCTCCAGGGATCGCAACAGGCGATGGCGGAGCTGAAAGGAGAGGTTGAGGCGACCAAGGCCGATCCCTTCCAAAACTTGGAGTACGTCAGCGAGTTCGCCTATTATTTGGCGTTCGCCGACTCGATCCGAGCGGCTAAGAAGGGAGGTTTGGAGGTCGGCCCTCTTGCCGATAAGTTCAAGGCGTATGCGTTGGAGCATCCTCTCCATTCAGCTTTCTCCCTGCCGATCCTGGATCTTGTGGACATCGGCGTGGATTTGAGCTGGTATCCGTCTCCAGCCAATCTTGCTCATCCTGACGCTCCGGAAGATGAGGGGCCCACACCGGATGTCGAAGGCGAAGGCCAGGCTGGGGCCTGAGGCACTTCATTTTTGACGTTTTAGCTTGCTTACTTGTAGTTTTGTAGCTTTCTTCCTTGTAGTTTTGTAGTTTTCTTTTGTAGCACTTAGGCCTTCGGGCGACCGTGTACTATGACCTTCTCAAGCAATGAACTGAATGTTTGGATTTCTGTCTTATCACTTGAATGAATGGTTATTTTTGAGTCTTTGTTTGACTTTGTACAAATGTGTGAGGAGAGATCATTGCGAGGGTGGTTCCAAATGAATTGATAAACTCATAAAGACAACTTTTTACAACAAATTCGATCGCTGCATTACATCTGAAAAAATGACAATCTCCGTATGTGGTTGTATAGCGACGATCGTCGTGTAGGTAGTCCGCACTCTTATTGCCCCTTGTTTTTATTCACTTTAGTGTAGGTAAGGGGATGAAAATAATTCCTTGAGTGAGCGGTCTTCAACTTTGTCGAATCCTCGGGGACGGTCGTCCATCTTGAGGAACCGTGCACGATCGCGGAGTTCGATGGACCGACTCCTTGATCATGTCTTGATGCGCGAAGACATTGAGTGTCTCGTGACTCACTTTATTATGAGGGTCCTCTGCTAGCCGCGCCTCGCCTCGTATTTAAACGAAGGGCGTGCGGTCTCGGTCTAGAGGAGTCCTTGCGCGGGGCAGCGTCGGATGAATCAACTCCACGCCCGCGGCTTGTTAGCTCGGCTTCCACCTCGGCCAGCCATGGAGATGGCCGACCTCGACGGTGTACGTTGAGACGGGGGTTGCGGCATGTCGCATTGTCCGGGTTCACCATGTTAGATGATGAACCTTTGAGGGCGAGCGATCGTGTCCACTGATTAATTTTGGAGGGCCCTCAGACTACGCCGGCCTCGTATTTAAACGAAGGGCGGGCGATCTTGGCCCAAAGGGACCTTGCATGGCCTAAGCAGTCGGTTCCATCGACCACCAGACCATGGCTGCACTCTTCCACCTCGATCGTCATGCATGCCGACCTTCGACGGTGTACGTTGTGCGGGGGAGGCGATCTCGTGCCTTAGTCCATCATGTTAGATGGTGAACTGTAGATGGCGATCGAGTCCTCCGGTTTCTTAAATAAGGAGGGAGATCGGGGAGACTTCCGAGCTCTCCTTTTCTTGATTGAAGCATGCAGGGACGGTCGCCGAGGTTGGTCCAGGGGTCGGCTCATATGAGCTTTCCAGCCTGTTTTGTGTTCGACTCGGACGATCGTCCATAGAGATAGGTAGGGGCTTCGGCTAAACCAATAAGCTGTCCAACTTGCCCTCCTCGAACAATCTCCAGAGCTGTTTGAGGAGGTCGCGGCATTTGTTGGTGCTGTGGCCGGGACTCTTATGGTAGGCACAATATTGATTGTTGTCCAGGTGACCGTGGTCCCTTATCGCCTTTGGCTTTTTGAGCTCTTCGTGCCCCTTGATGGCATAGAAAATATGCGCCGGAGTTCTGTTGAACGTATGGAGGAGATGGGCTTCCTTGTCCTCGAAAGCCTTGAGATCTCCGGGTGTCTGGGCGATCGCCTTCTTTGCTTTAGCGATCGCTATCTTCTGGACAAGAGGCGGCGTTTCCTCGTCTAAGCGGAGGGTGAGTAGCCTTTGCCTGGCCAGGAAGTTGGCAGCTTTAGTGCGGAAGATCGCGTAAGTTGGGGGAATATCCTTGGAGAGATGTCTAAACATGGGAGAGTGACCGCGGAATCCCCATGACCGAATAGAGAGCGAGCTCACACCGACGGTTCGCCGGTGAGGATGATTTCGTCTACCCGGCCGATGTAATCTGCGTCGCTTTGTCCTTCCCCGCTTGATTTTTATCATGCGGTGGGGACCTTCTCGTCTGGCGACCTTGCGGGCGAAGTATGACGTGAAGTCCTTCGCCGCTTCTTAAAAGAGGTGATTGATCGTGGTGGTAGTGAGACGTACCACCTATGGGCCACTCGTCCAATGTCACGGAAGATCCGGCACTTGGTCAGATCGATGCCCCACACCTACCATGTAAATTCGGAATTTACTCAGTGGGTTTCGGGTCCGATCTCCTCATACAGAGGTGTTTTGGGAGGAGCGATCGTTGGTTGTATGGGGGCAAGCTCGATGTGGACCACGAGTGGCTCGGTCGGCCCGGCGATCTTCTTGCCGGTGCTTGCCCCGGTGTCCAAGAGTGCTCTCATCTCGCCGAGTCAAGGCCAGATGGCGGCCATCGCCGTGGCTCGATCGCTAGCGGCTCGGCGCCGGAGCGGAGACGAGGCGATTGAGTACCGATTCCCAGCGATCGGGCGGGAGTCGGATGACCAAGGCTGCTCTACCGTGAGGTGGGTAGGCCGAACTTCCGGTGACGGATTCGATTCCGTCTTTTCGAGGTTGGAAACAGAGTGCCCTTGGCCGCCAGATGGGTTGCGCCCAAGCGATCGAATATGGATCCGTCCGGCCGTGCGAGAGCCTTTCCTCGCGACCGGGGCTTTCGATGATCGCTGCTCGTGAGCCCGCCGAAGCCTGCTTCCCATGCGGCGGATGATCGAGGAGTTATTGCAGGCGACGCACATGCTCTCCGTCGCTCCTCCAGATGGCCATAGCCTCCTCGATCTGTTCCTCGGTTTGGAACTGATCGAGTGAGAGGTTGGGGCCATCTCTCGGATGCGGGATCGAGAGTCTCGCGTTGCTGCGGCTTCCCCCTGTCGTTGGCTGGGGTTCGGACTGGGACGGGATATGGTGTCCGACGGTTCGGAGAGCGGCTTTCTTCGACGTAACGGCGGATGTCATGATTCTGAAGGTTTTCTTTGAAGTGCAGTGAGTGTCACTTCAAGTATATTCCCCGAGAACAGTGAGTGTTCTTCGAGACGGTAGAAATAAAAGTTTGAGGGTTAGAGGGCCCTTCCTCTAGCGCCAATTGTTGCTACCCAAAATATTATCCGGAGATAGATATTGCTGGAATGGATGGGATAGCAAACAAATGCAAGAGCACTTCCGTGAGAAAGATAAATAACACAAGATTTGCCGGGGTTGTTAGTCCCGGGCTTGAATGCTCTCGCGAGATATTATTAATACCAATATTCGGGGATACAAGTACTAATGTAAGAATGCAATTACAATGAGTGTAAAGATTCTTGTTATCTTAGCTAGTGAGCGTGTAGATTGCCGGAAGAACCAGATTTGATGCTCTGTGAGTTCTTGTAACAAAGGTGATGAACAGTCGCGGCTGTGAGAGATCGAACGTGTATCAAGGTGAGTATTTAGCTGGATGCTTGGGCTCCGGCTTATGAATCCTTTGGAATCTGTCTAGTGGAGACTTGCTGCTTCGCCGATCGTCTTCTGGACGAGAGATTTATAGAGAGAAGTCCTGAGATGGATTCCGGTGAGGTAGCCGGGAGCTTGATGATATGTATGTTCTTCAGTATTTCCGTGAATGTATCGGAATGTGAGAGAATGAGTTCTGAGCGTAAGTCAGAATGAATTCGGAACCGTTGGTGGAATGAATTTCGAACCGTAGGTTGAGTGAATTCCGAACCTTTTTCCTGTAGGAGGAGGTTCTCTATTTATAGAGCTTGGATACGCCGGGCGATCGCCTTTTCTGTATTATAATAATCGGGCGATCGTCTTTTAGCACATGGGCCTGTCCCCTCAAAGTCTGCAGGAGTTGCTGGCAGTCAACTATGCGGTCCAATGGGGAGCTTACCCGCGTCCTGAGTTGCTGACACGGGTGGTCCCACTGACAACTTTCGGCGCGCATGCTGGTAGGTGAGGTAGGTGACAGGCTGTGGTCAAAGGTCTTGTCTGTCAGCAAAAGATCTTATCTGCTAGCGAAGATCTTGTCAGTGCCTTTGGTGGATCTGCACGTGGGTGATTTTCTGAGATCCAGTTCTTGATGGTTTTGACGGGCGATCGTCTCTGCTCGGGGCGTAGGTCGATTGCCCTTAGCCGGTCACTAGAGTAGATCGCCAGCTGCGAAAGGGCGATCGCCTTGGGAGTCGATCGCCAGGCATCTGATAGTGGTCTGATATCTTCGACATGGCGAGCTAGCCATAGTTTGACTGATGTTGGCTTGGTCGCTCGGCCTTATAGTCGATCGCCTGTCGGGATGAATAAATCGTGACACAACAACCATGAACCTGAAGTGGAAAAAGATCGAGCTCTTCGAGGAGGATACTCACCATCACCAACACCAAATTCTTTGGCACTCGTAGCTCAATCTCAATATGCTCCACCACCAATGTCAAATCATGCATATGTTCAAGAACAAAACTACTTCAGTTATCCACAATCTTCTACCTCAAACCAAATGGTCCCTTATGATTCATCTCCACAGAATACTTCTACTCAACTTGTTCCTTACAACAACAATGATGCAGTGTATTACTCAAATTCCAATGAAGATGACGATGAGGACTTTAATACGTTGAATCAGGGACTTGCTCTTATTGCTCGTGCTTTTAGCAAATTCTCCAACAAAACAAACAACCGTCAACGTTCATCTTCTAACACAAGGAATCAAGCTGTTGTAAATGATGGAAGGGTGGAAATTCAGAATCGTAACTATGGTCGATCTGGTTTAGGAAGTTCTTCGGGAAATTTTGGGAATGGTCAGAGGTTTAATAACAATGTAGGGTTCAGGAACAACTCAGGTTCTTCTCAGCAAAGGTCTGAACCAGTTGAAACTAGGAACTCAAACTCTGGGAATGCAGTATGGTGTTATAACTGTAATGAAAAAGGTCATATAGCGACAGCATATCCTAAACCGAGAACTCGGGGTAGTAAGTTTCACAAGCAGGCATTACTTATGGCTCTCCAAGATGAAAAAGATGGACATTTCCCTGAGCAGGAAAACAATTTCATGGCAAATGCAAACAATGACGATGACATGGAAGATCTGGAAGCTAATGAAGCTGTGATGCTTATGGCCAACATGCAGGAACTTCAGTTTAATGATTCAGGTCCAGTGTATGACACTGACGGCTTGTCTCAGGTACATGACCTAAATGCATGCCTAATACATGACATAGCCTCACCTTCTGCTTCTGAATCAGATATGGCGCAAGTTGTTCCGTCTGACTCATCTTCATCTTCTCAAGCAGATGAACAAATAAGCACAGTTGTCATATTTGATGATGACACAGTTGTTTCATTTGATGATCCTATTGAGAATGATAAACATGATCATATAGAACAACATGAACCATCGTTTGATCCGCACTCGACCTCATATTGTTATCCAAACAACTAACGCTCAACAGCTTGCAAATCATAAAATGCAACGAAAAACAAAGCCTTAAAAGAAACAAATGCGTCACTTGCAAGAGATATTGAGTGCTATAAAATACAACTTTCAAATCAGAAGACAAGATTAAACACGCAAAAGTTTTGAAAAAGCTTTTCAAGAATCTTTCAACAAAGAGCAAGATCTTCAGCATAAAATGCAAGATTTAATTGAGTCAAACGGAAAGTTGGTTTCAAAACTAGAAAGTGAAAAGTGTGAACTTCAAACACAAGTTGAACAACTTCAAAAAGTACTTTAAAACAAAACAATTGTCAATTTGCAAAAGGATTTTTGTGAACATAAAATACGAAAAAGGAAGTATATCGATAAATTAATCGGTGAGATCGTTGATCTTGAAAAACAACTCAAAGAATTTCGTAACGTTGTTTACAAAACCGGGGCTCCACACAACAATTCGTAAATTTACTTTAAAACCGAGACCCGATAAAGGATTTGCACTTGGTGATTTCAAATCAATGTTTCTTCACACAAAGATTCAAAGAAAATCCTAAAATTTACAGATGGACCATTTGCTTGATAATACGATCAGGCGTCGTTGTTTATGATACTGAGGAAGAGGAAGAACTTGAAGACGAGAGTCGATAAAAAATGAGTCAAGTTGAATATTGGACACCATATGATTATTCAAAAGCTCCTCATATTTCTAAATCTTTTGTTCCTCAAAAGGAATTACCTAAGAAATCATGGTATGTCACTGATTCATATGTTTCATCCTCTAATGCGGCCCCTGTCCAAACTGTAGCACAAATAAATGGTCCTTTACCATCCTCTGGTGAAGTTACACCTTTACCAAAAAGTTTTCGTGTCTTAAATTATTACAAAACTTTTATGGAAGACATCGAAATTTTGGAGGAAACAATTGAACGTAATTCTGAAATAAAAATTGAAACTTTTCAATCTGCTTACGAGCGAGAAAAGAGAGATATTTTTCAAAAACAAATGTTACCAATTGTCAAACACCTCCGTCTCTGTGCTACACGTTGGGAACAGGAACTTCAAAACGAGGTCAAAACAATGATAAACGTTTTCAACTCAACTAAAAATGCGATTTTGGTTCAAAAGCAAAGAAATAGAATTTTAAAAGATGATGCTGATCGACTCTTGGAACAAGTTCTCAATGCTGATATTTTGTCTGTTATCATGAATGATTTCAATGAATCTGGTACTTCTATGCTTATGGATGATCTTTGTGTTGATAATAACTTGTTAAATGTGGAAATAGAGACACTTAAACATGACAATGACATGATGAGAATAAAGAATGATGATGTGACAAAACAATTTTCAAAAGAAATTTGTCTACTCAAACAAAGGCTTGAATGGTGTCAAGCTCAAAGTATTGAAACGGAATTGAAACTTCAAAGTCAAAACAATTCAAACTCTTGTCAGCTTTGCAAAAACAATGAGTCTTTAAAAAGTCTGTGTCTCAAATACGAGAAAGAAATTGCGGATTTAAAAATTGAAAACGTCGAATGGCAACAAAACCACGAAGACATCAAATATTGCAATGGTGTACTTGAGTCAAATATTCAGGATAAGAATCACATCATCATTGATTTGAAAGAGAAAATTAAGCTACTTCAAAAAGGAAAGTTTGTTGACACCACGGTGATAGCACCAGGATTGTATCAATTAGAAAAACCTGCTAAAGGAAATTTTGTTCAAAACACTAATGTTGATAACTCCACTTCCACAGGACTAGTCGCCACTAATAGCGTTAGCAGACCCAAGCGAAAAAGTAACAAGAAGAATAGGATCTTGCAACGTAAAAGAGGACCACTAGAAGCTCAAGAAGTAGAAGATCAACTTAGGAATTTGAATAAAACTCATGTTGCATCAGATTTAGATTCTAATCTGGCAAATTGTAATCAAAATCTAAATGTAACGAATGATGAACCTTTGAATGTTTTGAATATTAATGCATCTTGTGTGTTTTGTCGTAAAAGCGTATCATCTGGTGTTCATACAAAATGTATAGCTAATTCTCTTCTTAATCGTCATAAGAAACGTAGGACAAGCATTCCTTCTAGGCCCACTACTGCCTCTAAGCTATATTAGGAAAACCGTCTTCTACGGTTTCTAATGAAGTTGAAGTTACCCCCATAATTGAAGAGAACAAATCTAGGAACAAGCCCATTACTAGTGAATTCACCAAAAAGAAAGCAAGAACAAGTTGGAATTGGCAATGTTGGTTACAATATAAACCAGACTTTAAATGGATTCCTAAATTATTGAATACATGTGCTTCTAACCAACAGGAACCCGCATTTTCTTTGGGTTCCACCCTTACTTCTGTTCCATCCTTGTCGTCTTCTTGTGATGGTGGTACGCATTGTTCTCTGGATTGTTGATAGCGGATGCACCCGACATATGACAGTGCAATCTCAAATCGTTAAACAACTTTGTTTCAAAGTTCATTGGTCATCGCTGATTCGGGAATGATCATGACGCTTTAATCAAAGGATATGGTTACTATGTCAGTGGGAACATTGAAATCACCATGTTTATTATGTGGAAGGCCTTGGACACAACCTTTTCTGTTGGTCAATTTTGTGATGGGGATCTAGAAGTAGCATTTCGTGAGAAAACTTGTTTCGTTTGTGACTTACAAGGAAACGATCTAATGTCTGGCTCACGTGGCTCTAATCTTTATAGAATATCAATGTCCGATATGATTGCTACATCTCCGATATGTCTTCTCTCCAAAGCGGAATCGACTAAATCTTGGTTATGGCATAAACGTCTTTCGCACTTGAATTTCAAAACTATGACTGAACTTGCTCGTCACAAACTTGTTGATGGTTTTCCAAGATTCTGTTTACCAAAGATCACTTATGTTCAGCCTGTGAACAAGGAAAAAGTACTCGGGCTCATTTTCCTTCTAAATCTGAGCACAGTATGAATCATGTTTTACAATTGCTTCATATGGATTTGTGTGGACCAATGCGTGTTCAAAGTATCAACGGTAAACGCTACATACTTGTAATTGTGGATGATTACTCCAGATGGACTTGGGTTTATTTTCTACGAAGTAAAGATCAAGCTCCTTCAATGATCATCACCTTTCTCACTAAAATTCAAGCTCAGTTACGCAACACGGTACGAATGGTCAGAACTGACAATGGAACAGAATTTAAAAATCAGACACTTCGGTCATATTATGAGAAAGTGGGAATTGAACATCAAACATCTATTCCTAGAAGCCCAGAACAGAATGGAGTTGTTGAAAGACGCAACAGGACGTTAGTGGAAGCTGCTAGAACCATGTTGATAAATGCTCAATTACCAGATTACTTATGGGCAGAAGCTATTTCAACCGCATGTTATACCCAAAACCGTTGCATGATCACAAAACGCCATCGCAAAACACCTTATCAAATTGTTCACAAAAGAAAACCAAACATCGATTACTTTCATGTATTTGGAGCACTTTGTTATCCGAAAAATGATCGTGATGATTTAGGTAAACTTAAAGCAAAGGCTGACATCGGAGTGTTCGTTGGATACTGTGAAAATTCTAAAGTTTTTCGGATATGGAATCGTCGAACAAGACAAATTCAAGAAACCATTCACGCTAATTTTGATGAACTCACACGAATGGTTTCTAAGCAACACAGCTTAGGACCCGAATTCAACCGTCTTAACTCTCCGGACTCTTCGGCTGAACCATTGCCCCTCAACCGCAAAGAATTGGAAACCTTGTTTGCTCCACTGTTTGATGATACAATTGAATACCGTTCTACTGAGGTCTCACCCAATTCCACTGCTCAACCTGAAAATATTCAAGTACCTGACTCACCTCAACAAACTACAACAATTGTTGAGAAAGACGGTCCTCCAACCTGAAAATATTCAAGTACCCGACTCACCTCAACAAACTACAACAATTGTTGAGAAAGACGGTCCTCCAATTGCATCTCCATTAACAACAGAACAAACTGCTTGCAACTCACGACAATCAGCTGAAGATCTTACACCACAATCAGTTCCACAACCCGCAGAGTATGATCCTAATACGTTCTTTAACCCGTTTGCACTGGCTCCAATATTTCCTGAAGTAGCTGAGTCGTCCACACGCAATTTGGATCCTGCTAACATGCGAGATACTTATCAACTACACCCTTCGACACACAAATGGACTCGAGATCATCCCCTAGTTCATATTATTGGCCATCCAGATGCACCTGTAATGACAAGACAACGACTTCACACTGATGGTGAAAATTTCATCTATGCACTCACAGTTTGTCTAGAAGAACCTAAGAACATCAAAGAAGCAATGACTTATGATAACTGGATTGAATCTATGCAAGAGGAATTTCAGCAATTCATACGATTGGAAGTCTGGGAATTAGTTGAAAGACCTGACGGAGTCTTTGTCATCGGGTTAAAATGGATTTGGAAAAATAAGCTAGATGCAGAAGGCACAGTCATACGTAACAAATCACGCCTGGTAGCGAAAGGATACTCCCAACTAGAAGGAATTGATTTTGCAGAATCCTTTGCTCCAGTGGCTAGACATGAAGCTGTACGGATCTTTCTGGCTTATGCAGCACATCGGAACATGGTTGTTTATCAAATGGATGTGAAAACAGCATTTCTTAATGGAGAACTCCGTGAAGAAGTTTATGTAAGCCAACCAGACGGCTTCGTTGATCCTGAGCGTCCCAATCACGTTTACCGACTCAAAAAGGCACTCTACGGACTTATGCAAGCCCCAAGGGCGTGGTATGACAAACTATCTGCTTTCTTGCTGGCCAATAAATTTTTTAAAGGTTCGGTGGATCCAACACTATTTACAAAAACCTACGGGGTGGACTTACTAGTTGTTTAAATCTATGTCGACGACATTATTTTTGCTTCAACAAAAAGAAGTTACTCTAATGATTTTGCAAATTTAATGAAAGATAATATTGAAATGTCCATGATGGGTGAACTTTCGTTCTTTCTAGGACTACAAGTTCATCAATCACCCCGTGGAATTTTTATAAATCAGTCCAAATATGCTCTAGAAATTTTAAAGAAACATGGAATGATGAGTTGTGATACTTATAATACACCAATGGGCTATACCACAAAACTAGATGCTGACTTACATGGGACACCTGTTGACCCTACCAAATACCGTAGTATTATTCGGTCACTCATGTATCTCACAGCTAGTAGACCTGTGATTCGTCGTGAAAACCAATTATATATAATATAGTATAGTATCGAAGTGATCCGCGTAAAATACGGATCACCCGAGTCGTTTCCCAACGAAGGCGAATGGAATCGAGAATATCAATTCGTGAAATCGTGAATTGAAAAGTGAGAAAGTGAAAATAGCAATCAAATTGTTCAAGTAATAACAAACAAAGATGAAATGTGTAAAGAGTACAAGCTATTATATGCACAAATGTTAAAAACGCGAAAACGGAAATGCAACCGTAAAATTTAAAACGTAACGTTTAATGAAAAATGATCCTACAAACTTGAAAATATTTTCTAAAAATCTTAAACTAATAAAAAGAATTTTTAGAAAAAAAAAATTATTTTTTTGAGTTTTTATTAATTTTATAGAATTTATTTTCTATTTTTGGAATTAAAAATGAATTAAAAATAAATAAAAATAGAAAATTAAAGTGGAAAAATGAAAATTTAATTCTAAAAATTCTAAAATATTATAAAAGAATTTTTAAAAATATTTTTGTATTTTTCACAGCTTTTTATGGATTTTTATGGATTTTTGTTATTTAAAAATGATTTGAAAATGACTTATAATGAAGAAAAATTAAGAAAAATATCAAATCAATTCAGAAAATTATGAAAAATTTACAGAAAATCTAAAATATTATAATATGCTTTCATAAAAATTTGGGAACAAAGAAATTAAGCAGAATTGCTTATTCAGTGCTTAAACAGCTTATGGCAAGTGCTTATTTATAAGCACTTGCCACAAAAATTCACCAAACTGATACCACAGATGTATTATACTATAATAAGTACAAATGAATTCAAATATGAACATAGATAAGCACAGAAACCAAAGAAATAAGCAATAAGCACTAGATAATAAGCTAAAGCATGAGCAGAATAAGCAGCAGGCCATTCACAACATTAAACCAACTGCTAAAAAAACTCAGAAAAGCCAATATAACTCAATCACAAGCTCAAAAGAGCACTTGCAGGCTAAATACTTCAAACAGAAAGCTATTCTACATTACTAACAAGCAGGCCTGAATAAGCAGTTCTAATAAGCTACAAATAAGAAACCAATGGGGGCAAAATCAAACTAGCACAACTGAGATGACAGAACAACTAAAAGCATCAAATCCTAAGCCTTCTACCTAACCTAAAAGAAGCCTTGAAATCTGATTACACTAGATGGTGCAGGGGAATCTTATGCAACTTACAAGCAAAATTTCAATAAGCAATTGATATTCAAACCCAGATTCTCTTATTGATAATGATTAACAAGCTTCTCAAGAACACAAAACAACAAGATAATGATATTTCCAACTATTAATGAATCCTACAAATGCTTTCAAAAATCTGACCAAAAACTGAGTATACACTAGTTTTGACTTTTTATTATGCAACTATACTTTGACTAAGACTAAATTCTACTGATCATAGCTACTATTATTTGTTATGATAAGCTGAAATTACACTAGTTTAAGCTATATTACACTAACTTATACTTATTTCTACAATTGCACTATCTGATTCAATTAATTATAACAGTAAAGAGATTGAAAACTTAACTTTGACTATTATTATTATCTCACAACTGTTTCAATGAACTAGAAACTTATAATTACTCTAATGTGACTAATAAGTGACAATTAAACAGCAATACAACCACGACATCATTCAGCAAATGATCAATCCAAACACCCCCTTACATATCAGATAACACAATGAAACTATGATCTAAGCTAGTAAACACTAATCTACTGATCCAATAAGCTAAAATAGCAAGAAATGAAGTAGAAATAACAATAAAAAACAATCAATTCTAACAGAGGCTCAGAAACATAGATCTAAGCAAATATTGAAATTAGAGTGAAATCAAAACTTACAAAAGTTCTCTCCTCATCTCAAATAGAGGAGTTCACTATGCAAGCCTGTCTTTAGACAGGCCAAACTCATCCAAATCTAGCTTTGGCTTGCCAGAATTCACCAGGAATCAATGCAAATTAGTCACAGTTGACTAAAATTGACCAAGGAGCTTATGAATCAATGAAACTGAATTATCACTATTTCATAAGCTTATATGAAACTTATTTGAAATCATTTTTTGTATTTTCATTTTTTTATTTTCATTAAACTATTTGAATGAAATAAAAGCTTACTAATAAGAAAAGTAATATGTAATAAGATGTAAAGACAATTGAAAGAAACTAACAATAAGCAGATAAGAATAATAAGCTAAATGATTTTAAAGGTAAAACAGATTGCATTAACAAGATAAAAAAATTACAACTAAGTTTAAACTATTACAATCAAATGCAATTTTGGCAGAGCTTGGCTACTCCAAGACTCCACACTAAACTAAGCTAATAATACATCTATTTATAGGAGGTAAGGAATGGGAGCTCACGGATTGCCATGTTGGCAATCCGTGTGAGGTTGTGTTTGTTTGAAGTAATCCTCAGCCCTTGATCACCAATCCATCATTGCATCTCACTTTACAGCCCTTTGATCACAATTTGTGACGCGTCTCAACCAATGCTAGCCTGCCATGTGTACCCTTGTGTGCTTCTTAGCCTCTGACACGTTCTGACATCATCAAATCTTCTAGAAGCATGATTGATTTGACGTTTAAGCCCTTAATTGTGGTAAATTGTGGGATTGGGGGCGGTGAATAGTATTAGGGTTCATGGAACCTGGGTAATTTTGGGTAAAGGGGAAAAGGGTAGAGGGAAAGGGTACGGGTAAATTATTTTTATTAGTTTGACCCTTGACCCGTTGACCAAGGGGTATGTTGGATCGGATTATGATTTGTGGTGGATGGGCTTTTGGATTGGTTCTGGGCTTTGAGGTTTATGATTTTGTTTGGGCTTTTGTATAATAAAGGGATTGAATAAACTTTGGGTTTAAATTTCAGATTTTGGTATATTAAAATCCAAGGACCAATTGTGTAGTATTCTGAAACTATGAGGGCTGATTCTGTCATTTTTGTAAAATATCTTCCAAGGACTAATTGTAACCAATGATGAATCAACAAGGACTAGCTTTGACAAATTGAGCTCCAATATGAAAAATGCTTTCCCGGCCCCGACTTTTTACGCTCTTTCCATTCCCGTGCTCGTGATTGTCGATTTTCCGTGATTTTTTTCTTTTTCTTAAATATTCGTACCTGCATAATCACAAACGCAAAAACACAACATGTTTGGCATAATTGGTTAGTTTTTGATCATTTGAGTCCGGTTTTGGTCTTATAAAAGGTGTGTAAATTAATACACACCAAAATCCTCCCGACTAAGGTATTGTCGTGTCCTCACGCAATGTGATTAATTCACGCTTTTGGGATAAATAATTTCAAAACTCTTTTTACTAACTTTGAAAAGTAGCAAGGAGGTTCAAAAGAGATAATAAAATCATTTATTCCCGAAAACGCTCCGTTTTCCAAAATTTTCCTTTTATTCCTTTATTTCACTTCTATTTTTGGCTTTTTCTCACTTTATTCTTGTGACGGTTTATTGAACTTTCATTATTTTGCAATAATTATTAGGGTCAACGAGTAGAAACACTTTTCGTAGAAAAGTGACCGTACGGATAAAAATCGTCATCCATGATTTTTCACGAGTCCCCAAACTAAGCGTACAAACGAGATCACAGCTTATCTACAAATTAGATGCTAACACTACTCATAAAAGTTACTTGTGGAAACTTCTTACTCCCATTTCCTAGGTTTGTATCTCAATATTTTATTTTGTTGAGAAATGAATTGCTTCATATTTTCTCGTTTCAATGATTTTTAGTCTGATAGTGATACCTAAGTTAAAACGATAAGTAGTTATTCATTTTCTCTTAAGAACCACTGCAATAGAAATTCGGTCCACATCAAGGAATTTTTGGTACATACAACATCATAAATATAAGTTGCAGAGTACTACACGTGCACCTCATGTCTCCAATTTAGAATTACACACATGCACCTCACACGCCAACAACTTATTTATACATTCAAACTCTTATTCGATACAACTTTTGACTTTCACTTTTTTCATTTTTCACTTTTTTCATACTTTTGATACTTTTCACTTTTTTTTCTTTCTTGACTTTTTTCTCAACATCAATGGAAGCTTATCGGGTAGCTCCAAAACCACATAGATAATCGACTTTTGACTTTTGATTTTTTTCACTTTTTGCTCTTATTTTTGATGTTCCTTGATATGTACCCAACTTCTAAAGCAAAAATTCTCTTAAGAAAACAAAGAACTAAATATTATTCAAACCGAAATACCACTAATTAACCTAGAACATCTATTATATATAGGTGACGTTTCTGATGGGAGCAAAAGACCACAAGTACCTTTTATGAGCTTTAAAGAGAACCACTACTCCACGTTTAGCATCTAACTTCTAAATAAACTCTATCATTTCTCGCTCTTCGCAATTTAAGATTCCAAGTAATGAAACCCGCGAATACTTAGCCGATAATCAGCCACGCATATATAAAGTCAGTTACGGAAACTTGCAAATTCTAGAAGAAGAATTCGCGTTTTCTAGCTCCTGATGTAAAAGACTAGCGAAAGCTTTTAAGCTGCGCATGTATAAAGTCAAGTACGGGAACTTGCAGATTCTTAAGAAAGAATTCGCATTTTATAGCTCCTGGTGTACAAGACTAGCACAAGCTTATGTGATCATCATTGGTTAAGGGAACAAGCTAGGGCTCAACATGCCCGATCAAGTCAAAATATTTATTCCTACTCTCGCCAGCAAGAAAGTCAACAAGGTGTCAAAACACTTATTCAAACTTTATTATATTTTTGCACAACTTTTTCAACTTTTTTATCATTTTTTTTTTGTTTCTTTTCATGACTTTTTCTTTGATTTTTCTTCAAAATTTTTGAAATTTTCCAACTTTTTTTCATTTTTTTCATTTTTGGTGGAAAAAAGGAGTTGCAAGAGTGCACGACATTGAGAAAATGCAAGGTCAAAATCGAATCGAAGATTCACCCTCCCCCAGACTAGAACGAAACATTGTCCTCAATGTTTTTACGGGTTAAGGTAATCCTAACAAATTCTAGGCCGTTTATTAATTATGCCAAAGAAAACGTTAGTCGTTAAGATTCACGGATATAGGATTTCCAAGTAGCACCGATGAATGAAACTCGAGTGGAGAAAAGTAAAACCACGAGTACGAGAGTCTTCATAAATCGCGGACAATCCTAACAAACATCACAAACAACCACGGAACATAAGAGTAGAAGAGGCACCCCCTCCTCACGTTATTTATTAGAAATAAGAATAATAAGAAGATGAAATTGGATAAGCATGGGTTGCCACCCACGAAGCGCTTTGTTTTTTATTTCCGAGTCACGTAGCTTGACTCGATCCCCAAATTAATTTGTCCTTGGGGAGAGCAGATGAAACGGCCACTTGGCACAAAAGATAGAGATACCAGGGTCAAATACGGTGTCCTCACTCCTGGTGGAGTGGAAAGAAGAAATGACAGTATAAGTATAAAATGGTTGAAACACCCGGATGATAAAAGAAAAGTCAAGTTCAGAATCAAGGGTGGGTAAAATTTTAAGCACCGGAACATCTTGTTCAAAAATCTCGTCCACCATCCCAAAAATAACTTTATTCGTATCGGATTCAAAAACTTCATCGGGTGGTTTTTCGGGTGGACGAGAAGAAAAAGAATCGAAAAGAATATCATTCTCGTCATTCTCAATACCCGGTGGTATCGAGTCATCCGCAGCAGGAAATAGATCGACATCCTCTAAAAGAGAGTCACGTGTCGGATTATCGGAAATAGGTATAGAGTCGATCTCAAAGTTAAAGCACTCATAATCCGGAAGAGAGATATCAGCATGAATAGTGGGATTGCCACAATTCGTCTCTTCAAATCGAAAAATTTCAAGCTCGTGTAATAAATCACTATCCATAACGGGGATAGGAGAAGAAGTCGATGGATCATTCAATGCCTCAATACGAGAGATAAGAAGATTGACATTCAAAAATGTTTCACGCAAAGCTTCATCTTGTATTTCCGTATCAACATCTTCGTCATTCTCTTCTTCTAAGCTTACGAGCTCAGGAGGTTCTTCATCAACATAATCGATTTCTCCACAAGATATAGAATCGTCATCGTCAGAATCGGAGAATATCTCAACACGATTATCATCAAACAGTATATCATTCGCATCAACATGATTATCAAGACGATTATTTTCAACTTCGTTAGAAATCTCCTCGGACTCACTTGGGATTGGGACGAGGTTCTCAACACTAGACTTATTGAATTCGTCCGATTCCGTTGCCGGAATAGTGTTTAGATGCTCGTCCCCCATTGTAAGAGAGTCCTCGGGTTCTACGGAAGGCGAGATAGATTCTTTTTGAGGGTTAAGAACAATCGTAATCATGGAATCATCATCGTACATGCAACACTCACAAAATTGGAATTTTCTTTCTTCGGCAAGAAGTTCTTCCATTGATTTCACATGAGGCTCGGGAGTATGCGTATAACGATTAATCACCATTTCTTTTAACGTCTCAATAATGGATTTAATTTCAAAAATTTGATTAGTAAATTCAGAAGTTTGTGGGGGTTGGTTAAAACCGTGAGAATCGTAATATGAATTCGGCTCATAAAAATTTTCAGACGATCGCCCACAATGTTCAAAACTCGATGTATTTTGAAATGAATCACCATTGTAATACGGATCTTGTTCATAAAAATTTTGAGGATAAAGATCAAAGCTCGGATCGTAAGTGTAAGACGTGTTAGCATTCGGGGCATAGCACATACAATCAGTGTATCCATATATATCACAAAAACATTGCCCACACGGCACTCCTTCTTCGGAAGGGTTTCCACAATTATAGCAATAAAACGAAGGTGGTGGTGGTGTTGGATAGAAATCGGGAATGTTTGACGGATTGTTGAACGATCTTTGATCATACGCGGGAGAATTACAATTCCAACAAACTCCATCTTGAATATTATCACCACATTGGTCGCACGTACACCACACATACAACCCTCCGAAAAACGGTTCTCCACAATTAATACAAAACGGATCCATAAGAATTAAACATAAGAGGGTTTGAGAAGAAGAATCAAATTTTAGAGGATAAGAAGATTATTTTTGGTTTTTATATTTATAGAAAAACAAATCACAAAAACTTTTATTTTCTTTTTGTAAAACGTTACGTTAATTGAAACCGTTTCCTTCAAACCACTCGCGACGGGACGGGAGAGAAGAATGGATCTCTCTTCAGCTTGCAATCTAATGTCAAAGCTATCCGTATTTCCCGCTTATTCGGTTGTAGAATGAAGTAATCCGATAAACAACTAATTTTACGTTTTTGCTATATTGTTAGGCTTATTTGGTTTACAACGCCCTTCCTTTCGGTCGAGTCGAGGCTGTAACTTTTATTATTTTTTTGGTATTTTTTAAACACTTTAGGAAAAGTGTTTTGAATTTTTCAATCTTTATAGAGATATATATACAAAGTAGAGGAAGGCTTAACAAAACACAATTTTTCAAAACGATATTCAAAAATTCACTTCGGCCTTCCCCGGCAACGGCGCCAAAAATTGATTCGTCGTGAAAACCAATTATTTATAATATAGTATAGTATCGAAGTGATCCGCGTAAAATACGGATCACCCGAGTCGTTTCCCAACGAAGGCGAATGGAATCGAGAATATCGATTCGTGAAATCGTGAATTGAAAAGTGAGAAAGTGAAAATAGCAATCAAATTATTCAAGTAATAACAAACAGAGAAGAAATGTGTAAAGAGTACAAGCTATTATATGCACAAATGTTAAAAACGCGAAAACGGAAATGCAACCGTAAAATTTAAAACGTAACGTTTAATGAAAAATGATCCTACAAACTTGAAAATATTTTCTAAAAATCTTAAACTAATAAAAAGAATTTTGAGAAAAAGAAAAATATTTTTTTGAGTTTATATTAATTTTCTAGAATTTATTTTCTATTTTTGGAATTAAAAATGAATTAAAAATAAAGAAAAATATAAAATTAAAGTGGAAAAATGAAAATTTAATTCTAAAAATTCTAAAATATTATAAAAGAATTTCTAAAAATATTTTTGTATTTTTCACAGCTTTTTATGAATTTTTATGGATTTTTGTTATTTAAAAATGATTTAAAATGACTTATAATGAAGAAAAATTAAGAAAAATATCAAATAAATTAAAAAAATTATAAAAAATTTACAGAAAAATATTATAATAAGCTTGCAGAAAATTTTTGGAATAAAGAAATTAAGCAGAAGTGCTTATTCAGTGCTTAAACAACTTATGGCAAGTGCTTATTTATAAGCACTTGCCACAAAAATTCACCAAACTGATACCACAGATGTATTATACTATAATAAGCACAAATGAATTCAAATATGAACAGAGATAAGCACAGAAACCAAAGAAATAAGCAATAAGCACTAGATAATAAGCTAAAGCACGAGCAGAATAAGCAGCAGACCATTCACAACATTAAACCAACTGCTAAAAAAAACTCAGAAAAGCCAATATAACTCAATCACAAGCTCAAAAGAGCACTTGCAGGCTAAATACTTCAAACAGAAAGCTATTCTACATTACTAACAAGCAGGCCTGAATAAGCACTTCTAATAAGCTACAAATAAGAAACCAATGGGGGCAAAATCAAACTAGCACAATTGAGATGACAGAACAACTAAAAGCATCAAATCCTAAGCCTTCTACCTAACCTAAAAGAAGTCTTGAAATCTGATTACACTAGATGGTGCAGGGGAATCTTATGCCCAATCAGGCAACTTATAAGCAAAATTTCAATAAGCAATTGATATTCAAACCCAGATTCTCTTATTGATAATGATTAACAAGCTGCTCAAGAACACAAAACAACAAGATAATGATATTTCCAACTATTAATGAATCCTACAAATGCTTTCAAAAATCTGACCAAAAACTGAGTATACACTAGTTTTTGTAATATCCGTAATTTTTCTATTTTTAGCAGTTTCCATTTTTGGTGTATGTCTATTTTTATCGTCTCGCTTGTAATCGTTTCGACATTTTGAATCTATTTTGTTCTGGGAGTTTTTCCATTTGGACGAGTTTTGATGATGTTTTCACGTAATTTCATTTTATGACATGTTTTGCCGTATGAACGTTCGATTCTTGTAAAACTCGTTCGTTTTCATTGTTTCTTGGTTTGTACAAGTTCGTATGGTTGAGTTGGTCATGTGGAGACTTTCGGTTTGTAAATCCGACGTCGTTTCGTGATTTTCAGGCACTTGGGCCATTTTTATAATTTCCTAATAGTTTAGGGAATCTTAGTTTCGTTGTCGCATTACGGACCCTCCGGTGGTCGGAATTGTATTTTCTTTCAGCGCTTAGTTCCGTCGTCTTGTATGCTTCGCGTCTATGTTCCTGGATTCTGGTCTCGTCGTACGTTTCGTGTTTTATGCCCTCGGCAATGACTTACTGCTGGTGTGACATCGGCGATCTTTGGCTGGCATGTAGGTAGCGCACGCTACCCCTGTTCCCTTGCGTGCGCTACCGATAGCGATTAGCGTCGCTAACCCCTATTATTAGCGTACGCTAACGAATGGTGGCGATAGCCCATCGGTATCCACGGCCCGTTAGCGCACGCTACATATGGCGATTAGCGTCGCTAACTTCACGATATATAAGCCGGTAGGCGCTTTGAAGCGGCTTTATTCTTTTTCCTTCGTTTCTTCGACGTGCGACCTCAGAGGCGATTTCCATCGGTCCTGATCGGCGTTCTATTCACATTCCTTCACCGTAGAGTCGTGCTAACATATTATCATCAGCATAATCGTCATCCATCATCCGAAATCAAGGTATTTTCGTCTAGAACCCTAACTCGTCAAATTTGGGGGGTTTTCCGGGTTTTGCTAATTGAAACCGAATTATCCCAGTATGTTATGATATTCTTCACCGATTGTGATTATTGAATGATTCAAAATCCAATTTCCTTGATTTTAATCCGCGAATTATCAATACGGAGAGATTTTACGTAAACCCTCGCCCGTATCAATTGATCGTCTATTGTCGTATATTGTAACCGGGGTTATGGGTGTATTCCAATAGAGTATTGTTGTCCGTTGGGACTGAACTGTGTTGATCCTTCGTTTAGGAACCGTCGTTTTCCACCCGGACCGTTCGTAGTCGTGTTTCACCTCCGTTTCTTCAAGAATGTCTCAAAGGCAAGTACTTTACATTTGTTTACATGTTATAGTATTTGAATTATGGCTATATGTGGTTGTTGTGGGAAGATATGTATATGTTCACCTAGGGACGGTCCGACGGGGCCTCTAGGGATACGTATTGCCGTGTGTGTGCGTATCACGAACTGTGGTTAGCCACCCAGGGATGTCCGACGGGGCTCTGCGGGGTACGGTGGCCGTGAGTCTCGTGCCAACGGTTAACATTGAATTATGATTTGTTGGAGATAATGTGTTTTGTGTTTGTACATCATATATATTCCGGAATATAAAACGTTTTCAAAAATGATTTTTGGCGCATTATTCATCTGATTAGAATGTAGTTCAAATGGATTGTACTTGCACTAGCAGTTGTCGCTAACCCCTTAAATGGGGGAAATACTTTTTGTATTTCAGGTATCGATCGTGGGGACAAACGAGCACTCGAGCCGTATGAGGATGATGGGCAAGCATGATACTGATTAGTAGTCATTTATTGGTGTTCATTCAGTCCATTACTTTTGATGTCTTGTGTTGGGACTTTTGTGTTATAAAACTGGTTTAAGTACTCGAGTACTTCTTTTACAAAATTGTTAACGTTGTGTTCCTGTTTTGGGAAATGGATTGATGTTGGATTTTATTGTCGGATTGTGATCTTATTCGAATTGTCGTATTATTGGTGGTTGTTTTCGTTGTCGAATGTCTTGTTTGGTACGTTAGCCTGGTGGATTCCACAGTATGGGGACCACGGCGCTGTAATATACCCTGAATGTCTTGGGGGTGTTACAGAATATGGTATCGGAGCTTAGGTTTATGGATACCTAGGTTGTCGGTTATTTGGGTCTAGTTAAGTGTCGTTTTTGGGACAGTATCACTGTTATGCCATCATCTCAGTACGCCGGTGCTCGTAAGTTTTCCTAACTTGACTCGTTTCACCGTTCTGTTCTATTCCTGTCTTAGTATCTTTTGCGTTTTGCGTTTGAATTGTACTTACCCGTTGCTTCTTCAGAATTCCTGCTGGTAGAGGACGCGGACGCCTTGCCGCGGACGCGGTAGGGGACGTGGCGCAGCCGGTGGGGCGGCCATGTCCGATCACTCGGGAACTGATTCGGCGATGCCTTCCTTGTCGAACAGTGTTCCCCCTAGTTCCGGAGGTCAGCAGGACCAGTCTGCTAGCTCCGGTAATGCTCATGAGAATGTTGGAGTGGCCAACATTTTACAGCAGGTAGCGAACCAGATGACGCTACTGACTCAGGCCGTTCTGGTCGGCCATGCTAATGCCAACCCGGTTCCGCCTACTGGGTCCGGCAATGATAAGCTACTTCAGGACGTGATTCGTATGCGTCCTCCGCAGTTTGATGGTGCTTCCGACCCTTCTGGTTGGGAGAATTGGCTGTTCGAGATGGAGAAAGTGTTTGAGGCTGCTAATTGCCCCGAGGAGAGGAAAGTACCCATTGCTCAGTACTTCCTCGCCAAGGAGGCAGCGACGTGGTGGCAAGCAGTGAAACCGCGTGACCGGGCAGCTACGTGGGCAGAGTTCCGGGATCTGATGGAAGACGAATTCTGTCCGTGGCCAGTGAAAGAGGGGAGGATCCGAGCCTTCTTTGAGGCTAAGCCCCAAAATGTACCTATATCTCAAGCCATCAAAGACTACTATCAACAGCTGCATTTTGTGAGAAACCAAGTCCGAGATGAGCTTGATAAGATCCGCCACTTTAACATGCGGATGAAACCGAGGGTGCGCCACTACATGTCTGGTCTGGGGTGCACGACTTTGAAGGAATATCAGAATAAAGATATGGCTTATGAGATGTCGTTTTCTGCGATAGAGACGGCAACCGAAGGAAAGAAGCAGAAGACCTCTGGTCAGTTTTCGGGAGGCAAGTCAGGAGGGTATCCGAAGGCCCAGTCTGGTTCGCGAGTCTTCGGGAGTCAGTCGCCATCAGTTGGTCGAGGAAATGATTCTAGGTCTGCTCCTGCTGGTTCCGTTCGTGGTCCTACGTGCTTCAACTGCAGTCGTCCGGGCCACATGATGAGTGAGTGTGATAGGCCTCTGATTCAGTGTCTTGCTTGTGGTCGTATGGGTCATCGTGCTAAGTTTTGTACGGATGCATCTCGGGCTCCAGATACTCAGATATCAGCCCCAGCCGCGGGAGAGCCGAGTGTGAATCAGGCACCGACAGTTCCTCAGCCGCAGCAGAGTTTTGGTAGAGGTCGAGGTCATGGTCAGCCTTCTAGAGGGGGAGCTTCTAGTGCGGGGTCTGTTCCGCCCCGTGTGTACGAGATGAGACGAGCAGGAGATCCTGACGCGACGGTGGCCACAGGTACCGTCCACATCCTTGATCATCCTGTTTCCGTATTGTTCGATTCTGGTGCTACGCATTCTTTTATATCTATGGATTGTGTGCGTAAATGCATATTGATTGCCTTGTTGCTTGTGAGCCTTTTGTTGTTAAACTTCCTAGTGGGGATAGCATCGTGGGGGATCGTGAGGTTAGAGATTTTCCAGTGAGTATCGCGGGGAGGGTTTGGCCTTCTAATCTGATTGCGGTAGATATTAGAGATGAGGATTTGATTCTGGGTGAGGATTGGCTGGACCGTCATGGGGCGATCATGAATTATAGAACGAGGACGGTTTCGATGTTAGCCTTTGACGGTACCGAGCATTCTTTCGTGGGGCGTAAGTGGAGTAGCCAGAGATTATTGATCAGCGCCTTAAAGGCGGTGAGACTTCTTCGAGGAGGTTGCACAGGTTATTGGTGTTACGCTTTGAGATCGGAAGAAGGGGGAGTCGAGCTCTCGTCTATTCCGGTAGTGTGTGAGTATCCTGATGTCTTTCCATACGAGTTGCCGGGTTTACCTCCGGACCGAGAAGTTAAGTTTACCGTCGATTTAGAGCCGGGTGCAGCACCGATCTCTAAGACGCCATACCGTATAGCGCCCGCCGAGATGCTGGAGCTGAAGAAACAGTTGGAGAGTTGCTAGACATGGGATATATTCGACCGAGCGCTTCGCCTTGGGGCGCACCGGTCCTATTCGTAAAGAAGAAGGATGGGTCACTTCGTTTGTGTATCGACTACCGAGAGTTGAACAAAGTGACCATCAAAAAACAAGTATCCGCTTCCGAGGATTGATGATTTGTTTGATCAGTTGCAAGGGGCAACTGTATTTTTGAAGATTGATTTGAGATCGGGGTATTATTAGCTCCGAGTGAAGAATACCGACATTCCGAAGACGGCCTTTCGGACGAGATACGGTCACTACGAGTTTGTGGTTATGCCTTTTGGGCTAACCAACGCACCAGCCGTGTTCATGCAGCTTATGAACAAAGTCTTTATCGAGTACCTCGATAAGTGTGTAGTTGTTTTTATCGACGACATCCTGATTTACTCGAGGAGCGAGGAGGAGCACGCCCGTCATTTGCATATTGTGTTAGATATTTTGAGAACTCAGCATCTTTTTGCGAAGTTCTCAAAGTGCGAGTTTTGGTTACGGGAGGTTATGTTTCTCGGTCATGTGATCTCGGCCGAGGGTGTTCGTGTGGACCCACATAAAGTAGAGGCAGTGTTGGATTGGGCGCCGCCCAAGAACGTGAAGGAGGTCCGTAGTTTTCTGGGATTAGCCGGGTATTACCGCAGATTCGTCGAGGGGTTCTCTAAGCTCGCTCGACCGCTGACTCAGTTGTTACAGAAGTCGGAGAAGTTTGTGTGGACCGATGAGAGGCAGAATAGTTTTGAGGAGTTGAAGAAGCGGTTGACGACCGCTCCCGTGTTGGCTTTACCGAGTGGTAATAATGGTTTCTCCGTTTATAGTGATGCTTCGGGCCAAGGGCTCGGATGCGTACTTATGCAGCACGGGAGGACGATTGCGTATGCTTCCCGTCAGTTGAAACCGCATGAATTGAATTACCCTACGCACGATCTTGAGTTGGCTGCAGTTGTGTTTGCGTTGAAAATCTGGCGTCATTACTTGTATGGCTCGTCATGTCAGATTTTCACCGATCACAAGAGCCTGAAGTACATTTTCACGCAGAAGGAGCTTAATATGAGACAGAGGAGATGGTTGGAATTGATTAAGGATTACGATCTCGAGATCCTTTATCATCCGGGCAAGGCTAATGTGGTAGCAGATGCCTTGAGCCGGAAATCGGTATCGCTTGGGGCGCTTGAGTTACTCACGGCCCAGTCGGGACTTCAGCAAGAGTTTATGAGGTTGAGCATTGAGATTGTACTACTAGGGAGTTCCGGGCAGTTACGTACTCTTGAGATTTCTTCATCTCTGGTCGAGGACATTAAGTCGGGACAGTTAGAGGATCCGATGTTTATTCAGCTTCGAGAGAGTGTAGGAAAGGGGAAAGCCCCGGGATTCGTTATTTATGAGGACGGCATGTTGAGATTCCGAGGTCGGTTGTGTGTTCCGAACGACTCGGAATTGAGACAGAGCATTATCCGAGAGGCTCATGCGTCACCATACTCAGTCCATCCGGGCTCGAGTAAAATGTATAAAGATCTGAGGAAGAATTTCTGGTGGAACGATATGAAGAAGGAGGTAGTTCAGTTTGTAGCTAAGTGTTTGACTTGTCAGCAAGTCAAGATTGAGCATCGGCCGGCAGTGGATTGAAACCACTTCCCGTTCCGGAATGGAAGTGGGATGACATCTCTATGGATTTTGTCACGAGTTTACCGAGGACGAAGACTGGTATGAATATGGTATGGGTGATTGTAGACCGACTGACTAAGTCGGCACATTTTCTGGGCATCAAGGATACTTGGGGTCCAGAAAAGTTGGCTCGTATTTTTATCACTCAGATATTGTGGCTTCATGGTAAGCCGAGGACCTTTGTTTCAGTCAGAGATGGCGGATTTGTTTCGCATTTTTGGCTGTCTGTGCATTATGCTTTGGGGACTCAGATACGTTTGAGCACTTCGTTCCATCCCCAGACCGATGGGCAATCCGAACGTACCATTCAGACGTTCGAGGATTTGTTGCGCGCGTGTGCGTTAGACTGGAGTAGTAACTGGGAGGATCATTTGGCCTTAATTGAGTTTACTTATAATAATAGCTGGCACGCGTCGATTAAGATGGCACCGTATGAGGTACTTTATGGCCGACGTTGCCGATCACCGATATGTTGGGATGAGCCATCCGATTTGGTTGGCACCGAGCCGGACCTTGTGTTGGATACGAGGGAGAAAGTCGAATTGATTAGAAAGAGGATGTTGGCTGCTCAGAGTCGACAAAAGTCTTACGCGGATGTTAGGCGTAGACCTTTGGAGTTTGAGGTGGGAGATCATGTTCTGTTGAGAGTGTCTCCGACGAAGGGAGTTTTCCGTTTTGGAAAGAAGGGGAAACTCAGTCCGAGATATATTGGACCTTTCGAGGTATTGGAGAGAGTCGGTGAGTTAGCGTACCGTTTGGCTTTACCTCCGTCGCTGAGTCATTTACATAGCGTATTTCACGTTTCCCAGTTGAGGAAGTACGTTCCGGACCCGTCCCACATTAATGACTTTGGGGACGTGGAGATCGAGAAGGATGTTACGTTTGAAGAGAGGCCCGTCAAAATTTTGGAGCGTCGTGACAAACAGTTAAGGGACAAAACCATTCCTTTGGTTAAGGTGCAATGGTCGAGACACGGAGTAGAAGAAGCGACGTGGGAGCTAGAGGAGGATATGCGTTCGAGATACCCCGAGCTTTTTGATTCTTAAGTTTCGGGACGAAACTTTATTTTAGAGGGGGAGAATGTAATATCCGTAATTTTTCTATTTTTAGCAGTTTCCATTTTTGGTGTATGTCTATTTTTATCGACTCGCTTGTAACCGTTTCGACATTTTGAATCTATTTTGTTCTGGGAGTTTTTCCATTTGGACGAGTTTTGATGATGTTTTTGCGTAATTTCATTTTATGACATGTTTTGCCGTATGAACATTCAATTCTTGTAAAACTCGTTCGTTTTTGTTGTTTCTTGATTTGTACAAGTTCGTATGGTTGAGTTGGTCATGTGGAGACTTTCGGTTTGTAAATCCGACGTCGTTTCGTGATTTTCGGGCACTTGGGCCATTTTTGTAATTTCCTAATAGTTTAGGGAATCTTAGTTTCGTTGTCGCATTATGGACCCTCCGGTGGTCGGAATTGTATTTTCTTTCAGCGCTTAGTTCCGTCGTCTTGTATGCTTCGCGTCTATGTTCCTGGATTCTGGTCTCGTCGTACGTTTTGTGTTTTATGCCCTCGACAGCAGCTTACTGCTGGTGTGACATCGGCCGATCTTTGAAGCTGCATGTAGGTAGCGCCACGCTACCTGTTCCCCTTGCGTGCGCTACCGATAGCGATTAGCGTCGCTAACCCCTATTGTTAGCGTCGCTAACCCCTATTGTTAGCGTCGCTAACGAATGGTGGCGATAGCCATCGGACATCACGCCCGTTAGCGCACGCTACATATGGCGATTAGCGTCGCTAACTTCACAAGATATAAGCCAGTAGGCGATTTCATAGCGTGATTTTATTCTTTTCCCTTCGTTTCTTCGACGTGCGACCTCAGAGGTGATTTCCATCGGTCCTGATCGGCGTTCTATTCACATTCCATCACCGTAGAGTCGTGCCAACATATTATCATCAGCATAATCGTCATCCATCATCCGAAATCAAGGTATTTTCGTCTAGAACCCTAACTCGTCGAATTTGGGGTTTTTCCGGTTTTGCTAATTGAAACCGAATTATCCCGATGTTATGATATTCTTCACCGATTGTGATTATTGAATGATTCAAAATCCAATTTCCTTGATTTTAATCGCGAATTATCGATGCGGAGAGATTTTGCGTAAACCCTCGCCCGTATCAATTGATCGTCTATTGTCGTATATTGTAACCGGGGTTATGGGTGTATTCCAATAGAGTATTGTTGTCCGTTGGGACTGAACTGTGTTGATCCTTCGTTTAGGAACCGTCGTTTTCCACCCGGACCGTTCGTAGTCGTGTTTCATCTCCGTTTCTTCAAGAATGTCTCAAAGGCAAGTACTTTACATTTGTTTACATGTTCTAGTATTTGAATTATGGCTATATGTGGTTGTTGTGGGAAGATATGTGTATGTTCACCTAGGGACGGTCCGACGGGGCCTCTAGGGATACGTATTGCCGTGTGTGTGCGTATCACGAAATGTGGTTAGCCACCCAGGGATGTCCGACGGGGCTCTGCGGGGTACGGTGGCCGTGAGTCTCGTGCCAACGGTTAAGTTTGAATTATGATTTGTTGGAGATAATGTGTTTTGTGTTTGTACATCATATATATTCCGGAATATAAAACGTTTTCAAAAATGATTTTTGGCGCATTATTCATCTGATTAGAATGTAGTTCAAATGGATTGTACTTGCACTAGCAGTTGTCGCTAACCCCTTAAATGGGGGAAATACTTTTTGTATTTCAGGTATCGATCGTGGGGACAAACGAGCACTCGAGCCGTATGAGGATGATGGGCAAGCATGATACTGATCAGTAGTCATTTATTGGTGTTCATTCAGTCCATTACTTTTGATGTCTTGTGTTGGGACTTTTGTGTTATAAAACTGGTTTAAGTACTCGAGTACTTCTTTTACAAAATTGTTAACGTTGTGTTCCTGTTTTGGGAAATGGATTGATGTTGGATTTTATTGTCGGATTGTGATCTTATTCGAATTGTCGTATTATTGGTGGTTGTTGTCGTTGTCGAATGTCTTGTTTGGTACGTTAGCCTGGTGGATTCCACAGTATGGGGACCACGGCGCTGTAATATACCCTGAATGTCTTGGGGGTGTTACAGTTTTGACTTTTTATTATGCAACTATACTTTGACTAAGACTAAATTCTACTGATCATAGCTACTATTATTTGTTATGATAAGCTGAAATTACACTAGATTAAGCTATATTACACTAACTTATACTTATTTCTACAATTGCACTATCTGATTCAATTAATTATAACAGTAAAGAGATTGAAAACTTAACTTTGACTATTATTATTATCTCACAACTGTTTCAATGAACTAGAAACTTATAATTACTCTAATGTGACTAATAAGTGACAATAAAACAGCAATACAACCACAACATCATTCAGCAAATGATCAATCCAAACACCCCCTTACATATCAGATAACACAATGAAACTATGATCTAAGCTACTAAACACTAATCTACTGATCCAATAAGCTAAAATAGAAAGAAATGAAGTAGAAATAACAATAAAAAACAATCAATTCTAACAGAGGCTCAGAAACACAGATCTAAGCAAATATTGAAATTAGAGTGAAATCAAAACTTACAAAAGTTCTCTCCTCAGCTCAAATAGAGGAGTTCACTATGCAAGCCTGTCTTTAGACAGGCCAAACTCATCCAAATCTATCTTTGGCTTGCCAGAATTCACCAGGAATCAATGCAAATTAGTCACAGTTGACTAAAATTGACCAAGGAGCTTATGAATCAATGAAACTGAATTATCACAATTTAGAAGCTTATATGAAACTTATTTGAGATCTAACAAACAACAATTAATCTAATGTTGAAAACTGAATCACAAATCAGAAATCATTTTTTGTATTTTCATTTTTTTATTTTCATTAAACTATTTGAATGAAATAAAAGCTTACTAATAAGAAAAGTAATATGTAATAAGATGTAAAGACAATTGAAAGAAACTAACAATAAGCAGATAAGAACAATAAGCTAAATGATTTTAAAGGTAAAACTGATTGCATTAACAAGATAAGAAAATTACAACTAAGTTTAAACTATTACAATCAAATGAAATTTTGGCAGAGCTTGGCTACTCCAAGACTCCACACTAAACTAAGCTAATAATACATCTATTTATAGGAGGTGAGGAATGGGATCTCACGGATTGCCATGTTGGCAATCCGTGTGAGGTTGTGTTTGTTTGAAGTAAT
Organism: Orobanche coerulescens; assembly: GCA_033398695.1. Lineage (NCBI taxonomy): Eukaryota > Viridiplantae > Streptophyta > Magnoliopsida > Lamiales > Orobanchaceae > Orobanche > Orobanche coerulescens. Next base: position 51,063,426 of record CM065802.1, read on the forward strand.
CCTCAGCCCTTGATCACCAATCCATCATTGCATCTCACTTTACAGCCCTTTGATCACAATTTGTGACGCGTCTCAACCAATGCTAGCCTGCCATGTGTACCCTTGTGTGCTTCTTAGCCTCTGACACATTCTGACATCATCAAATCCTCTAGAAGCATGATTGATTTGACGTTTAAGCCCTTAATTGTGGTAAATTGTGGGATTGGGGGGCGGTGAATAGTATTAGGGTTCATGGAACCTGGGTAATTTTGGGTAAAGGGGAAAAGGGTGGAGGGAAAGGGTACGGGTAAATTATTTTTATTAGTTTGACCCTTGACCCGTTGACCAAGGGGTATGTTGGACCGGATTATGATTTGTGGTGGATGGGCTTTTGGTTTGGTTCTGGGCTTTGAGGTTTATGATTTTGTTTGGGCTTTTGTATAATAAAGGGATTGAATAAACTTTGGGTTTAAATTTCAGATTTTGGTATATTAAAATCCAAGGACCAATTGTGTAGTATTCTGAAACTATGAGGGCTGATTCTGTCATTTTTGCAAAATATCTTCCAAGGACTAATTGTAACCATTGATGAATCAACAAGGACTAGCTTTGACAAATTGAGCTCCAATATGAAAAATGCTTTCCCGGCCCCGGCTTTTTACGCTCTTTCCATTCCCGTGCTCGTGATTGTCGATTTTCCATGATTTTTTTCTTTTTCTTAAATATCCGTACCAGCATAATCACAAACGCAAAAACACAACATGTTTGGCATAATTGGTTAGTTTTTGATCATTTGAGTCCGGTTTTGGTCTTATAAAAGGTGTGTAAATTAATACACACCAACCTGATATAGTATTTGCTGTCTACATGTGCTCTCGCTATCAGTCCAAACCAACTGAAAAACACCTCAGTGAGGCTAAAAGAATCCTTTGATACATAAAGGGAACCATTAACTTAGGAATCTGGTATCCGAAGGATTGTAGTTTTGAACTAATTGCTTTTTCAGACGCTGATCATGCAGGATGTTTAGACACACGCAAAAGTACATCTGGTGGATTACAGTTTCTCGGAGATAAACTTGTGTCATGGCAATCTAAGAAGCAGGACTGCACATCACCGTCGTCAACAGAATCTGTATATGTAGCTATGTCTGCTTGTTGTGCTCAAGTCATCTAGATGAGATCACAACTTAAGGATTATGGCTACCTGTTCAATATGATTCCGATCTACTGTGATTCCAAAAGTGCCATTGCTATTTCCTGCAACACCGTTCATCACTGCAAATCCAAACACATTGATCTCCGATATCATTTCATCAAAGAGCATGTCGAAAAGGGTACCGTCGGATTATATTTTGTTGGAACTGAGTACCAATTGGCGGACTTACTTACTAAAGCCTTAGCACCATCAAGGTTTTCTAGTCTAGTTCATCAAATTGGTATGCGATGTTTGACTCCAGACGATCTGGAAAAGTTTTTAAAACACAAATGATCGTCAAACATCAAAACTATCTGTGTAAATATTCTTTCAAAAAAAATGCAGGTACTCACCACTCTTTTCAACACTAATTTTTTATGTCTTACATTATTATCAAAAACAAGTGTTGAGGGGGAGGTAAAGTATTTTTTAATTTTCTTAATATTTACTACGTACTTGCATTTTATCAAAAATATTTTGTTGTAGAAATAGCTTGTTTTGCCCTTTGGCATTTAGTAATATTCTTTTCTGCCCCAAGTTTAGTAACAACTCTTTTGATACCCAAATTGTCGAAATTGACCTTTACTCGAATAAAATTCGAGTCATATATTATAATTTCGAGTAATATAATTTCGAGTCAACTTCAAAAAAACAATATCGAGTCCAATTCGTGTCACCCGAATACAATTCGGGACATGTAAATAAATAAAAAAAGTCGGGTTACACGAGTCCAATTCGTGTCACCCGAATACAATTCGGGACATGTAAATAAAAAAAAAGTCTCCCGAATTCATTCGGGAGATGTAAAAAAAAAAATCGGGTTACACGAGTCCAATTCGTGTCACCCGAATACAATTCGTGTCACACGAATTTTTATATACATCTCCCGAATGGATTCGGGAGAACTTTTTTTTTTTTTTACATCTCCCGAATTCATTCGGGAGATCCACATTTTTTTTTTTTTTTTTTTATACATCTCCCGTTCGAGAGACCTTTTTCTGTTTTTTTTTTTTTTGGTTATATCTCCCGAATTCATTCGGGTTTCACCTTTTTTATCCACATTCGGGTTACACGAATTTATTACTCGAATATTCGGGTTATACGAAAAAAAAAATTCGGGTAACCCGAATTTATTACTCGAATATTCGGGTTATACGAAAAAAAAAAAATTCGAGTAACCCGAATTTATTACTCGAATATTCGGGTTATACGAAAAAAAAAATCGGAGTTGACCTTTAAAACAATACTCGATAGGCTTCTTCTTCACGGATCCGAAACACAAAACTCGAACCGGCTTCTTCATCTCCTTCCTCACGAATCTGAATCCCAACGAGTTTCACGAAACAAAGACTTCCTTCTTCACGAATCGAGTTTCACGAATCGAGTTTCACGAAAACAATACTCGAACGGGCTTCTTCTTCACGAATCCGAATCGAGTTTCACGAAAACATTCTTCCCAGTCGTCTTCTTTCTTCCTTCTTCACGAGTTTCACGAATCTGTGGAATTCGAGTTTCACGAATCTTAGTTTCAAGAATCCGAATTATTTCCTCATCCTCGATGGCGAATTCGACTTCCCGAATAAGCGCGGCGACGGAAATCTTGATTCGCAGCCGCTTACGCCACGCCACCGAAAGCGAGGAAAGATTTTAGTTTCGTGTCACTCGAGTATGCTCGTTGCTCGATTTTGGTTTACACATTTTATATTTGATTTACACGATTTGCATTGAATTATAAGATTTGCATTCGATTTACGATGAAAAAATAAATTAAAATAGAGAAATTTGAATTTGGGAATTAAGTAGCGCCGGTCAACCCCAAATACTTATCGTGTGTTGATATCGTAACTATTGTTTATGTATGAATTGATATCGATTGAATTGATGTCGTGTTGAATTGATTATTTATGTAACTTTGGTAATTCGTATTCGAGTTTCAATTCGAATTTGGGAATGTTATAAATATGGATATGTTTTCGAATTTAGTTAGTTTGTTTCGTTTAGTTAGTATATTTCGTTTAGTTAGTTTAGTTCGTTTTTTTTTTATTTGTCTTACTCGAATATAGTTTATAAGTTACTCAAATTGGACTAATGGCCTTCCACAATTAGAACGACGCAAATTTATTTATGATTATTCGAATTGACATAAAACTACTAGAATTAGGATGACTCGGATTGTATTAGAATGTCTCGAATTGCATTAGATGATTGAAATTGAATTAGGATGTCTCAAGTTGAATTAGAATAACTCGATGGAAATAAATCGAATAAATCCCACTGTTACTCGAATTATCCACTTATTTTTTCCCGATTACATATTACTTCAATACACCTGCATGAAGCTAAAATTAAGATAAATTTGAATCGGCAGGTTGTTTGGAAGAGGCCGAATATGCGAGGTTCGAAATGCTCCATAAATGGGTATGTTAGGTTAGGGATTGTTAAGACGATTGTTGCTGAGCTGCGGAGTGTAGGTGATGACACTATTAGGGAGTTTAGAGAGTCGTGTCTTGGACACTTTGTCCGGGAGGAGTGGGGGGGTTTGTATCTAATGCCGCATTGCATGCCTTGTTCTCGAACGAGGTAATTAGACCGGATGCACAGGCCGATGAGTTTTGGTTTAGGCTCGGTCATTGATTTATTCGATTTTCTAGATATGAGTATGCGTTAGTCACCGGCTTGCGATTCGGAGACTCCGACTTTGATGTACACGGGGACGATGTTCCACCGGAGGGGAGCGTGTACGATCGGTATCCGTTGCTCAGTGGTGGGGGCAGATGTTAGACCGTATTCGTGATCGATTTGCTGCTGGATATTTTAGAGAGCATCCCGGTGATGCGCTGAAGGTCGCTAAGGTGCTGTGTGTCTGCTATTTGATATTCGGTGTGGATGGTGGCAAGCGTATTGCTGACCGGTGGTTGTGGACATTGTTTGAGGACCAGACTCGGTGGGAGAGCTTTCCATGGGGCTTATATTCATATCAGATTTTGGTTACGTATTTGAGCGATGTTCCCACTGAGGTCCCCGCTGGTCTGGATCCGAGTTACCATTTTTAAGGTAACATATATGCTATTATGGTACGTCCTCGCATTCATTAACTTAATTATATACTCAAACTCGTAATAAATATTGTTATTGTTTCTTATGTTGGGATTCAATTATTGTTTTCGGATATGGGCTTGCGAGGCTATACCTTCGTTAGGCTCTAAATGTGGGACCATGCTCGGAGCTTCTTTCATCCAAATGACCTCGTTGTACCTGTGGAAGTTGAAGAAGGCTGGGTCATGTTGATTTTACCACATTCTTCGATGATGAGGTAATCAATTATAGGTTTTCAATACGTAAAAACTTTTGTAGATATTTAAGGTAATAATTACGAAAATGAATCATTGAATTGTATTTAGATTGATTGTTTTGAGGTGTTATCTCCGACACTGAGGAGGAGCAGGAGGCCGTATATGCGATCCATTAGTGATCTTGCCAGGCGGAGTGCGATATACGCACAGGATGGCCCTATGCAAGAAGGGTGTGGGGAAGGGGAAGGGGAAGGGGAAGGGGAAGGGGAGGGCTCGTGATGGTGATGCTTCTGTCGGTGATCTAGCCGGAGAGCGTATTGTCCGGCAGCGGACATCTGGTCCGATTATTTCTGACCCTATATATCTTACTCATGGACGTGAGTCATCAGCAGAGCCTCGTGAGCCTGTGCATACTGATTTGCCGCCCCATAGTTCTCCGATACGGGTTCCGCACCAGACTGCATCTTCTTCGGCACGGGCCGATTACTGATTTTGATACTCTTTTCACCCATATTCGTGCATATATGGATTCATTGGTCGAGCAGATGCGTCGATATGTTGATGACGCAGTAGGCAAGTTATGTTGACATATTGATGAGGTAGTGGGCCAGTCTGCTCCTCTTGATACGTCGGCATGGGACTTTGGAGGTATTAATGATCTTATGCGCGATTTTCCTTCTCATGCCTCGATTCCGACAGAGCCTCGATTTGACGGAGCGCCTATTCCCGAGCGGTGAGAGAGTCCCCGCCGGCGGATCATCGTTGCCGGCAGAGACTCGTGTGGATGGAGTGTCGTCTCCCGCCGAGCGGCGTAGGTGTCCCTAGCCCCGTGAGCATCGGATCCCAGAGAGCGCATGCAGTCTCGATCATCATGCGATGGAGCCTCGGTCCCGTGAAGCGCCTTTGTGAGTCTCGATCATCATGCTGATGGAGCCTCGGTCCCGGTAGAGCGCACTGCGAGTCTCGATCATCATGCTGATGGAGCCTCGGTCCCGATAGTTACCCCCCCAGTTCTTCCTGCTGAGACGTTGATGACACCACCAGAGATTGCCCCTAGGTCTCGACCATCCTCTTCCACTGCGGATCTGAGCCCTATCCCGCTTGAGTACTCTCTTATTTCTATTCGAGCAGATGCGAGTGATGTGCCTAGACTGCAGTATAGGTCATACAGACCGCATTCCCCCTTCTCAACCACTGTAGTTCGGAAGAGGAAGGACTTGGATGAAGACGCGTATAACAGGTGGTTGGACAGCGGCGAGAGGTGAGTTAAATTGTAAATTCAATATTATTTACTAAAATTGTCCGTACTTAAACAAAAAGTAAATTGTAGTGTCAATGTTGGTGCTGCATTCGGAGCTAGTGCCTCCTGGTTTATGATGCTACAGGACGGATCCAGATTGATAGATGCGAGTAAGTCTTTCAATTTATATGTAGGTATTCTATTATTTATTAGTGTAGTTTTTGAAATTGTTTAAATTATTCTTAATTTATATGATATCCAAGATCTGGATGCATATATGGGGATCCTACGGTTTGATCCCGGTTGTTGGCTTGCGATGGCTCGATGATTGGGCCGCTCATAGGGTTTTGGTTCATACGAGCTTCTTGGTAATGAAAAATATTAATAAATTTATTCCAAATTAATTGAGTGCTTAGTTCGACAAAATTATTTTATATTAGGCCGCGTGTATCAATGTATGGAATAACTCCAATAGGAGAGGAGGTTCATTGAGTATTGACGATGATGATCTCGATTTCTTGATCACCACGTTCACTGCGAGACCATTTTGGGCGATCATCGCCCATGGTGGGAGTTACGCGAGGTGATAATTTATTGCATATTTTGTTATTTATTTGTATTAGTTATTCATATGATATTGTCTTGACAATGTACTTTTGAACAATTCGGTGTTGACCATCGGAATACGTCTCGAGTCCTCGGCGGACATTGGGTTGTTCTCCGCATTATACTCGAGGAGGGTATCATCATCATGCACGATTCTCTGGCGCGGGAACACGATGCATATTGGAAGTTGAGATCGCGGCGGTCATCGGGTATATGTCGCTTAATTCCTACCATTCTACAAGTTCTGGATTTTACGAGCGCCGCCCGATATCACCCCGGTGACTTCGTTTGAGTTGCTACGGCGAGGAAGGATTTATGCTATGCTCGGGATGACTCGACCTCTTGTGGTGCGTATTCTATACGGACTATAGAGTCTCTCGTTCGTGATCTTTCTCTCATGGAAAGACAGGCGGATATTTATGCATTTAGAGGACGTATGGCCCGATCTATATGGAGGTTTAGCGATGATATAGATATCAGTAGTGTGTGATCCCACTAGTTTATTTATACGGTGGGATGATAGAGATTAGTGATAGTATTAGCGATGATGTAAATACTGATTTCGTTTTTATAATGATTATTGTGTATCAATTTTAACTTAATCAATTTGAAATTAAACTTAATCGGTGCAAATAAAACGTTATTGATGGTTACTATATGTTACTTAATCAATTTGAAATTTGAAATTGAACCTAACCGATTTGAAATTGAACCTAACCAATTTGAAATTAAACTTAATCAATTTGAAATTTGAACTTAGTCGATTGAAATTGAACATAATCTGTTCAAATTGAACCTAACCAATTTGAAATTAAACTTAATCAATTTGAAATTAAACTTAATTGGTTCAAATAAAACGTAATTGATTCAATTTTAACTTAATCAATTTGAAATTCGAACTTAGTCGATTGAAATTGAACATAATCTGTTCAAATTGAACCTAACCGATTTGAAATTGAACCTAACCAATTTGAAATTAAACTTAATCAATTTGAAATTAAACTTAATCAATTTGAAATTAAACTTAATCGGTGCAAATAAAACGTTATTGATGGTTACTATATGTTACTTAATCAATTTGAAATTTGAAATTAAACCTAACCAATTTGAAATTGAACCTAACCAATTTGAAATTAAACTTAATCAATTTGAAATTTGAACTTAGTCGATTGAAATTGAACATAATCTATTCAAATTGAACCTAACCGATTTGAAATTGAACCTAACCAATTTGAAATTAAACTTAATCAATTTGAAATTAAACTTAATCAATTTGAAATTAAACTTAATCGGTTCAAATAAAACGTAATTGATTCAATTTTAATTTAATCAATTTGAAATTTGAACTTAGTCGATTGAAATTGAACATAATCTGTTCAAATTGAACCTAACCGATTTGAAATTGAACCTAACCAATTTGAAATTAAACTTAATCAATTTGAAATTAAACTTAATCAATTTGAAATTAAACTTAATCGGTTCAAATAAAACGTAATTGATTCAATTTTAACTTAATCAATTTAAAATTTGAACTTAGTTGATTCAAATAAAACGTAATTTGATTCAAATAAATGTAACTAATTTTACATTGGGGGCTCATTTAGGTCGAAACGATGCTTAGTTGGACATTTTGGAGCAGTGTGGTCAACAGAATGACATATACTACACTTTTTTTTTTGCACGTCCCTTTTTAGACGGAGTTGGTTCCGTTGTGAAATCCTCAAATAGTTGGGGAATAACTGCAGTGCAAGTCTTTCTATTGTGCCCCGTGCCTACGCATCTAAGGCATGTTTGAACTTTACGGGTATGAGTCAAGGACTCAATCCCTGATGTGTGTCTCCTTTCTTTTGGTCGCCCTGCCTGCCTCGGATTGTCTGGTGGTTCACAAACTTTTACCTTGATGTTAGCAGGAATGAACCAATCACTTGGGTGAGGTACTGGAATCACAGACCGTCCCCACATTTGGCGAAGGGTGGACACTTTATAGTAATCATGTATATTACAGGTTTTATCTGTACACTCTCCAAAATCCACCCCTCCCGGAGGCGCTCAATAAAAAATTACAGGTTTTATCTGTACAAACGGCAGAATAGCGCTGCTTATCAGATTTTAGAATACGATAGTCAGACTTCCTTTCCAAATGATATCGCCCAACAGCGTTTTTCAACCTATCTTTGGAGAGAAATACAGACCCTCTTTGTAAAGATAGTATATTTGCAGGATGAAATTTCTCGTCCATATCATCATCAACTTCAGAAGGAGACACATATGGAGGTCTACCTGAATTTTCCACCCAGGACCAGGGGGAGGAGCTGGAGCACCTTCTCCATCTACTAATTGATCGAAATCAAAGCGCCTCCATTCTGGTTCTGGTTCTGGTTCTGCTTCTTTTACCAATCTTTTGTTGAACATGCCCCTTTTCTCACAATATTTGCAAAATTTTTCAAACCAATGTTTTTGAACCTCGACATCTTCGAGATCGATATCATCGATATTTATGTCGTTATTATCATCATCACTACCATCATCAGCACTACCACCACCACAATTACCACCAACATCACATACATTATTTGAAGGACCGCAACCATCAAATCGAGAACCATCAAATTCTGAGGAATTTGCATGCTTAAACCCCAATCACCAAATAATCCATACGATTAGAATTATGCAGTCTAAAAGAGCCGGATCCGGTAAGTCAAATTGTGGACCAAATGAGGAGCTTTTGGAGGAATGCTAGTTGCATTACAAGGCTAACAAAAATCACAAGCTCAACATTAGATTGGAACAAGTAATTTATATCAATCATTCTTTATCTTCATCTTTCTTCTTTTTTTCCCATCAAAATCAATTGAAAATAGAACATAAACATGTTTTGTTCTATCACTTCAACAATAGAGTGGACATTATCTACTAATGTTGCATAGTTCACACCAACGCACAGGCAATATTTGTTCTTCTCCACCGTGATAGTCCAAATCTTGCCACTTGCCATTAAAACGAATGATAACTTTTTTCCAAAACTTATCTCACAAATAATATAAAAATTTAGGTTATTAACTAAAAATTTACACAATTAAATAGTATTTGAATATTTTTGATATTTCAAGTATAAACATTATTGGAAATTGAGCGATAAATATACCTTTTATTTTTTGCAGTCGAAATAATCCTTCTTCTTCGATGTGAGAGAGCTCGAGATAACTAATCAGAGAAAAAAGGAAAAAAGTTATCGGTGAGATAATGTCAGAAAAGAAAGGTGGAAATATTGCTGAGAAATAGTTCAATTCAATGGATGTTGTGGCGTGCTGAGCATGGTATTTTTATAAGTCAAAATTTTATGATAGTTTCGGGTCACACGAATTCGTGTTGAGTAATCCGAACCCCCGAGCTCCCTCATGCGATTCGGTCAATGATGTATTTCGTGACCCGAATAATTACACGAATTTTTTCGTGTGACCCGAAATTTTTTTATGAAATTTTCGGGTCACTCGAATTCGGTTACTCATGTATTCGGGTCACACGAATTCGTGTTGAGTAATCCGAACTCCGAACTCCCTCCTCCTGCGATTCGTCCAATTCAGGAAATTTCCGGAGTCTGAACTCGAATTCGCTACAGGAAGGTTGAAAATATGGATTACCGGAGTCCTAAATTTCGGGTGACACGAAAAAAAAAAAGTTCTCCCGAATTCATTCGGGAGATGTATAAAAAAAATTCGTGTGACACGAATTGTATTCGGGTGACACGAGTCCAACTCGTGTAACCCGATTTTTTATATCTCCGAATTCATTCGAGACCCTTTTTTTTTTTTAAATTTTTGTACATCTCCCGAATTCATTCTGAGACCCTCTTTTTTAAATTTTTATACATCTCCCGAATGTATTCGGAGACCTCTTTTTTTTTTTTAAATTTTTATACATCTCCCGAATGTATTCGGAGATGTTTAAAAAAAATTCGTGTGACACGAATTGTATTCGGATGACACGAATTGGACTCGTGTAACCCGATTTTTTTATATCTCCCGAATTCATTCGGGAGACCCTCTTTTTTTTTTTTTTTTTTTTTTAAATTTTTTATACATCTCCCGAATGAATTCGGGAGATATAAAAAAATCTTCGTGTGACACGAATTGGACTCGTGTAACCCGATTTTTATATCTCCCGAATTCATTGAGACCTCCTTTTTTCAAATTTTTGTACATCTCCCGTATTCATTCGGGAGACCCTTTTTTTTTTTTTTTGAAATTTTTTATACATCTCCCGAATGTATTCGGGAGACCTCTTTTTTTTTTTTTTAAATTTTTTATACATCTCCCGAATGTATTCGGGAGATGTTTAAAAAAAATTCGTGTGACACGAATTGTATTCGTGTGACACGAATTGTATTCGTGTGACACGAATTGTATTCGTGTCACCCGAATAGGACTCGTGTAACCCGATTTTTTTTTTATTTTACATCTCCCGAATGAATTCGGGAGACTTTTTTTTTTTATTTATATGTCCCGAATTGTATTCGGGTGACACGAATGGACTCGTGTAACCCGAAATTTAATTTCGTGAACCCATATTTTCAACCTTCATCGATATTGTTTTTTTTTAAATTGACTCGAAATTATGTTACTCGAAATTACAATATATGACTCGAATTTTATTCGAGTAAAGGTCAATTTCGATAATTTGGGTATCAAAAGAGTTGTTACTAAACTTGGGACAAAAAAGAATATTGTTATATACAAAAGGGCAAAACAAGTTTTCTCCTTATTTTGTTTTATCTAATGAGATGCTTTAAAGATTTTTCGGGATACTCACCTTGACTATTCAAACAAGTTTCTGAAATTCAAAAGGACATCGATCTATAGTCAAGGGGGAGTAAATTTATCCAAAATTGTTCTTTGACAATACTTAATGGAGTTATGATTACATGTAAGTTAGTTGGGCCCTAGGTATGAAAGTTATATGAGGTTAAGGGGCCAAAGATGTCAAATAGTGAAACTTTAAGTTTCACTAGTCAAAACTAGTTGACCCACCATCATTTACTGCACCTAAGGGCATCTCCAACCCAACACACCAAAAATAACACCAAAACACTAAAATTGGTGGGACCCTTAATACTAAAAAAACATCCTAACTCCAACCATACTTCAAAAAAAACACCAAATTAGTGGGTCCTACAATTATATATGTATTTTAAATTTCTTATAAATGATAATTCTATTATTTAACACATAAAAATAAATTAAATAAATAAAGTAAAGTGGGTCCTACAATTATAGTGTATGAACAGTTACACACCATATTTGGTGTCTTTTTTATTTTGAGAAGTCCATACTGCATAAATTATAGTGTTTTGGTGTGTGATTGGACTGAGCCACACACCAAATTTGGTGTTATAGTGTATTGGTTGGAGATGGTCTAAACACATTTACTACTTTCACCAAACCTAATCAACGGCTCACAATCAAACTGCAAATTCAATCGCTTAACATCAAATCTGTAAGTACCAAAACCTTTTGATCATGATCATAAACATTGGTTTTTAATTTCATCAAAATCCAACGGTCAAATCTCTCTAAATCTATCATTTTTGTTTTAGGGTTTTGCGTAAAATTAAACTCAGAAATTAAGGATGTTAGGATGTGTTTTGGTTGATGGGATATGATCCCATGATGATATATTACATGTTTGTGAACTCCTATCATACCCAGAAACTACAATTGACTGATTTTAAATTAGGGTTCATACGTTGATTTAGGGGATTTCAATTTAGGTTGTTTAGATTCTAATTGTTGATGGGGATAGTGTTTGTATATGCTTAGGAACTCAATTTAGTGGTTTAATTGCTTCAGAAACAACTCATGGATCTTGAATCTTTGATTTAGGGTTCGTTGACACTAGCAGTTATGAACTTTTGATTCTGTGGTTAATAGTTGTTATAAATTGGTCCACATGTTCCTTAGCTTGTATGTAACACTCGCCCTATTCCAATTTCTACCCAGAAACTTGTTTGAATCACATAGTGATTTAAGTGTTCATGCGTTCCTACGCATAAGTATGGGTCGAGGCATGTTTACGCATAAACTTGTATGATTTAGATGTCTTGGAATGAGTTTAGAGTAATATATTGATCAGTGGTTGTGTTTATAACTTTCAGGAATCAAAAGACACAAATTTTTGAAGGTGATTTATTCAAAAGGACGTTTCTACGCATAACATTATTCATCCTACGCGTAAGATGAAATCTTATGCGTAAGATTCGACAGACTTGAAAAACTTGTCTTGGATAAGACAATGTTTACGCAAAAGATAATATCTTACGCATAAGTTATTTCTTATGCATAAGTTATAAACTTACGCATAAGTTATATCTTACGCATAAGGTTCAATCCTTTACATAAGTTCCAATCTTACGCATAAGATTTAATCCTACGCATAAGATTGAGCCTACGCAAAAGATTGATCTTACGCGTAAAATATAAGTTATGCGTAGTTTTTGTATCTTACACATAAACTTATGACTTACGCATAAGAAATGTTATGCGTAGGATTTCCAATCTTACGCGTAACATTGTCTGATTTCATGAGAATGTGTCTAAGTGTTGTAATTTTTCAAATATGTAATCTCTTGTATTAGTTAATACATATTGTGACTTGATTGTTATGAGTTTCCACTAAGTTTTAACATCTAACATACAAGTTCATAATAAAACAACATTAATTGAACACAAAAACAACCACTGATCAATCAAGTTATGCATAATAATGTAATTGAATGTCTGAGCTAACAAAGTATATCATTGCTATGTTTGTGTTTGTTTATGATCAATTCAGATGGCACAACATAATGACATTCCATATGGACCAGAACCTGAACCAAAACTCTCCTGGGAAGAAACCTTTCCCGAGAATTACTCCAAAAAGATAGGCAAGAACAACTTAAGGATCAACTTCAAAAAAATCACGTGCAATGAATCCTCATGCATTGTAGCTGTGGATGTTCTCCTCTATCACCCGAACAAAATCCTGTTCACCAAATCAGCATCTGTTGCTTGCTTCTACATACACCAATTTTGGCACACACTTCAACTAGACCTTGGGGAAGAGTCCTTTACTTGTATGCTTCATAAGAGACAAGTCACTGTGGACATAGACACTCTTCGAAATGTTCTTGGTTTACCCGAACTTGGCCCAGATGAAGAATATGATCCAGTACCTAATGAGGAAGAGCTGATAGAATGGTTACGGGATATTGGCTACGATGAATCAGAAGAAGTGGTGACTAGACACTCAAAGGTCAACATCAGATTTCTTCCACAACCATGGAGAACTTTGTATATACTTATTGCTAAGTCATTATCTGGTAGAGACACTAGTCACGAACACCCCAAGCTCCAACATCTCAAACTTTTCTGGGCTTTGGCAAACGTCAAAAAGGTGGACTATGCTAGAATTATTTGGGAAGATTTTGTGTGGCACATACAACACAAAACTACTAATATTCCATTCATTCGTTTCACCAAACTACTCATCGAAAGCTTCCTTCGTGAGTATGATGATATTCCTCAAAGACTGGATGATGAAGCTAAGAACACATTCAGAAATGAGGACACTCTCAGACAGATTAAGAGACTTGACACCAGCACACGTAAACAAAGAAAACCACTTCCCGATTGTCTCTTGAATGATAAAGTGAAACTTTGTAAGAATTACAAGTACTACGTTCAAGCTCTCAAGGAAGACAAAGTTGGTTTCTTAGACGAAGTCATTCTACCTTCGTTCATGCAGAAAATGGGGAAGAAAGGTAGCAAGTCTGGGAGCTCTGGAAGTTCTAACAAATCTGCACAAAAGCAAAAAAGGGGAACACTTAAATTCACAATTCCAGTCAAGAAACCTGAATCTATTCCTGAACCCAAACAACCATCTTCTCCAAAACCATCTGACTCAGAAACCGAATCCGATGAAGGTCCAGTTTATAGGGAAGCCTATGCACACATCGACAAGGAGGTTAATATTAAAGATCTTGACGATTTGGACATGTCTTTCGAAGATTGGGACAGAAATATTGATGAATTTGCTGAAAATGTTGAATACCCAACTATGTTCAATCAAAGACCTTTAACTGAAGCAGACACTAAACTGGAAGAAGAAAGGTTACGGAAAGAGAAGCTGAAGGAACCAATGACTGCTGAACAAGAAGTTGCTCACTCTAACATAGACCTCTCAGTGGAAGAAGAAAATGAAAGAGCTCTCAATTTAGGTCTCCTTCACAGCAAAATAGACGCCTTCCAAGCTGATCAACCTCCACCTCCTATGTTTTCTCAAACAAACGAAGCAGGCGGATCTAGTAGATTTCCTGAATCCACTCATGATACAGGAACCAATGCTGCTATGATTATCTACGAAACTCCCACTGTATCACCCACAGATGTAGAAATGCTAAATGCTTCAACAAGAGGAGAAGATGAAGAGGAGGACCATATGGATACTGATGTTCCATACCTTTTGACCATGGAAGAGATGGAGATCAGAGAGAGGGCTCAAAAAGAAGAGCTAAAAAGAAAACAAGAAGCTGAAGAGGCTAGGCTTGAGGAGTTAGAACAAGCCAAACTGGAAGAAGCAATTCGTATGGAAGAAAGCAAAAAAGCTGAAGAGGCAGCCAAACTTGCAGAAGATAAGAAAAGACAAGAAGAAGAAGAAGCCAAACTTGCAGAAGATCTTAGGCTTAAGGCAGAAGCAGCCAAATTAGCAGAAGAACTAAGGCTTAAGGCAGAAGCTGACAGATTGGCTGAAGAGCAAAGATTGCAGGAGGAGGAAACCAAAGAAAAGAAAGTTGATGCCAAAGATAAACCCGAACCACAAAGAGGAGATGATAAGGACATAACCACCCACATTGAATCTTGACAATCATCACCTCCAGCATCTGAATCTACACATGACGAATCAATCAAGAAACCCACAAGTACAAAAGCCTCTGCTGCATCCAAGTTGATTAAGAAGGCTTTTAGGAGAGTTCATGAAAAGAAGAAAAGCAAATTAGAAGATCAAGTTGAATCACTAGCAAGTCAAGTTGCTGAATTGACAAAGCTAAATACGAATGTCCAAGAACTGCAAGAAAAGGTAGATACCTTCTTAGCTAAGGATGTACAAGAAAACATGGAAGCTACATTAGCTGTTCAAGCACATCAGTATATGGAACAACACTTAGTTGCTGAATTGAAAGATTTGCTGGCACCAATGAGAGGTGAACTCACCAAGATTGCAGAACAAGCTGTCAAGAAAGTGATCAGATCTACCTCATTTACTCTTCGAGCAGAAAAAACAACTCTACCACAACCAGAGTTGTCATTGGACGAATTAGAGACCCAGCTCTTAGACAAATTGGCAAGTAAATTCACCTTGTCACCTGATGAAGCTAAAGTCCTGGAAGCTTTAAAAGCCAAGATATCTAAAGAGACTTGCAGCACTGAGGCCGACAAACTGAAACGTCCAAGAGATGATGAAGACAAGGATCCTAACTCACAGGCAAAGAAACTAAAGCAAGCCGAAGGACCCTCATCTCAACCCAAAGAGCCTGTCATTCCTCCGACCACCACAACGTCTACTCAACAACCCAAGGGATCGGGTTCCGGTCCTAAATCCCATGACCACTTTGAATACACCGGCAGAGACGAGATTCTTCAGACCGATGAAATACCAGAACCATCATCTACTAAGAAGAAAGAAAGGAAACGAAAACATCATCAGCACAAACCTGACACCTCTTCAAAAGGCACAGAAACTAAGAAACCGAAAAACATTCTCAATTGGTTGGACGAAGATAAAACTGCCGATTACTCCTGGTTTGACAAGATGATTAATTCACAACCACCACTTGCCGATGATCAAGAACCTCTCGATGGTCGAACAGTGGAATACGCTCAGGTGATTCAACGTAAATTTCACATGAAAAAGATGAATAAGAAAGAGTTACGAAGAATCAAGAATGATGCGTTCAATCTTCTGAAAGATCGGTCTGCTAACTCCATTGAACTTGAATACCATCTAGAAAATATTGCTCGAGCTATGTCAAGCAATATTGACTGGATCAATCCTGAATCTCGCGTCGATCCAGTCACAAGAAAGACAACACCATACATAACCGACTGGTCTAAACCACTGCCTATGATTGGAAAGCCAAAGGAGCCTAAGATACCTTATGTTTACTTCTTCAACACTGACCTGGACTTTCTTCAGCATGGCAACACCGTCGAGAAAAGATATGCTACTTCACTCACACTTTCCATTCCCGCTGCTCGTTACTTAAACAACGTAATCGAAGAAGAAGCTACAATGTTGTTTAGTGACAAACTCGTGCCTTATGACAGAAATGCACTTTACGGGATTCACCACTGGCCCGATAACCGTGCACAATTCTACAGGAGCAGCAGACTTAGTCAAACAATGGGAGAAGTACTGAGTGACTTGAAGATTGTTTCCATTCAGTTCATCTCCACCATCACTCATTTTGGGTACTCCTTCCTCAATAAGATCGTGCTCAAAAGACTTGATGAACAAGAGTACGTGATTTCTGAGTCAGACTTTCCTCGACTACTTCTTAATGACATTGAAGACATGTATCTACTCAAAGTCCAAGGAAAGTTGTGCAACCTACCCAAGGACATGCAACTTGCCTTCATCACTGCTCTACTTATCTTCATGAGACATATCGTCATCAAAGAACGAGTAGAAGATCTTCAACTTGGAGTAGAAAGTTATCAGAAGAAGCTGAATCTCACAAAACCCAACCTTTACAATGTCCCCAACCTTCAACACGAATCTCAATACACTTTGATCAAGCAGCCAGCCTTCGGATTCACCTATCGCAGTGTCAACCAACGTAACTGCTTCATGGCATATGATGAAATCCACAAGTTCTGTGATGAAACACTGAAGTTTGTCAGAGATGGAATCAAAAGCCGACTCAATGACGTTGAACTGCACTACTCCAAAAGGTGGAACACCAATGAGGCCAGACAAGCTCGTAGATTTATCACAAGGATTGAGAACCGGTTAAAGCGAAGGGATCAGATAAGGAGATTTGAAAGCTATGTAGGAGGTAAACCTGGATTTCCGGTGTTGAAGTTTCAGAGACCAGAATGGTAGAAATTTGTAAGAACTTGATTTGATTTGTCAATACTATTCTTCATAATGGCTTCTGCACGCATTACAGTGTACGACCCGAACTTGTAAAGAAAGGACCCTGAGGTACGCATCAGTGCCTCAATCCTAATATAACTTGTTGAAGTTTCCGGAGTAGAATTAATCAAATATTTTATGATTTTTTATAATTCTGCTCAAAAGGACAAGTATTTCACCTCAATAAGACCTAATCACTTATTGAGGGGGAGCACTTGTCAAAACCAAAATACTTTGTTCTAAAATCAAAAGTTCTTGGTGTATCTCCCCATAAGACTCAAAAAGGCATATTTTAATCTAAAAGATTGTCAAAAACATCATTTTATATGCTATTTTTGAGGGGGAGAAAATGGAAAAGTGATTAAAATATAAGTAGTCTAAAAGCTAAAAGTTGTATCTTGTGCTAGCTAGACTCAGAATTGACCCAGGAATTGACGAAACAATAAAAGTTAGTAATCTCGAAAAGACTTATCCTCGACGGGTAATAACATCAAGTTAGTTACTAGAGCTAGTTGTCACCTAAAAGCTGACAATGGAACTCTTTAACTAACCACCTAAGCGTGTCTCGAAAAGGATTTGTCTTAGTAGAAATGTACCTTCTCGAGAAACTTTATGTGAACTTGATCAGGCCGGGTAATAATTTCAAGCTAGTCTAACTAGTGATGTAAGCGTGTCTCGAATCGGTCTTGTTCACTGAAAGTGGATCAATTCAAAATGCTTGCTCCTCCCGCATGTGCAAATTTATTATATACTTATGAGCACATGTGAGGGGGGAGCCCTTCAAAAAGTGTACACAAAACTCTCAAAGTGTTAACCAAAATATTTGATTATCACAAACACTTTGAGAGATTTTAAATCAAAGGTTTCTTGGCTACTGTCAGTTAATCAAGGAGTTATAAGGTGGTTAAGATTAAAAAAAAAAAAAAAACGTCCTATGATCCGCCAGAGCCGGAGGGATCTACCCAAGGACATCTCCCATAGTTATAATTAGAAGTCCTTAGGTATGATACGAAAAAAGGAGAAAAGAATGAAAGGGAAAGAAGGAGTTGAAGAATTAAAAAGAAATGTAAAAGAAAAAGGGTGAAAAGAAATAGCCCTCCATATGTTCAACCTTAGGGCAGACACCGGGTTCAACTCATATGCTACTGGTTGTTGCTAAGGCAACATCGGTATTGAAGACAAAGTCGTCATGGACCCAGTGACGCAATGCACTAAACCTTCTTAACCACTCAAGTTCTCTTAAAAGAGCTTGTTTCATTCTCACGGGAACCAGTGTAATCTATCAACTTATCTCTTAGAGATGGTTGATATTGAAGTAGGAGACCCCTCCCTAGTCTCCGCATATGAAACCTAAGTGTGCACTTATAGAGTCTAGAGCCTTGAGATACATCAAAGATCTCTTAGGAACACTTAGTATTTCTACAACTGGTGTTCTACATCAATGGACACCAACTGTAAATTATCGAGTCCTTCGCAGATCTTAGCAATCTATCGAGAACGTTTATGAGAGAATTACAAATGTAGTTCTTGTAATACCCGGTTGTAATTCAGTCATTATCATTCAGTAATTTCATTCGGTGATTGTCACTCTGTGGATTTTCACTCAATTATAATCATTCATCAATCATGTTCTTTCACCGTGTTCACCGTTTGGAAAAACTTCGAGTTGTGTATCGTTATTGTTCATTGTTTCAACTTTCCTCATATGAGTTCGACTTTGTTAGATCACCATTAATTTTTGGTAACTCCAAAAATTCTAAATCTTTGCAATATTATAGAGCATCGAGTTAGCTTTCCAATGGTTCAAACGGTGAGTCAATCGGAGTCCGGACGAGAGAGTTATGGTCGTTTGAGCTCAACCGCTCATTTTTCAGTTTTGACCGATCACTGCCGAACGAACTCGGTCGTGTCGTCCGACACGGCCCGTGCCGTACTCGTCCGACACGGCTCGTGCCGTACTCGTCCGGAAAGTGCCGAAGTGTCTGCCTCAGGACCCGACCGTGTCGTCTGGCACGGCCGAGTCGAACCCTTCCGGATAAGCCAGAAGCGACTGCCGACACGCCCGACCGTGTCGTCTGGCACGGTCGAGTCATGCCGAGTCGCTGTCGGACGGGTCACTGTCGGGAGGCCCTCCGCGCCGCGACCGTGTTGTTGTTGCCCAAAATATTTATCCGAAGATTAATACTGCTGGAAGACGGACAACAAACAACAATTGCGGGAGCACTTCCGAGAGAAGGTAAATAATACAAGATTTGCCGGGTTTGTTAGGCCCGGGCTTGAATGCTCTCGCGAGATGTTATTACTACAAATATTCGTGGATACAAGTATTAATGAGAGAAATCTAAATACAATGAGTGTAAAAAGACTCTGTTGATCCGGCTCTTGAGCGAGGCTCGGTGTTCTTCGTCCCGCCGGTAATCTGCTCGAGGAGAAAAGGCCGGGAGAAGTAAGACCGAAAGAAAGCTGCTAAGAGAGTTGGATGTTAGCCAAGTGCTGTATATTTGCTTCTGTATGGTGTGAAATGCGAAGGAAGCTGAAGTGTTTAGAGAGTCAGAGTCTCGGTTTGTGCAGAAGAGTTTCGGTCGTAGAAGTTCTGTGTCCCTTACAAGTGAAGGCTGCTTTGTATATATAGAGGCTGAGAGGCCCTGTCCCTTAGTGGGCGATCGTCTTTCGGCATTTAATGTGCCGGGGCGATCGTCCTAAAGGGCACGTGGGCCGCCTGCCAAAAGTCCAAAGCTACAGCTGGTGGCCAGCCGTGCGGTCCAATGAGGATCCAGCACGCGTCCGGAAGCACTGTCACAGGAGGTCCCACTTAGCTACTTTCGGCGGACTTTGTCAGTAGGTGACAGACTGTAGTCACATGTCTTGTCCGCCAACTCCTTTCGCAGGTCTGGGCCATGCTGGTAGGTGAGGTAGGTGACAGGTTTGTCAGCGCCTTTTGTGGATCTGCACGTGGGGTCAGCTTGTGACTTGGGCTTTGCCGACTGGATGGTCATCGGTGGAGATCGTCATGATGGGTCGATCGGCAGATGCCCAGAGAGGTCGGCCACCAAAGGTCGATCGGCAGATGCCCAGAGAGGATCGTCCGCTAGTCGATCGCCAGGAGTCGGCCGAAAGTGCCGAGTGATGATCGTATCTGAGGTCGATCGCTCGGTACCGGGACTTGTCCTGGGACCTTCCTTTGGCCGATTTAGCTGGTCCGCTGGTTTGAGGCTTGGTAGATATGCCTTGGCCGCTCGGCAGCAAGTCGGTCGCTCGGCCTCGGAGGCGATCGCCGGTTGGAAGGTGTTAAATCTTGACACAACAATTGCCCCCCAGCTTGCTCCTATGTCGAAGACATGGGGCGAGGTGGTTCTTGCTGGTGATCGCGTCTGGATGAGGACGGGCGACCTGAGCCGACTTAGGACTCGGACTTGGGCTAACATAGTCGATTGGCTTAGCTATCTTTCGGTCTTGTACCTGCAAAAAACAACATTGGCCGATCCCCACTAAACTTGGTGGTTTCGCTTGCTTGAGGAATCGTGCACGCGGAGATCGATGGACCGACCCCATGACCGTGTCTTGGTGCGCGAAGACAATGAGTGTCTCGTGACTCACTTTATTATGAGGGTCCTCTCATAGCCGCGCCGCCTTGTTTTTGAACGAAAGGCGTGCGGTCTCGGCCTAGAGGAGTCCTTGCGCGGGGCAGCGTCGGATGAATCAACTCCACGCCCGCGGCTTGTTAGCTCTGCTTCCACCTCGGCCAGCCATGGAGATGGCCGACCTCGACGGTGTACGTTGAGACGGGGTTGTGGAATGAGTCCACTGATTAATGTTGGAGGGCCCTCCGACTACGCCGGCCTCGTATTTAAACGAAGGGCGGGCGATCTTGGCCGAAAGGGACCTTGCATGGCCGGGCAATGGTTCCATCGACGACAGGCCCTCAGCTTTATGATGTGCGGTGGAGGCGATCTTATGCCTTAGTCCGTCATGTTATATGCCGGATCAGATGGCGATCGTGTCCTCCGAATCGCGGATGATGTAGCGTGATGATCGGCGATCGGCCGAAGACTATCGATCGCCGCCGCTACCGATCGCTTTATTCGTAGGTCGATATCGGCGATCGGGTGGGAGATCGTCGTCCGGTGCCGATCGCACCGCTCACGTGCTAAGAAGAAACCTTTGCCCGGCCGTAAAATTCGCGGCTCTAGCCCTAAGGCTGCGTAGGTCGAGGTTGGGTCTTCGTAAGATGCCCGAACATAGGCGAAAAACCCCGAAAACCTCCTAGACCGCGTAGGGCGGTCTCATCGCTTACGGCTCGCCGCTGAGGATGATCACGTCCACCTGGCCGATGTAGTCCGAGTCGGACTCTTCTTCTCCCCGCTTGATTTGCATCATGCGAAGGGGACCTTCGGGCCGACGACCCAGTGGCGAAGTACTGGTGAAGCCGTGCGCCACTGTTAAAGGAGCCAACGGACCGAGGTGGCAATGAAGTGTACCACCGGTGGGCGAGGTCGCCCAATGGCCGAGGGAACATTCGGCATCCGGTCGCGTCGGATGCCCCGCACCCATCATGTAGATGTTGAACTTCCTTAGGTGCACTTGGGGTCCGATCGCCCCACGTACATGGGTGTTTGCGGGAGCGATCCTATGCCGCACGGGGCAAGCTCGATGTCGATCGCGAGCGGCTCGCTTGGCCCGGCGATCGTCTTCTTGGCGCCCGCCCTGGATTCCAGGAGCGCCTTCATGTCGTCGACTTGACGTTGCATTGCGGCCATCGCCGTGGCTTGGTCGCTTGTCGATCGGCTTTGGGAGCAGGAGCCGAGGCGATCGTGTACCGATCTCCGGCTCGCCGCGCCGACCTCGGCACTCGGCGAGGGGGAGCCAGACGGCTAGCCTTCTCGGGAGCCTGCAGCCGAGCTCCCGGTGACGGACTCAAACTCCGCTGCCTCGTAGCCGGGCTCGATCGCCTTGGCCGCTGTGTCGGGCCGCGCCTGTGCGATCAAGACGAGGTGCCCCGGGCGAGCGCCTCTTCTGCGGACGGAGCCTCGCGAACGCCGGCCAAGAGAGCCTTGAGCTCGCTGATCTCCCGGCGAGAGACCGGGGGCGTAGCCGAGGCGCGTCGAGAGCACTTCGCCGCTTCCTCGAAGGACGGCCAGGCCCTTCGATCTGTTCCTTGGTTCGAACCGATCGAGCGAGAGGCTCGGCCGCCTTCTGGACGTGGTCGAAGCGCCCGGCCGGGCGGCTACCTTCCACCATCGGCCGCGGCTCGGATCCGGGACGGAACAGGTCTGCCGGCCGGCCGGCTTTCTTCGACGCGGAGGCGGAAGACATGATTTCTGAAGGATTTCTTTTGAAGTGCAGTGAGTGTCACTTCAAATATCTGCCCCGAGAACAGTGAGTGTTCTTCGGGACGGTAGGTGTAAAAAATCGAGGGTTGGATCCCCTTCCTCTAGCGCCAATTGTTGTTGCCCAAAATATTTATCCGAAGATTAATACTGCTGGAAGACGGACAACAAACAACAATTGCGGGAGCACTTCCGAGAGAAGGTAAATAATACAAGATTTGCCGGATTTGTTAGGCCCGGGCTTGAATGCTCTCGTGAGATGTTATTAATACAAATATTCGTGGATACAAGTATTAATGAGAGAAATCTAAATACAATGAGTGTAAAAAGACTCTGTTGATCCGGCTCTTGAGCGAGGCTCGGTGTTCTTCGTCCCGCCGGTAATCTGCTCGAGGAGAAAAGGCCGGGAGAAGTAAGACCGAAAGAAAGCCGTTGCCAAGAGTTGGATGTTAGCCAAGTGCTGTATATTTGCTTCTGTATGGTGTGAAATGCGAAGGAAGCTGAAGTGTTTAGAGAGTCAGAGTCTCGGTTTGTGCAGAAGAGTTTCGGTCGTAGAAGTTCTGTGTCCCTTACAAGTGAAGGCTGCTTTGTATATATAGAGGCTGAGAGGCCCTGTCCCTTAGTGGGCGATCGTCTTTCGGCATTTAATGTGCCGGGGCGATCGTCCTAAAGGGCACGTGGGCCGCC
This sequence comes from Orobanche coerulescens, assembly GCA_033398695.1. NCBI lineage: Eukaryota > Viridiplantae > Streptophyta > Magnoliopsida > Lamiales > Orobanchaceae > Orobanche > Orobanche coerulescens. The sequence continues at coordinate 51,086,927 of CM065802.1, forward strand.
TGCCAAAAGTCCAAAGCTACAGCTGGTGGCCAGCCGTGCGGTCCAATGAGGATCCAAAGACGCGTCCTAAGCACTTACACAGAGGTCCCACTTAGCTACTTTCGGCGGACTTTGTCAGTAGGTGACAGACTGTAGTCACATGTCTTGTCCGCCAACTCCTTTCGCAGGTCTGGGCCATGCTGGTAGGTGAGGTAGGTGACAGGTTTGTCAGCGCCTTTTGTGGATCTGCACGTGGGGTCAGCTTGTGACTTGGGCTTTGCCGACTGGATGGTCATCGGTGGAGATCGTCATGATGGGTCGATCGGCAGATGCCCAGAGAGGTCGGCCACCAAAGGTCGATCGGCAGATGCCCAGAGAGGATCGTCCGCTAGTCGATCGCCAGGAGTCGGTCGCCGAGTGCCGAGTGATGATCGTATCTGAGGTCGATCGCTCGGTACCGGGACTTGTCCTGGACCTTCCTTTGGCCGATTTAGCTGGTCCGCTGGTTTGAGGCTTGGTAGATCTGCCTTGGCCGCTCGGCAGCAAGTCGGTCGCTCGGCCTCGGAGGCGATCGCCGGTTGGAAGGTGTTAAATCTTGACACAACACGTGTCAAGCAGGACACGGTCGAGTCCCTGTCGGCCAACTGTCGGCCAGCTGTGCGACACGACCGTGCCGATCGGCACGGGCCGTGTCCGGCAGGCAGTCAACTCCCTTAAATTCGTTTTTTCAAAGATTTCACCATTTTTCCCCTTTTCTTCACCTTCAACCGAGAGAGTAAGCTTGAGGGAGGGTTTTTCCTTCACAAATCATTTGGGTGTTTGATTTTCTTCATCTCCTTTCGATCGTGAAGCCCGGATAATCAATCTAACGCGTGTTCTTCGGATTAAAGTACTTGGATCATCAAGAGGTAATTCCTTCAACACTTTGGACTTCGATTTTGTGTTGAGATATGATGTTTTGGACGTTATAATCATGTTATATGAAGGGATATGTATATGATTATGAGTTTGTATAAGGATTCATTGGATTATTGAGGAATTATTCGAGAACACCTTGAAAATCGAGTTGGAATTGGGGATTTTCGACTAATTGTTGTTATAATCACGTTTTTGGATATTCATAACGGATTATTGATCGTATTGGAGATGTTTTATTGGTTTGAAACACTTCTTGGGGGTTTTGATATTGGTATATTGAGGTTTGATTGTAAACAATCGGAGTTTGGTCGCAACGTGTTTGTTTTAATGCCTCAATGGACTTAGTTTTATCGTATCGACGTTTTGAGTTCGTTATATTCGTGTTTGATTCGTATATTGATCGGATTGTCGGTAATTGTATTGAATTAAGGTTGTTCGTGCGACCGACACTTCATTTAGGACATTTGTTCGTGGAAGGACTTTCTTCATCGGTATTTAGTAAGTTAATTCTTACTCGGTTAAAAGGATATTCATACCTTTTGTTGTTGATCATTCATAATCATAACTCATTCATCATTGTATTAATCATATTAAAACTTGTTATTGTCAATTAATCACTTCACCATAAGGAACGGTTCCAATCTTTTCGTTGAGCTATCATTCATTTCATTATTACTCTCATCTCGGTGAGTCATTCTTGACTTTGTCGATTATTATTTATTCATTGATATTCATTACGGTCATTCTCATTCATATGACCTTCGGGTTCATATTGCGTGGCCGGTGTGGTCAGTGTGGAATTTTTAGTCGGGCACACGATGGTTATGTATCGGGTTCACCGATACATTAGACCGTGCACACGGAAAGCGTTACACCGTGAGACTAATTAGGTACACGGACGGGTGTTGTACACTCGCACGTAACATTACAGGCGTACTATGATACTCCTCTTGACGTAATTCATAACTAAGAATATTTCATAACTTCGATTAATCATGATTGTGTATTTTCAACCCTTGAGGATTGTTGTTCTTTGAATCGACCCCGTTTGGGGATTTTGTTTTTCGTGTCATGGCAAGGCAAACGCACGGAATAGCATGTTGATGTCGAGGAGTCCTAGTGATACTAGTAGGGGCCCCGATCTTCAGCTTATTCATGTTATTGTCCTTTATTTTCCGCTGCAGACTTTCATTTGAATACTCCGTTTCATTCAGTGTTGTGTATTTTATCTTCATATAAAATACACTAGTATTCGGTATTGTCCTGGTGTGTTGTAACTAAACTCCTCATCGGAGTAATTATTGTTGTAATGTAGTTCGGTACTACATTTATCTTGTGTAATTCATTCATTTTCATTTGCCTGGTGGGTCCCAGTTGGGGATCTACGGCACTGTAATATCCGCCTAGTTTGGGGTGTTACAGTTCTCAATGATTGAACGGAAATTCCTGCCAGGGTCAACATCTAACAACCCTGACAGCAGGTCACTTCGGTAACCCCACAAGGGTTACGCTTAGTGTTCGCGGTGGTTCCATAGCGGTCTACAGTCGTGGAGTGATCCCCAGCGACTCACCCAGTCATTGAGCTACTTAGTAGGTCTCGTAAGCTCCTTCAGGAGTATCTGATATGGGAACGGCCTGGATAAGGATTGGAAGGAGTCTTCACAATATGCTGTTGACAAGATCTAATTCCTTATTTGTAAGTATCGGTTGTTTATTGCTAACTGTTTACTTGCAGATACATCACCTCCATAATGATAGATTCCAACATGCTCATACATACATCTTGAAGCAAATGATAGCTCCCCCAAAGATCTTAGCACCACAAAGTTCAAAGAAAGATTCTACGCCAATAAGAAGAATCTACAAAGTATAAAGACTAAATATCTTAGAGTATGAAAAGGAACTTCGTGCACGTGAAAGACTAAGTCCAAAGATGTATGAGTATGTTGGAATGGCGGACAACTACCACAGACGCAGGAGTGACAAATGGCAGACTACTTCATAACACAATCACTACATCATCACCAAAGAACAAAGACATAGAGCAAAGTGCATTTATTATACAACATTTTTGAAGACGTCTAAAGTTTTACATGTCACAAGTCAACGACAAAGATGAAGACGTCAAGCAACCGTGATGACCGACCCTTAGGGGGAGATTGTTGGGAACTTACTTTTGTATTTAGTCAAGTCTCGGTCATTACCTTTTGTAATAGGTTGCTTAGTTATTTATTTCATTATGTTTAAGTTACTAGGCTTATGTATTAAAGTCCAATGGGCCTTGAAGCCCACGTTTTAGATGAATGAGGGAGGAAGGGAGTGTTGCCCTACTCCTCCCCTATATATACTAAGCTTATGTAACCTTGAATTTTGTTGGTTATTTGAATATCTTAATGAAACTCTTGTTCTTTCACTCTTCATAATCTTATAATCAACCATCTCTTATTCTCATCTTATTTCTTATACTTGTGTTTACTAAATGGTGACCTAACAACATGCAGTTGAGACAGTTTCCGCCCATAAGTAATCTGGTAATTGAGCATTGATTAACATTGTTCTTGCAGCTTCCACTAACGTTTTGTTGCGTCTTTCGACTACTCCATTCTGTTCAGGTGTTCTTGAAATGGATGTTTGATATTCAATTCCCACTTTCTCGAAATACGACCTCAGAGTCTGATTCTTAAATTCTGTTCCATTGTCAGTTCTAACCTTTCTTACCGTGTTGCGTAACTGAACTTGAAATTTTGTGAGAAAGGTGATGATCATTGAAGGAGCTTGATCTTTACTTTGAAGAAAATAAGCCCAATTCCATCTGGAGTAATCATCAACAATTACTAATATGTAGCGTTTTCCGTTGATACTTTGAACACGCATCGGGCCACACAAATCATATGAAGCAATTGTAACACATGATTAGTACTGTGTTCAGTTTTTAAAGGGAAATGAGCACGAGTACTTTTTCCTTGTTCACAAGCAGGGCATAAGTGATCTTTGGCATAACGGAATCTTGGAAAACCATCAACAAGTTTATGACGGGCGAGTTCAGTCATCGTTTTGAAATTCAAGTGCGAAAGGCTTTTGTGCCATAACCATGATTTAGTCGTTTCAGCTTTGGAGAGTAGACATATCGGAGATGAAGCAATCATGTCGGACATTGAGATTGTATAAAGACTTGTTGCACGTTTGCCAGACATTAGGTCATTTCCTTGTAAGTCGCGAACAAAACAAGTTTTCTCTCGAAATGCAACTTCCAAATCCCTATCACAGAATTGACCGACTAAAAAGAGGTTGTGACCAAGACCTTCAACATAGTACACTCGGCTAATTTCAATGTTCCCACTGACGTAGTCACCATATCCCATAATTAGATTGTAATGATCATTCCCGAATCTGACAGTACCGATGAACTTTGTGTTGTTGCCCAAAATATCTATCCGAAGATTAAATACTGCTGGAAGACGGACAACAAACAAGGTTGCGGGAGCACTTCCGAGAGAAGATAAAAAATACAAGATTTGCCGGGTTTGTTAGGCCCGGGCTTGAATGCTCTCGCGAGATGTTATTAATACGAATATTCGTGGATACAAGTATTAATTAGAGATATCTAAATACAATGAGTGTAAAAAGACTCCGTTGATCCGGCTCTTGAGCGAAGCTCGGTGTTCTTCGTCCCGCCGGTAATCTGCTCGAGGAGAAAAGGCCGGGAGAAGTAAGACCGAAAGAAAGCTGTTGCCAAGAGTTGGATGTTAGCCAAGTGTAGGTGATTTGCTCCTGTATTGCGTATGTATTGCAAGAATGTCTGAGAGAAACTTAAGGAAGCTGAAGTTTTTCGACCTCCTATACAAGTGCAGGCTGCCTCCTTTATATAGGGGTTGGGGTGCCCTCTCTCCCAGTGGGCGATCGCCTTTCGGCATTTAATGCAATGGGGCGATCGTCCTAAAGGTCACGTGGGCCGCCCGCCAAAGTCCATAGATACACTGTGGCCACCGTGCGGTCCAATGAGGATCCGAAGACGCGTCCTAAGCATCACACAGAGGTCCCACTTTGCTACTTTCGGCGGACTTTGTCGGTAGGTGCAGTCGTAGTCACATGTCTTGTCCGCCAACTCCTTTCGCAGTCTGGGCCATGCCGGTAGGTGAGGTAGGAGACAGGTTTGTCGGCGCCTTTTGTGGATCTCGCACGTGGGGTCGGCTTTGAGACTTGGCTTTGGCCGACTGGATGGCCATCGGCCGTCATCAAGGTTGGCAACGGCCGGTCACCAAGGGTCGACGGCAGATGCCTGAGAGGTCGGTCACCAAAGGTCGATCGGCAGATGCAGAGAGGATCGTCCGCTAGTCGATCGCCAGAGTCGGCCGCCGAGTGCCGAGTGATGATCGTATTCGAGGTCGATCGCTCGGTCACGGGACTTGTCCTGGGACCTTCCTTCGCCGATTTAGCCGGGTCCGGGTTGAGGCTTGGTCGCCTGTCGCCGCTCGGCAGATCTGCCTTGGCCGCTCGGCAGCAAGTCGGTCGCTCGGCCTCGGAGGCGATCGCCGGTCGGAAGGTGTTAAATCTTGACACAACAATTGCCCCCGACTTGCTCCTATGTTGAAGACATGGGGCGAGGTGGCTCTTCCGGTGATCGCGTCTGGATGAGGACGGCGACCTTGCCGAGCCGACTTAGGACTTGGACTTGGGCTATCATAGTCGATTGGCTTAGCTATCTTTCGGTCTTGTACCGCAAAAAACAACATTGGCCGATCCCCCATGGAAACTTGGTGGTTTCGCTTGCTTGAGGAATCGTGCACGGTCGCGGAGATCGATGGACCGACCCCATGACCGTGTCTTGGTGCGCGAAGACAATGAGTGTCTCGTGACTCACTTTATTATGAGGGTCCTCTGTTAGGCCGCGCCTCGCCTTGTTTTTAAACGAAAGGCGTGCGGTCTCGCCTAGAGGAGTCCTTGCGCGGCGCTGGCGGATGAATCAACTCCACGCCCGCGGCTTGTTAGCTCTGCTTCCACCTCGGCCACCATGGAGATGGCCGACCTCGACGGTGTACGTTGAGACGGGGTTGTGGAATGAGTCCACCGATTAATTTTGGAGAGCCCTCCGACTACGCCGGCCTCGTATTTAAACGAAGGGCGGGCGATCTCGGCCGAAAGGGACCTTGCATGGCCGGGCGGCCGGTTCCATCGACCGACAGGCCATGGCTTTATGATGTGCGGTGGAGGCGATCTTATGCCTTAGTTCGTCATGTTATATGCCGGACAGTAGGTGGCGATCGTGTCCTCCGAATCGCGGATGATGTAGCGTGATGATCGGCGATCGATCCGGAAGATCGCGATCGTCGCTCGGCCGCCGATCGCTTATTCGTAGGTCGATATTGGCGATCGGGCGAGATCGCTGCTCGGGTGCCGATCGCTCCGCTCACGTGCTAAGAAGAAACCTTTGCCTCGGCCGTAAAATCTGCGGCTCTTGCCCGGAAGGCTGCGTAGGTCGTAGGTTGGGTCTTCGTAAGATGCCTGAACATAGGCGAAAAACCCTGAAAACCTCCTAGGACCGCGTAGAGGGCGGTCTCATCGCTTATGGGCTCGCCATTGAGGATGATCACGTCCACCCGGTCGATGTAGTCCGAGTCGGACTCTTCTTCTCCCTGCTTGATTTGCATCATGCGAAGGGGACCTTCGGGCCGGACGACCCTGGTGGCGAAGTACTCAGTGAAGCCGTGCGCCAGCTCGTTAAAGGAGCCAATGGACCGAGGTGGCAATGAAGTGTACCACCGGTGGGCGAGGTCGTCCAGCGTCAGAGGGAACATTCGGCATCTGGTCGCGTCAGATGCCCCGCACCCAGTCATGTAGATGTTGAACTTCCTTAGGTGCACTTGGGGGTCCGATCGCCCCACGTACACGGGTGTTTGCGGGGGAGCGATCCTGTGCTGCACGGGGGCGAGCTCGATGTCGATCGCGAGCGGCTCGCTTGGCCCGGCGATCGTCTTCTTGGCGCCTGCCCTGGATTCCAGGAGCGCCTTCATGTCGTTAAGTTGACGTTGCATTGATGACATCGCCGTGGCTTGGTCGCTTGCCTATCGGCTTTTGGAGCAGGAGCCGAGGCGATCGTGTACCGATCTCCGGCTCCGCCGCCGCCGACCTCGGCACCGGCGAGGGGAGCCGACGGCCAGCCGCCTTCGGGAGTCGGGTAGCCGAGCTCCCGGTGACGGACTCAAACTCCGCTGCCTCGTAGCCGGGCCGGACCGCCCGCAGCTGTGCCGGGTCACCGCCTGTGCGATCGAAGACGAGGTGCCCCGGCGAGCGCCTCTTCTGCGGACAGAGCCTCCTGGCGATTGCTCGCCAAGAGTGCCTTGAGCTTCCGCTTGATCTCCCGGCGAGAGACCGGGGCGAGCCGGAGGCGCGTCGAGAGCACTCCGTCGCTCTGTAGACGGCCAGGCCCTTCGATCTGCTCCTTGGTTCGAACCGATCGAGCGAGAGGCTCGGGCCGCCTTCCCGGACGTGGTCGAGCGCCTCCGCCGCGCGCTACCTTCCACCATCGGTTGCGGCTCGGGCCCGGGACGGAACAGGTCCGCCGGCCGACGGCTTTCTTCGACGCGGATGCGGAAGACATGATTTCTGAAGGATTTCTTTTGAAGTGCAGTGAGTGTCACTTCAAATATCTGCCCCGAGAACAGTGAGTGTTCTTCGGGACGGTAGGTGTAAAAATTCGAGGGTTGGATGCCCTCCTTCTAGCGCCAATTGTTGTTGCCCAAAATATCTATCCGAAGATTAAATACTGCTGGAAGACGGACAACAAACAAGGTTGCGGGAGCACTTCCGAGAGAAGATAAATAATACAAGATTTGCCGGGTTTGTTAGGCCCGGGCTTGAATGCTCTCGCGAGATGTTATTAATACGAATATTCGTGGATACAAGTATTAATTAGAGATATCTAAATATAATGAGTGTAAAAAGACTCCGTTGATCCGGCTCTTGAGCGAAGCTCGGTGTTCTTCGTCCCGCCGGTAATCTGCTCGAGGAGAAAAGGCCGGGAGAAGTAAGACCGAAAGAAAGCTGTTGCCAAGAGTTGGATGTTAGCCAAGTGTAGGTGATTTGCTCCTGTATTGCGTATGTATTGCAAGAATGTCTGAGAGAAACTTAAGGAAGCTGAAGTTTTTCGACCTCCTATACAAGTGCAGGCTGCCTCCTTTATATAGGGGTTGGGGTGCCCTCTCTCCCAGTGGGCGATCGCCTTTCGGCATTTAATGCAATGGGGCGATCGTCCTAAAGGTCACGTGGGCTGCCTGCCAAAAGTCCATAGATACAGCTGGTGGCCAGCCGTGCGGTCCAATGAGGATCCAAAGACGCGTCCTAAGCATCACACAGGAGGTCCCACTTTGCTACTTTCGGCGGACTTTGTCAGTAGGTGCAGGCTGTAGTCACATGTCTTGTCCGCCAACTCCTTTCGCAGGTCTGGGCCATGCTAATAGGTGAGGTAGGAGACAGGTTTGTCAGCGCCTTTTGTGGATCTGCACGTGGGGTCAGTTTTGAGACTTGGCTTTGGCCGACTGGATGGCCATCGGCCCGTCACTGAAGGTTGGCAACGGTCGGTCACCAAGGGTCGATCGGCAGATGCCCAGAGAGGTCGGTCACCAAAGGTCGATCGGCAGATGCACAGAGAGGATCGTCCGCTAGTCGATCGCCAGGAGTCGGTCGCCGAGTGCCGAGTGATGATCGTATCTGAGGTCGATCGCTCGGTACAGGGACTTGTCCTGGGACCTTCCTTTGGCCGATTTAGCTGGTCCGCTGGGTTGAGGCTTGGTCGCCTGGTCGCTGCTCGGCAGATCTGCCTTGGCCGCTCGGCAGTAAGTCGGTCGCTCGGCCTCGGAGGCGATCGCCGGTCGGAAGGTGTTAAATCTTGACACAACACTTTGAAACAAAGTTTACTAACAGTTTGAGATTGCCTGTCATATGCGGGTGCATCCGCTATCAACTGTAATACCCGTAATTTCGATTTCCGGTAATTTTCTTTTTTCGGCGTAAGTCCATTTTGACGACTCGCTCATGACCTTTTCGTCATTTCGAGAATGATTAATTCTGCACTTTTTGTCATCCGAGTTCGTTTCGGTATCGTTTTGCTGAGTTCCGAGCTTTTTAGACGCTTTTCCGCACTTGAGTTCGATTCTTGCGAATCTCGTCCGAAACTGTTGTTTCGAGTTTCTCGTAAGTTCATTTAATGTTATTATTCTTGTTGCAAGCTTTAGTTTGGTGTTTCGATCGCGTATCGTAATTTTCGGACGTTTTGGGCCATTTCCGTAATTTCCCAATGTTTTGGGTAATTACTTCAGTTGTCGGATTCCGAGCCTTCGGGTGGTCGGAATTGTGTGTTCTCTTAGCTCTTAGATTCGTCTTTGCGAGTACGTCGTAACCGTATCATCGATTCGTATTCAGGTTCGGGTTTTGGGGTCGTTCGGGCCGTCGGAGTTGGCCCCGGCCGACATGGCCGGGCAATCTGGGCCCAGGCCGGTACTGGCCGAGTCACGGCCGATAGTGCTCGGCAGCTCGCCGCGAGTCACGGCCGGTAGTGCTCGGCAGCTTCCGCCGAAAGCAGCCGTGCGTAGGGCCGCGGCACATGCCCGGCAGGGCCGCGGCACACTCTGTCGCATTTTTCGCCAAACCGATCAGACGGGTGCCGCGGCACACGCCACCGGCCGCAGACACCGCCGACCACCGGAGCCATTTTTGGGCTCGTGCCGCGGCACACCGCATGCCCTATTTAAGGCCCAAAGTCGCTTTTTTCGCTATTTTTTCTCCTTCTTCTACTTCTCTTCCGCGGCTGGGGTTGTTCCTATCATGGAGAGATGTTGTTGGTCAACAAATCCATGAAGTTTTGGAGTTCATATCATCAATCATCCATCCTATAACATCCTTTGATCGAGCGAATCAGGTCAGATTTTCTAGAAATCTAATTTTGGGGATTTTGGGTATTTTGTTCGATTTCGTCCGTTTAATCCGATTTAACTTAGGATTGTGATGGATTGATGATTATTTGGATGTATTGTATCATTTCCCTTGTTAACCCATGGTTGGATCTTATCGATTCGTTATTTTGGTCGAGTTCTTGACCGACGCCTTGAAGGTGTCCGGTAAAATGTCATAGAGGGGTTTCCGGGCGTTCTACAATTATTCTTCCTCGTATGATCGATGAATTATTGAATTTATGTTGTTAGGGTCGAATTCTTGTGAAGAACTCGAGTCGGAACCCTTCCGTTCATTGTCTTCTTCGGGGTCCGAGCTTCCCGGTCGAACCGTGTTCTTCGGAGCGTTTGGTAGCGGTTATTAAGGCAAGTATCTTATTATACGACTTGTATCTTGCGACTAGTAATTACGTATTGTTGTGTCCAGAATTACACTCTCCGACCGGCGATCGCCTCGGAGATCGGGCGACCTAGCCACTGCCGAGCAACCGAGACAGAGCTGCCGACCAGCAACCAGGCGGCCTAGCTTTAGCCCCACAGACAAGATGAATCGGCCAACCGAAGGTCCCAGGACAAGTCCCGGGCCGAGCGATCGACATCAAATACGATCGTCACTCGATACTCGGCGACCGACTCCTGGCGACCGACAAGCGGACGACCATCTCTCGGCATCTACCGACCGACCCTTGGTGACCGACCAATGCCGACCCTCAGCGACTGGCCGATGCCGATCAGAGCCGATGGCCATCTGTCGGCAAAGGCCGAAGCCTCAGGACAGACACCACGTGCAAAGGCCGGTACAAGATCCGCATATCGCGGATCATTGACCACAGCCTGGCAGAATCTTTCCACCAGCCGACAAGCCGCCGAAAGTTGTCAGTAGGGCCGCATGTGACAGTGATTCCGCCGAAAGTTGTCAGTAGGACCACATGTGACATTGACTCTGGACGCGTGCTGGCTCCCCATTGGACCGCCCAGCTGGCGCCAGCACCTACCTTGGACTTTAGGCCGACAGCCCATGTGACTCGGGGACAGTCGCCCCATTATAATATTGGCCGGTAGACGATCGCCCCATTATTATAATGGCCGGAAGGCGATCGCCCGCCAGAAGACAAGACTCGGCTGTCCCTATATAAACAAGGCTCCCTGCACTTGGATACTTCTTCAACTTCCTTCGGATTTCACGCAATACAGAAGCAAAATACACAGCACTTGGCTATCTCCAACTCTTGGCAACAGCTATCATTCGGTCCTTCTTCTCTCGGCCTCTCTCACATAGCAGACGATCGGCAGGGACGAAGAACACCGAGCTTCGCTCAAGAGCCGGATTAACAGAGTCTTTTTACACTCATTGTATCTAGATTTCTCTCATTAATACTTGTATCCACGAATATTTGTATTAATATCATCTCGCGAGAGCATTCAAGCCCGGGCTTAACAAACCCGGCAAATCTTGTATTATTTATCTTCTCTCGGAAGTGCTCCCGCAAATTGTTGTTTGTTGTCCGTCTTCCAGCAGTATTAATCTTCGGATAAATATTTTGGGCAACAACAATTGGCGCTAGAAGAAGGGGCATCTAACCCTCAAATTTTCAATCCTACCGTTCCGAAGAACACTCACTGTTCTCGGGGCATATACTTGAAGTGACACTCACTGCATTTCAAAGAAATCTGTCAGAAATCATGGCTTTCGCCTCCGCGTCGAAGAAAGCCGCTGACTAGCCGGCCAGACCCCCTGTTCCGTCCTAGTCCGAGCCGCAGCCGATGGTGGAAGGTAGCCGCTGCGGTCAGAGACGCTCGATACCGTCCCTGGACGGCGGCCCAAGCCTCTCGCTCGATCAGTTCCGAACCAATGAACAGATTGAAGAGGCCATAGCCGCCCTTCAGGAACGACGGAGTGCTCTCAACGCGCCTCCCTCTATCACCCCCTCGGCCGCCCGCCGGAAGTCCAAGCGGAAACTCAAGGCGTTACTGGCCGAGCGATCGCCAGGAGGCTCTCGTCCGCAAGAAGAGGCGCTCGCCAGTCGGGGCACCTCTGTCTTCGATCACTTGGGTAGTGACCCGACCTGGCGACCGGGGCAGTCCGGCCCCAGCTACGAGACGACGGAGTATGAGTCCGTCACCAGGAGCTCGGCCTACCCGGCTCTCAGAAGGCAGCCCAGCCGTTTGGCTCCCCCTCGCCAAATTGCCGAGGTCGGCAGCAGTGGAGTCCGGAGATCGGTACACGATCGCCTCGGCTCCCGCTCCCAAAGCCGATCTGCAAGCAACCGAGCCACGGCAATTGCCGCATTGCAACGTCAGCTCGACGATGTGAAGGCGCTCCTGGAATCCAGGGCAGGCGCCATGAAGACGATCGCCAAGCCAAGCGAGCCGCTCGCGATCGACATCGAGCTCGCCCCAGTGCAGCACAAGATCGCTCCCCCGCAAACACCCTTGTACGAGGGGCGATCGGACCCCCAAATGCACCTGAGCAGGTTCAACATCTACATTACCGGGTGTGGGGCATCAGACGCGACCCGTTGCCGAATGTTCCCTCTGACGCTAGACGACCTCGCCCACATGTGGTACGCCTCGTTGCCACCTCGGTCCATCGGCTCCTTTAACGAACTGGCGAACGTCTTCACAGAGTACTTCGCCGCCAAGGTCGCTCGACCGGAAGGTCCCCATCGCATGCTGCGAGCCAAGCAAGGGATAGACGAGTCCGACTCAGACTACATCGACCGGGTAGACGAGATCATCCTCAACGGCGAGCCCGTAAGCGATGAGATCGCCCTCCACGTGGTCCTAGCCGGATTCCATGGTCTCTCGCCTATGTTCAGGCATCTTACGAAGGACCATCCCACGACCTACGCGGTCTTCCGAGCTAAAGCCGCAGATTTCCTGACCAGGCAAAGGCTTCTTCTTGGCCTAGGGGTAACGCGATCGGCGCCCAAGCAACGACCTCCAGTCTTCCAGCCCGATCGCTATTACCCAGTAGAACCGGAGGACTCGCTCGCCACCTACAGTCCGCCATTTAACATGATGGACTAAGGCTCGCGATCGCCTCCACCGCACATCATACGGCCATGGTCCTGGTAGTCGATGGAACCGGCTGCTTCGTCCATGCAAGGTCCCTTTCGGCCGAGATCGCCCGCCCTTCGTTTAAATACGAGGCCGGCGTAGTCAGAGGGCCCTCCAACTTTAAAACAGTGGACATGATCGCTCGCCCTCAAGGTTCACCATCTGAAATGATCAACCCGGAAAATGCGACACGTGCCACAACCCCCGTCTCAACGTACACCGTCGAGGTCGGCCATCTCCATGGCGGGCCGAGGTGGAAGCAGAGCTAACAAGCCGCGGGCGTGGAGTTGATTCATCCGACGCTGCCCCGCGCAAGGACTCCTCTAGACCGAGACCGCACGCCCTTCGTTTAAATACGAGGCGAGGCGCAGCCTAACAGAGGACCCTCATAATAAAGTGAGTCACGAGACACTCAATGTCTTCGCGCACCAAGACACGGTCATGGAGTCGGTCCATCGAATTCCGCGACTGTGCATGATTCCTCAAACAAGCGAAACCATCAAGTTTTCGAGGGGGATCGGCCAATGTTGTTCTTTGCAGGTACAAGACCGAAAGATAGCTAGCCAATCGACCATGATAGCCCAAGTCCGAATCCAAATTCGGCTCAGCCGGATCGCCCGTTCTCACCTTACACGATCGCCAGCAAGAACCACCTCGCCCCATGTCTTCAACATAGGAGCAAGCTGGGGGGCAATTGTTGTGTCCAGAATTACACTCTCCGACCGGCGATCGCCTCGGAGATCGGGCGACCTAGCCACTGCCGAGCAGCCGAGACAGAGCTGCCGACCAGCGACCACGCGACCTAGCTTTAGCCCCGCAGACAAGATGAATCGGCCAACCGAAGGTCCCAGGACAAGTCCCGGGCCGAGCGATCGACATCAAATACGATCGTCACTCGGTACTCGGCGACCGACTCCTGGCGACCGACAAGCGGACGACCATCTCTCGGCATCTGCCGACCGACCCTTGGTGACCGACCAATGCCGACCCTCAGCGACTGGCCGATGCCGATCAGAGCCGATGGCCATCTGTCGGCAAAGGCCGAAGCCTCAGGACAGACACCACGTGCAAAGGCCGGGACAAGATCCGCATATCGCGGATCATTGACCACAGCCTGGCAGAATCTTTCCACCAGCCGACAAGCCGCCGAAAGTTGTCTGTATGGCCGCATGTGACAGTGATTCCGCCGAAAGTTGTCAGTAGGACCACATGTGACATTTACTCTGGACGCCTGCTGGCTCCCCATTGGACCGCCCAGCTGGCGCCAGCACCTACCTTGGACTTTAGGCCGACAGCCCATGTGGCTCGGGGACAGTCGCCCCATTATAATATTGGCCGGCAGATGATTGCCCCATTATTATAATGGCCGGAAGGCGATCGCCCGCCAGAAGACAAGACTCGGCTGTCCCTATATAAACAAGGCTCCCTGCACTTGGATACTTCTTCAACTTCCTTCGGATTTCACGCAATACAGAAGCAAAATACACAGCACTTGGCTATCTCCAACTCTTGGCAACAGCTATCATTCGGTCCTTCTTCTCTCGGCCTCTCTCACACAGCAGACGATCGGCACGGACGAAGAACACTGAGCTTCGCTCAAGAGCCGGATTAACAGTCTTTTTACACTCATTGTATCTAGATTTCTCTCATTAATACTTGTATCCACGAATATTTGTATTAATATCATCTCGCGAGAGCATTCAAGCCCGGGCCTAACAAACCCGGCAAATCTTGTATTATTTATCTTCTCTCGGAAGTGCTCCCGCAAATTGTTGTTTGTTGTCCGTCTTCCAGCAGTATTAATTTTCGGATAAATATTTTGGGCAACAACACGTATGATATGTATGACGATTTTGCTTTCCTCCGTAAATATGTTCCGTTTGAGTTGGTTGTGTTTTCCGAAATTTGAAGGCTTTGTGATAATAGTCATATATTGGTATACGTGTTCGGCGTTGTGCCATTTGTGCAGGATTGCGATGTACATATGAGATGGTTGTACACGTGGTTGTGCAATGTACTATGTACCGAATGTGTGTTATGTTGGTTAAGAGTCGTTGTGATGATCATGATATTTGTGTTGTTTTGGTTTACATACTTGATTGTACATTTCGGTGTAATGTGGAATGGCTTGACATTTAATGATTATGAGTTGAGTCGTGTCGATGTGTGTGCGTGTGATCCAGGTAGGGTCTGACGAGGCCTCTGGAGTTCGGTACATGATGTGTACGAACAAGGTGTGTGATCCAGGTAGGGTCTGACGAGGCCTCTGGAGTTCGGTACATGATGTGTACGAACAAGGTGTATGATCCAGGTAGGGTCTGACGAGACCTATGGAGTTCGATACATGATGTGTACGAACGATGTGTGTGGCCGGGTAGGGTCCGTTGAGGCCTCCGGAGTTCGGTACATGATGTGTACGAACAGTGTGTGTGGTCCGGGTAAGGTCCGTCGAGGCCTCCGGAGTTCGGTACATGATGTGTACGAACAATGATCGTGTAGCAGTGATTGTTCGGGTAACATTTTAAATATGGATCTCGGACTCATAATGATATATTATTTAGTATGCTTGAAACGAGAATCGGGCTAAGGCCCTAATGTTTACGAAAAGGTCTTGTAAATTGGGACTCGAGGTCCAAAAGAATTTCTGCTTTAAAAATCCCCGAGATGATGTGTTCCTTTTCAAATATCTCTTACTTGAGTTCGAAATTCTAAAACTTCTCGGGAACATTTTGATAATTGATTTACGTATTAAATTCGTAGTTGCTATTTGCTTGTTACATTTCGTATGGTTTGATACTTGCACTAGTAAAACAGTGGAGTTTTACTAACCTCCGAGTATTCGGGGGGTGGATGTCCTGCTCGTCCGGTACATGCAGGTTCAGGGGAGCAGTCACAGGATTAGCACAAGGGGATGACGAGTTGTGATACTAATCAAGAGTTGAGAGTTGGTAGAGTTTAGTTGTATTGTTAGAGTTGATTCAGTCTTCCGCTGTATTGTATTTCGACCCCTGTGTGGGTAATGTTGTTAGTCAGTCCTGTTGATAGAGTTGTGTGACCTCATCGGTCTGTGTGTTTATGTGTAAGTGACCTTAACAGTCTATATTATTACATTGTTTGACCCTGGCCGGGCAAGCATTTGGTTGTTTATGGACGTTTAGCCTGGTAGATCCTTGCGGAAAGGGGTTACGGCGTGTAATATTCCCATACGGTTTTGGGGGTGTTACATTTATGGTATCAGAGCTTAGGTTGCGGAAACCTAGGCTGTTGGGTCGAGTCGAGTCGTGATTTGTAGAGTAATGTGTTGTCTTGTCGTTCGAGTCGTCAAGTGACAAGTTGAGTTGTGCGTAGTCACAACGCGTTGGATATGTTGGCGGATGAGATTAGTATCGTGGGCGACCGTCATCTCCGTGCGGCCTGTGGACGTAAGTCTCCTCTTTTATGCATAATAACTGTGTTCATGATTTCATTTATGTGTGATATTTGTGGTGCATAATTTTATTTACACGGTGTTGTGTAATGAAGTTGTATTCGATACTTGGATAGGCTGTACGTGTATAGAACTGGATGTATTGATGTTTGGCCCTTGAACCACCATGTGGTTGGTATGGTGTGAAAGTTGTGAACCTTGATGGGTTTTACGGTAGAGTTTGTGAGAAACTCCGATGAATGATTTTGCTGTGTGTTTAAACGTGATGCCATGAGATGTATGTGATGGAATTGGCGACCCTGTTTGCCATTTGGGCATGTGGTTTTAATATCGACTATTTTGGATTGTTGTAATTATACCCGCTACGGGTAGCTTTGAAAACGTTTTTCCTTAAAGACTACTGATTTGAGCATTTTTGTGGAAATCAAAATTTTTGGAAAAATCTTGTTTTGCAAAACGACCCTAATTTTCGGAATTTAAATGTTATGTGTTTGTGTGTTGGGGGCTCTTTGACAGTGCAGATCCTGCGACTAGATGTTACGGCCGTAAGATGTTTTCCATTACGGCCGTAAGCTCAGAGTTATTACGACCGTAAACCGCATGTTATTACGGCCGTAAACTTTTGGTGACCGGTAGAAATTTGTTATTACAGTTGTACCCGTGCCCCATGGTTATTTAATCTCTGTTGATATATCAGTGATGGATGGCGTGGTAACATGTTGTTACCCCGTATAACGCTAGTAAAGATAATGATATATTGATAAGGTCATTTTGACGATATCGTCTAGCGAAAAGATTGAAGCCTCAATGTGTTGTTTTGCAAATAGCTTCAATCAAAATACTTTTGATAATGAGATACATGGTTTTAATTAAACGACCGAGGTATTATAAGTGTTTTCAAAAATTTCATTTCACCAATTTTTTTTTCAAACTTGAGAATTTTAAAATTTTATCATTTGAATAATACCCCGGAAACATTTTATTTTTGTTGTTAGTGTTTGATCCCTGCGATACGTGTGTGGTTTTGACCGTGTTTGATCTGGTAAAATCCAAACATCTCTGTTGATGTGACTGTGTGGATTATTTTTTTTAATGAAGTTCTAAAATTACAGTGTTAGTTCGTGCACTTGTGTGATGACTTGGAGTTGATGTTTTAACGTGCTGCTATTTATTGTCTTATCTTGACGTTGTGATATTTGTTTGGATGTGTTATTCTTATTGGTCGTCCGTCCAGTATGCCGAGAGGCCATGGCCGAGGACGTGGTCGTAGTCGTGGTCGTGATCAGCAGCAATCATCCAGAGGTAATGTTGATATTGGCGCCGCCACCATCCTTCGTCAGGTGACTGACCGGTTGGCACTTATGAATCAGACCGTACACCGAGATGGGATTCCGGATGAAGATAACGGAGCTGGTAAGTGGTTACGAGATGTGATGAGAATGCACCCGCCCCGTTTTGTAGGTTCTTCGGACTCGTTAGGCTGGGAGAATTGGCTCTTCCAAATGATGAACATTTGATGCTGTAGCTTGCCCCGATGAGAGAAGAGTGCCTATTGCTCAATACCTACTCGACAGGGAATCTGCAGACTGGTGGGAGGCCGTAGCGCCTAGTGATCGTACCGCTACTTGGACTGAATTCAAAACTGCCATGGAGGCCGAGTATTGTCCGCCGCCTGTTAAAGAGCGTAGGATTGTCGAGTTTTTCTCGGCTACGCCCCGAGACGTGTCGATATCCCAGGCGATATTCGATTATAATCGACAGCTGTGTTATGTTCGGGATCAGGTGAAAAGTGAGGCAGATAAGGTTCGTTATTTCGATATGCATATGAAACCTCAGATTCGGCAGTGTATGGCTCCTTTTATGTGTACAACCTTGAAGGACTATCAGGATCGATCCTTGGTGTTTGAGATGGCTATAATGTCTACCGAGTCCGTGTCGGTAGCGAAAAAGCAGAAGATTTCCGATGACGCATCGGGAAGTAAGGGAATTGGGACTCCCACACCTCAACCCTCGTATCAGCCGAGTTTGGGACCTTCTCGGTCAGTTAGAGAACCCAAAGGACCCAAGTCGGTGTCTTTGAGTTCTGGTAATGCTCCTAGGTGTTTCAATTGTAACGTTCTAGGCCATGAACGCGCGCATTGTAAGAAACCGCCAGTGACTTGTTATAATTGTGGACACGAGGGGCATCGAGTTCGATCGCGAGATTGTTGCCGAGATGATAAGGGACCGAATTCTATTCCTACTTCCGAGGGCCCAAAGTGATGTCTAGTGATGGTGTTTTTGGTACCGGCTACACGGATTGTTTCGCGTGTAGAGATGTTTCGTGACGCTTTTACATTTGGAACTCGTTGAATGATATTTTGTTTTGTAAGTTCCCGTTTAGTTGTTGAACCTACGGAGGCGTGTCGGGACCACGAGGTCATGAGCATGGTATTTTATTATGTGTCGTTATATTTTGTTTTGTATCACGGTGATAACCTTAGTTTAAGTTTCAGGGCGAAACTTATTTTTTTGTGTGATAGAATGTAATATCCGGTATTCTCATTTTCTGTTATCTTGAAATTATTTGTGTTTTGACGTCGGACATTTTCTTGTTGATGAGTATCGGAGTGATTTCTATCGTGTTATTCTATTTGTTTCTTTCGCATAGCCGTTTTAGTCGGGTGCGGCTTGTTGTCGCGTGCGTTTCTTTGATTAAATGTGTGCATGTGATGTGACGTTAATTGCTCGTTATTGTTTTGAATCTTAGTCGGTGGCATTGTGTTGGTCGTCGTGGAGCGTGTTTTCACGCCGTATGTCTTTTGGCGTTTCTTGCAGCGTTTCGCCGTTGGGCGTGAGTTTTCGGTTTTTGTGTATCTCGTCGAGTCTTCCTGACAGTGGATATTGCTTCTCCCTACTTGTTTTAAGTTTCGGGACGAAACTTCTTTTAAGGAGGGTAGAATGTAATACCCGTAATTTCGATTTCCGGTAATTTTCTTTTTTCGGCGTAAGTCCGTTTTGACGACTCGCTCATGACCGTTTCGTCATTTCGAGAATGATTAATTCTGCACTTTTTGTCATCCGAGTTCGTTTCAGTATCGTTTTGCTGAGTTCCGAGCTTTTTAGACGCTTTTCCGCACTTGAGTTCGATTCTTGCGAATCTCGTCCGAAACTGTTGTTTCGAGTTTCTCGTAAGTTCATTTAATGTTATTATTCTTGTTGCAAGCTTTGGTTTGGTGTTTCGATCGCGTATCGTGATTTTCGGACGTTTTTGGCCATTTTCGTAATTTCCCAAAGTTTTGGGTAATTACTTCCGTTGTCGGATTCCGAGCCTTCAGGTGGTCGGAATTGTGTGTTCTCTTAGCTCTTAGATTCGTCTTTGCGAGTACGTCGTAACCGTATCATCGATTCGTATTCAGGTTCGGGTTTCGGGGTCGTTTGGGCCGTCGGAGTTGGCCCCGGCCGACATGGCCGGGCAATCCGGCCTGTGCCGCAGATCGCCGAGTCACGGCCGGTAGTGCTCGCAGCCTTCCGACCGAGTCACGGCCGTAGTGCTCAGCCTTCCGGCCGAGCAGCCGCATCGTAGGGCCGCGGCACACTCGTGGCATTTTTCGCCAAACCGATCAGACGGTGCCGCGGCACACGCCGGCCGCCGCACACCGCCGACCACCGGGAGCCATTTTTGGGCTCGTGCCGCGGCACACCGCATGCCCTATTTAAGGCCCAAGAATGCTTTTTCGCCATTTTTTCTCCTTCTTCTACTTCTCTTCCGCGGCTGGGGTTGTTCCTATCATGGAGAGATGTTGTTGGTCAACAAATCCATGAAGTTTTGGAGTTCATATCATCAATCATCCATCCTATAACATCCTTTGATCGAGCGAATCAGGTCAGATTTTCTAGAAATCTAATTTTGGGGATTTTGGGTATTTTGTTCGATTTCGTCCGTTTAATCCGATTTAACTTAGGATTGTGATGGATTGATGAGTATTTGGATGTATTGTATCATTTCCCTTGTTAACCCATGGTTGGATCTTATCGATTCATTATTTTGGTCGAGTTCTTGACCGACGCCTTGAAGGTGTCCGATAAAATGTCATAGAGGGGTTTTCGGGCGTTCTACGATTATTCTTCCTCGTATGATCGATGAATTATTGAATTTATGTTGTTAGGGTCGAATTCTTGTGAAGAACTCGAGTCGGAACCCTTCCGTTCATTGTCTTCTTCGGGGTCCGAGCTTCCCGGTCGATGTAACACCCCCAGAATCAAACCGGGAATATTACACGCCGCAGACCCTCTCCGTGAGGATCCACCAGGCTAGACATCAAAACTACATAATAAATTACATACCGACATGATAAAATACAAAATCCGTAGACCAACTTGGTCTTTCGTCACTAACATACAAGCCAAAAATACACATTTCCATCTCGACTCATACCCGTACAAGGGTAAAATATACTCACAAACCAAAAGTACGACAGAAGAAAGACCATACACAAACTCGGACTGACTGTATCCAACACTGGCCTTCGTGTGATTAGTATCATTCGCCTTCCATCATCCTTCGCGCCGATCCTGTGTTTTGCTCCCAAACCTGCATGTACCTGGATGCAAAAACAGACATCCACCCCCGAATACTCGGGGGTTAGCAAAACTCCACTGTTTTGCTAATACAAGTATAAAGTGCAAATACGAGCCATACAAAACACATTCCGAGAATACAACAGAAGTCTTCCCGAGATATTTGATAATTAAAATAGTTCAAGTCTTGAGTGTAGAAACCAAAACAAGAAAACACTTTGAAAATATTTTCAAATCTCGGGAGTTTTCGAAAACATTTTCGATAGTAAAGTTCTTAATTCTCCAAAAGCCACTTAGGGTCACCGCCCCAATATTCATTTTCCAAAAATGTAAATCCGATTAACAAAACACGGGGTTCACAACCCAATTCACTCCAGTCACAAAACACAGGGTCCACGACCCAACCATTTCGATCATCAATACAGGGTCCGTGACCCGTTCATTCACTTCAATTCACTTTCAAAAATACATTACACATAACACATTATGTTTATGCCATTTTAGCCAAACACCAAGACTCGATATATAATGTCTCTCGACTCCGAGCAACAAGCATTGTGATACTCCGGACATATCACAATTAATCAACAAGACAAACACTCGCAATTCGCGACCGGTCCCAGTCCGCCTCGTAAGGCCACCAAGTCCCCTGTGTGCCCGTCGAGCAATCCCTGTGTGAGAATGCCCACTCGAAGTAACTCTCGCGACTGGTCCACCGCTAAGCCACCAGGTCCCCGTGTGACCCCGTCGAGTCAATCCCCGAGTGAGAGTACCCGAGAAAAACCTTACAACTCTCATCAATTCACATTTCCAAAACCGCAATCCTCAAGAGTCAATCACAATATATATAGTCGAGGTATTTTGCTAAAATGGCCATATTATCCAACACATACTCACGACCCAAAATTTATACTATCCACAAAGAAACACACCATCTAAACAGCACCAATCCACACAACCAATATCACACAAGTCCACACATTCACACACATCCGTATGACTCCACACAAAATCTTAACAAAATGATTGAACTTTCACTTACCAACAACAAAATCACACATAATGGCATCACTCGAAAATAATGTGATCCTATACTCGACATCAATACGCATAGTCAATTAAGCACATTAATTCCCGAACACAAGAATCATATTTAAATAAAACCTTGATTATAGTTATAACGATTCTTTAGAAAAATGGTTGTAAACAATTGTTTAACACGCATCGTCAATTTTCGATCATCATATTCACAAAATACGTAATGTATGGGCAAGATACTTGCCTCGATAGTCGATACCGGACACTCCGACGAACATGGCTCAACCAGGAAACCTCGAATGCCCACAACCCTCACGTGAAACGACTTAACATAACCGATCGGGAAACGGCGAACGGAAGGGTTTCGACTCAAGTTCTTCGCAAGGAATCTGACCCTAACATAATACCGACAAAATCAACGATCTTACGAGGAAGAATAATCGTAGAACGCCCAAAACCCCCCTCTAAGGATTTTCACCGGACACCTTCAAGGCACCGATTAGGAACTCAACAAAACGAAGAATCTTTAACAATCGAACCATGGATCAACAAGGAAATTGGTATAAAACAACTTAATAATCATCAATCTCTCACTATTCTAAGATATAACGAATCAAACGGACGAAATCAACAAAATCCCCAATTTTTCCCAAAACTAGGATTTTAAGAAAACTAACCTTGATTCATGGATTGAAGGATGTTATGGAGTGATTAATCGATGATATAAGCTCCAAAACTTCGTGGATTAGTTGTATAATAACATACCTTCATGATCTCCAATGACCGGCCATGAAGAGAAAGGGAGAAAATGAAAAATGAGTCCAAACAGGATCGCTCGGTAATATTTATATCGGTGCGCCTAGCGTGCGCTAGATCGCCGAGCTAGCGTGCGCTAGCGGGCGGTCATGGTCGAGAATGTTGGCCGGGCCCGCCATCATGCGCCGAGCACGTGCGCTGTCGGCCCACCACATTCCAGACTTCGGCTCGGCCAGTAGCGTCTGCGCAGCCTTTCAAAGCCGTGGCGTGCGCTTACGTGCCGCCGTAGGCGCGCAGATGTCCGACGATGGCGTGCGCTACCCGCGATCCTCCGATCCGTAACCTTCGCCTCTATCGCTCGGCCGACTAGCGCGCGCAGCCAACCGGTCGTAGCGTGCGCTGCCTCCCGGCCGTAGCGTGCGCTACCTCCCGGCCATAGCGTGCGCTACGCCGGTTCCTGCCGCACCCGCCCGGCCGGTGCCTGCACCCGTCCGGCCAGTGCCTGCAGCCGTCCGGCCATCGTCCCCAACCGTCCGGCTAGTGTCCGACCACCATGATTCGACGACTCGATTTTTCGAAATCGCACGGAACGAACACGACAAAATACTCGGGGACAACATCATCGGTCCGAAATGAAAACAACGGATAACAAATCATCACCTACGGTCTTAAACGCCAAAATCAGTTGTCGATAAAATAATACCGGAACTCGACAACCGGGGAATATCCGGAAAAAATCCAAAATAACCGGAACGAAAATCGTGGGTATTACATTCTACCCCCCTAAAAATAAGTTTCGTCCCGAAACTTAAAACAAAAGCAAGGCGACTCTCGACAACACACCAGAACTTCATGCAGTATAAAGCCACTACGATCTGATTCAATACGCAAGAATGCTTACGAAAAGCAACGAGCATGAATCGTTGCGATTGATAAAACCGAGCAATACAAAAATCAAGTCACGATTCCAACGCTGAAAGGTATGAAATTCCAGTAACTCACATATTTGGAAGATCAAATATGAAGAAAAATTTCCCAACACTTATGGAAATCGCAAAATGGCCCAGATGTACAATAATCACGATTTTGAGGTCAAACGATAATGATTGGACAACGACGAACGAATAGCAATGATCGAACAACAACGATAACCTTTGAAGTTCATACCTCAAATCAAGACATCAATAACTTGTAGGAAGCACGAGGTGTTAGTTTCGAACACGGCTCACAAGAAATCGATCCGTACATGGAAAGATCACAACGATATGCACATCAATTTGTAATAGTATCAGAACTCGCTCAAATGACAAATGAGAGAAACAACACAAGGTCAGAAGCATTAACGAACACAATAGCCTCAATACGGTCGAACGAAACGGAAACGAGAAGAAGAAGAAACAAAAATGCGAGCATTACATCATATCACCTTTAAAAGAGGTTTCGTCCCCGAAACCTAAACAACGAAACGAAGTGTTTGAATATCAACCTTCCCGGCCATATCCTCTTGGTCCCGCATCTAGTCTCCATAACCAATTGTACCGCGGTCACGGTCGCGTCCGCTATCCCTCGGCATACTAAGCGGATTCTCACTCAATACGATTGCACCACTTCGCAAAAATAAATATGCTAAACTACCAACTTAGCATGACATATCACATAAGGTAACCAATAACAATTCGCAAGGAAAATCCACGAGGTATCCCTTTAAAGAAAATCCTTTGAAAATCATTGGATTTATATGTTATTTAAAATAAACTTTAAAAGTACTTTTGCTACCTCGGGTTATTTCATCAAAACTTGTAATCAACATACTCTAACCGCCTCATTTGAAATCATTTGCCAAAATAATAATTCCTTGTAACCGGCGTTATCAAAATCGTCATGCCTTTACTCATCACCATCACCGTTAACAATCAACAAGTTAACCATGCAAGATCATCAAACCATTCCTACATACTCTAACATTTCCAAATCCGAGTTTGAACTTTACATCGAGTGAGATTTTTCATCTTTCACTATATATTTTTGAAAAAGAAATCGTATTGGTTTTTGATAAAAAATATTTTATGATGTGAAAGATTTTTGAAAATCATGTACTCGAATTATTCGAAAATACAATAGTACGTTAAAGTCATTTCTGAAAATTCTCCCAACACTACACAAGAATCAACGACGGTAACATTTTACAAAATGTTCAAGGTATTTTAAAACAACTCTTTCAATACCGTCGAGGTTTTATTTGAGAATCCTAGACCGGCTCACAATTTCAAACAATTTCCAAAGTTCATACAAAGCCACCGGCTTAATCGCAACGTCAAATTAGTTTCAAAAATTGATTTTCGCAACTTGCACAAACTTATGAAAGTTTTAGGAAAACATTTCGAACTCACACACACAGCAGACATAATTTATCAACTCACCGAACAAAATCAATTATCACTTAGTGCGAATGAAAGGTCACAACACACGTTCACACAAAACGGTTGTCATCACTAGACAACGCACATAGAATACAGTCACAGACGACTGACTGCAGAAAGTTAGACCTAACGGCAAAAATGCGGTTCCACATCCTCTGTCCCAGCTAACTAACGCACGCTACAATAATTATTTAGCGTGCGCTATTCATGCTGTATTAGCGCGCGTTACAACAACTTTAGCGTGCGCTACTCATGCCACATTAGCGCGCGCTAGCCTTGTACTTAGCGTGCGCTAACAGCTCAAATTCAGCACGTGATTACGAACATATATACGACATTACTAAAATCGATAGTTACAAATGAACAACGACAGCATATGAATCTAAATGCCATCGATTCACATGCTTACAACACTTCGCGAGCAACCATCAAAGGACAACTGTCATCCAAAATCGAAATCTCGTCTATTAATAAAGAGAGCTGTCTTAACTCATACCGAACGACTTAGCATTCACATCACTGTTTTAATCTAAAATTGGCAACACTGCCCGAACAACAAGAACATCATCACGTATTTCTTGACTAACAGCCATAAAACCGATAAGTTGAAAACGAGAGTCACGTCTTGTCTACATTTTGTAAACTTCACTTGGGTTCAAAAATCGTGTTTTGAAAACTTATAATATCAAATGAAAATAAAATATCGGTAGTTGGATTTCTCCAAAAATTTTGACCTTGAGGTCATCATACGAAAATCAAACAACATAGGCCACATACTCACAAATCACCTTTAACTCCACATCATAACAAAAAAAAAAAATCATACAACCTCGTATATCACAAGGCACAATATAGTAGGGAGACTTACATCCACAGGTCGCACGAAGATGATGGCTACACCTCGATACTAATCACGGCCGACATCACAGACGACACATCGCGACACGACTTAGACAGACACAATCTGACAGAACAAGACACGACAATACCCGACTGGACCCGACAGCCTAGGTTTCCGCAACCTAAGCTCTGATACCATAAATGTAACACCCCCAGAATCAAACCGGGAATATTACACGCCGCAGACCCTCTCCGTGAGGATCCACCAGGCTAGACATCAAAACTACATAATAAATTACATACCGACATGATAAAATACAAAATCCGTAGACCAACTTGGTCTTTCGTCACTAACATACAAGCCAAAAATACACATTTCCATCTCGACTCATACCCGTACAAGGGTAAAATATACTCACAAACCAAAAGTACGACAGAAGAAAGACCATACACAAACTCGACCGATCGTATCCAACACCGGCCTTCGTGTGATTAGTATCATTCGCCTTCCATCATCCTTCGCCGATCCCGTGTTTTGCTCCCAAACTGCATGTACCGGATGCAAAACAGACATCCACCCCCAAATACTCGGGGTTAGCAAAACTCCACCGTTTTGCTAGTACAAGTATAAAGTGCAAATACGAGCCATACAAAACACATTCCGAGAATACAAGAAAAGTCTTCCGAGATATTTGATAATTAAAATAGTTCAAGTCTTGAATGTAGAAACCAAAACAAGAAAACACTTTGAGAACATTTTCAAATCTCGGGAGTTTTCAAAACATTTTCGATAGTAAAGTTCTTAATTCTCCAAAGCCACTTAGGGTCACCGCCCAATATTCATTTTCCAAAAATGTAAATCCGATTAACAAAACACGGGTTCACAACCCAATTCACTCCATACAAAACACAGGTCCACGACCCAACCATTTCGATCATCAATACAGGTCCGCGAATTCGCTCATTCACTTCAATTCCATCAAAAATACATTACACATAACACATTATGTTTATGCCATTTTAGCCAAACACCGAGACTCGATATATAATGTCTCTCGACTCCGAGCAACAAGCATTGTGATACTCCGGACATATCACAATTAATCAACAGTACAAACACTCTGGCAATTCTCGCGACCCGGTCCAGCCCTCCGGTCCCGCCTCGTAAGGCCACCAAGTCCCTGTGTGCCCTGGCCGAGCAATCCCTGGTGAGAATGCCCACTGAAGTAACTCGCGACTGGTCCAGCCGCTAAGCCACCAGTCCCCGTGTGACCCGTCGAGTCAATCCCCGAGTGAGAGTACCCGAGAAAACCTTACAACTCTCATCAATTCACATTTCCAAAACCGCAATCCTCAAGAGTCAATCACAATATATATAGTCGAGGTATTTTGCTAAAATGGCCATATTATCCAACACATACTCACGACCCAAAATTTATACTATCCACAAAGAAACACACCATCTAAACAGCACCAATCCACACAACCAATATCACACAAGTCCACACATTCACACACATCCGTATGACTCCACACAAAATCTTAACAAAATGATTGAACTTTCACTTACCAACAACAAAATCACACATAATGGCATCACTCGAAAATAATGTGATCCTATACTCGACATCAATACGCATAGTCAATTAAGCACATTAATTCCCGAACACAAGAATCATCTTTAAATAAAACCTTGATTATAGTTATAACGATTCTTTAGAAAAATGGTTGTAAACAATTGTTTAACACGCATCGTCAATTTTCGATCATCATATTCACAAAATACGTAATGTATGGGCAAGATACTTGCCTCAATAGTCGATACCGGACACTCCGACGAACATGGCTCAACCAGGAAACCTCGAATGCCCACAACCCTCCGGCGGAAACGACGGTAACATAACCGATCGGGAAACGGCGAACGGAAGGGTTCCGACTCAAGTTCTTCGCAAGGAATCTGACCCTAACATAATACCTACAAAATCAACGATCTTACGAGGAAGAATAATCGTAGAACGCCCAAAACCCCCCTCTAAGGATTTTCACCGGACACCTTCAAGGCACCGATTAGGAACTCAACAAAACGAAGAATCTTTAACAATCGAACCATGGATCAACAAGGAAATTGGTATAAAACAACTTAATAATCATCAATCCCTCACTATTCTAAGATATAACGAATCAAACGGACGAAATCAACAAAATCCCCAATTTTTCCCAAAACTAGGATTTTAAGAAAACTAACCTTGATTCGCTGGATTGAAGGATGTTATGGAGTGATTAATCGATGATATAAGCTCCAAAACTTCGTGGATTAGTTGTATAATAACATACCTTCATGATCTCCAATGACCCAGCCGCGGAAGAGAAAGGGAGAAAATGAAAAATGAGTGCAAACAGGACTGCTCGGTAATATTTATACTGGTGCAGCCTAGCGTGCGCTAGACTGCCGAGCTAGCGTGCGCTAGCGGGCGGTCATGGTCGAGAATGTTCGGCCGGGCCCGCCATCATGCGCTGAGCACGTGCGCTGTCGGCCCAGCCACATTCCAGAGACTTCCTGGCTCGGCCAGGTAGCGTGCGCAGCCTTCAGGCCGTAGCGTGCGCTACCTGCCGGCCGTAGCGTGCGCAGTGTCCGACAGTAGCGTGCGCTACCTGCCGATCCTCCAGATCCCGTAACCTTTCGCCCATCGCCTCGGCCGACTAGCGCGGCAGCCAACCGGTCAGAAGGCGGCTGCCTCCCGGCCAGAGCGTGCGCTACCTCCGGCCATAAGGCGCTACGCCGGTTCCTGCCGCACCCGCCCGGCCGGTGCCTGCACCCGTCCGGCCAGTGCCTGCAGCCGTCCGGCCACCGTCCCCAACCGTCCGGCCAGTGTCCGACCACCATGATTCGACGACTCGATTTTCCGAAATCGCACGGAACGAACACGACAAAATACTCGGGGACAACATCATCGGTCCGAAATGAAAACAACGGATAACAAATCATCACCTACGGTCTTAAACGCCAAAATCAGTTGTCGAGAAAATAATACCGGAACTCGACAACCGGGGAATATCCGAAAAAAATCCAAAATAACCGGAACGAAAATCGTGGGTATTACAGTCGAACCGTGTTCTTCGGAGCGTTTGGTAGCGGTTATTAAGGCAAGTATCTTATTATACGACTTGTATCTTGCGCCTAGTAATTACGTATGATATGTATGACGATTTTGCTTTCCTCCGTAAATATGTTCCGTTTGAGTTGGTTGTGTTTTCCGAAATTTGAAGGCTTTGTGATAATAGTCATATATTGGTATTCGTGTTCAGCGTTGTGCCATTTGTGCAGGATTGCGATGTACATATGAGATGGTTGTACACGTGGTTGTGCAATGTACTATGTACCGAATGTGTGTTATGTTGGTTAAGAGTCGTTGTGATGATCATGATATTTGTGTTGTTTTGGTTTACATACTTGATTGTACATTTCGGTGTAATGTGGAATGGCTTGACATTTAATGATTATGAGTTGAGTCGTGTCGATGTGTGTGCGTGTGATCCAGGTAGGGTCTGACGAGGCCTCTGGAGTTCGGTACATGATGTGTACGAACAAGGTGTGTGATCCAGGTAGGGTCTGACGAGGCCTCTGGAGTTCGGTACATGATGTGTACGAACAAGGTGTGTGATCCAGGTAGGGTCTGACGAGACCTCTGGAGTTCGGTACATGATGTGTACGAACGATGTGTGTGGCCGGGTAGGGTCCGTTGAGGCCTCCGGAGTTCGGTACATGATGTGTACGAACAGTGTGTGTGGTCCGGGTAAGGTCCGTCGAGGCCTCCGGAGTTCGGTACATGATGTGTACGAACAATGATCGTGTAGCAGTGATTGTTCGGGTAACATTTTAAATATGGATCTCGGACTCATAATGATATATTATTTAGTATGCTTGAAACGAGAATCGGGCTAAGGCCCTAATGTTTACGAAAAGGTTTTGTAAATTGGGACTCGAGGTCCAAAAGAATTTCTGCTTTAAAAATCCCCGAGATGATGTGTTCCTTTTCAAATATCTCTTACTTGAGTTCGAAATTCTAAAACTTTTCGGGAACATTTTGATAATTGATTTACGTATTAAATTCGTAGTTGCTATTTGCTTGTTACATTTCGTATGGTTTGATACTTGCACTAGTAAAACAGTGGAGTTTTACTAACCTCCGAGTATTCGGGGGGTGGATGTCTGATCGCATCCGGTACATGCAGTTCGGGGAGCAGTCACAGGATTAGCACAAGGGGATGACGAGCTGCGATACTAATCAAGAGTTGAGAGTTGGTAGAGTTTAGTTGTATTGTTAGAGTTGATTCAGTCTTCCGCTGTATTGTATTTCGACCCCTGTGTGGGTAATGTTGTTAGTCAGTCCTGTTGATAGAGTTGTGTGACCTCATCGGTCTGTGTGTTTATGTGTAAGTGACCTTAACGGTCTATATTATTATATTGTTTGACCCTGGCCGGGAAAGCATTTGGTTGTTTATGGACGTTTAGCCTGGTAGATCCTTGCGGAAAGGGTTTACGGCGTGTAATATTCTCATACGGTTTTGGGGGTGTTACATCAACAATCTAGAGAACAATTTGAACCACCTGCATCACATGAAGACGACGAAGATGGAACAAAGGTAAGGGTGGAACCCAAAGAAGTTGTGGGTTCCAGTTGGTTAGAAATACACATAGTTAGAATTTTAGGAATCCATTTAAAGTTTGGTTTATATTGTAACCAACGTTGCCAATTCCAACTAGTTCTAGCTTTCTTTTTGGTGAATTCACTAACTTTGGGCTTGTTCCTAGAATTGTCCTTTTCAACTATGGGGGTAACTACCACATCATTTGAAACAGTAATTGGCGGCTTTCCTAAAGAAAGAGTGCCTGATTTATGTTTCTTATGACGATTTAAGAGAGAATTAGCTACACATTTAGAATGATCACCGGATAATACACTTTTTCGACAAAACACACAAGATGCATTAAAATTCAAAACATTCAAAGGTTCATCATTCGTTACACTGAGATTTTGATCACAATGTATCAAATTAGAATCTAAGTCAGATGCAACATGAGTTTTATTCAAATTTCTAAGTTGATCTTCTAATTCTTGGACTTCTAGTGTTCCTCTTTTACGTTGCCAGATCCTAGTCTTCCTAGTCTTCTTGTTACTTTTTCGCTTTGATCTGCTAACGCTAGTAGTGGAGACTATTCCTATAGAAGTTGAAGGATTCATATTAGTAGTTTGAATGTCGTCGTCCCTATTTGTTTTGTCAATTTTGTACATCCCTGGTGCTATCACAGTATTGTCAACAAACTTTCATTTCTCAAATAGCTTAATTTTCTCCTTTAATTCAATGATGATGTGATTTTTTTTTTTTCTGAATTTGAGACTCAAGTTTTCTTTTGCAACAAGCCATGTCATTGCGGATTTGTTTCCATTCAGGATTTTCGATTTTTAAGTCCGCAATTTCATGTTCAAGTTTGAGACATTGATCTTTGAAAAAAACATTGTTATTGCAACATTGGCAAGGTTTGGAAACATTTTGACTTTGTGATTGCAATTCAAGTTCAAGACTTTGAGCTAGACACCATTGAAGCTGTTGTTTGAGTTGACAAATTTCTTTCGAAAGTTTAGTTTGCACATCATCATTGTTAATCCTCATCATTTCATTTTCTTGTTTTAATGCCTCAATTTCAGTGTTCAACAAATCATTATCAGCACAGTGATCATCAACAAGCATAGAAGTGCCAGATTCATAAAGAGCATTCATAATCACAGACAGAATATCAGCACTAAGAACTTGTTCCAAGAGTCGATCAGCATCATTTTTTAATCTCTGTTGCTTTTGAACCAAAAATTCATTTTCATTTGAGTTGAAAATATTTATCATTGATATGACTTGTTTTTGGAGTTCCTGTTCACAACGTGTAGCACAAAGACGTAAATGTTTTTGAAATAAAAGTTTTTAGACTTTTATATAATGCTAATATGAGTAGCCAACCTTGTGTAGCTACTAATTCCATGTTAATACTTTTATTTTTGCAGTTTCAATGTTGCTTTTTGAAGTCTTGGAAGTGGAAAGAAGACATTTTGGATATGTAATTATCAAGAGACTTTATTATTAGCTTAGTAACCATGGTAGTGTTATTATTCTCTCTTGCTGCAACAATCAAATGTCATTGATTTATCCAGGCTCAAGTTTTTGATATGTGCTTATTTATGTAATGTGATGAGGCTGCTGGTGCTCCAATGTCTAAATCACAAACACCCTCAAAAACATATTATCGCTCTTTTGGCATGGATGAAATGAATAGTGCACATTATCTTTTAAAATTTTCTACTTTTAGAATCAGTGAATGTGCCCAGTACCAAACAAATCGTAGGGGTGTTTATATAATAAGCTTAGCCAACTTATATTTAATGACAAGGGCTTATTAGCTCACAGCTTTCTCAAATCGCAAGAATATGTTTTCAATGTTTGGCAAATTCATGTAAAATGGCCAAAAGAGAATATGCCTTCATATGATTGCAGTATTTGTTCATATTGAGAATAAGTTGTCCCGAGACCTCTTACAATATCAACTAAACTCTGATAATGAGCTAATGTTTGACAGATCCAAACCTACATGATAATTATGGGTAAAATCTTAGGGTAGTGTATGTAAAGTGTTATAGAATGCGTGAAGAAGATGACTTGTCTATTGCAATACTTGTTCATAACGTGGATGTCAACGCGGGTATTTTGTTACATGAGTATATATGAAAGAGTTGAATGTAGAGACGTTGTGTTGATTTAGTTCCATGTTTAAGCTTTACGGAGTATTTAGGGTAAGAATGGCATTTGAGCGAATTAAGCTATCAAGATTATGTCAAAGATCATGTTTTACTTTTCAAACTTACATTTGCATCTTGAGCATTGGCGATATAAAGGTGTCCCTGACCAAACATATTTCAACCAGAATTTACACCATCATAAAATAAATGTGATAACATCGCTAAGCAAACCTTATCATTAATCGTCTCATAAAGTAGAATGCGTACACCAAACACAATAACTTTGTTGTTTCTTAAGTGAACACTAAAAGAGATCGGACCTCTAGCCTCATTACTGAATTCCTAATATCGCAAGCATTCTGAATATGCACATATGCATAACTAGTAACTGTTGTCAAGGACAAGAACATCAAATACTTTGATAAACTAGTAATTGTTGTTGAAGGGGAGAATAATATAATAATACTCCCTATAACATAATTAATAAACTACATGCTCCATAAGTTTAATAAACTCCATACTCCAAAAGTTAGGTACATTAAAAGCTCCTACAAATTACATCTATTATGATGGCTTAGTAATTACATCACTAGTATCCCAAAAGACTTTCAGAATCTCCAAAGAATCTCCGAACTGCCAACTGCTGCAAAAGAAATAACAATATTCATCAGTTGTAGCTACACAAGATCACTAAAGGGTGACTTATATTTCAAACCGAACTTTGATTTTGAAATAGGATAAACTGTTATTGCCATAAAAAGTGAGCAAACGAGTTTGGATTGTTAAGTAATAAGTAAACACAGGCAAGATCTGTAAAAAGCAAACAGCTTTAAATTTGGCATAATTAAGTAAACATAACACAAGATCAATAAGGAATACAATATTTTTGTAAAGGTTAACTTATCACAAGAAGCTAAAGCTAGTACATGCCTCTTGAAAACCTCCTAAAATCCTCTTAACTGGTTTCACAAATCACAAAAAGCCGTATTGGGTCCATGCTTCTTGAAAACTTCTTAAAAACAAAGTGCTTAACATGAAAATCATGTAGTTGATCATGTATATTACTAAGTAGATACATTCAAGTACGCTTGGAAAAGTTAAGCCAACATTAGGGAACTTAGGAAAGGAACGACTCGAGTAGTCGAGTTATTGACCTAGTTGTTGAGTGTACCTTGTCATTAGACTTAAAACACAAAACCACAATAACATGAAACAATGATAGCAATCATGACACTACCGGCAAGTGATTCTACACTTATGATACCAGATCTACATCACCGAGACCCAAAACTTAGAGCCACTATGGACCAAAAGAGATCTAAGAAAGTAAACTGGGCTAAATCAATCACCCGGTGGAAAGCATGGAACGGGCTACAAATCGACCATGACCTTGACATTAAAGACATAACCCACTGGAAGCTCAAAACCAAACACCTCGAGGGTCGCATAATCCAACCGAGAGATGACATATCAGACATTAGGGACGGTAAACTAAGGAAAAACATAAAAAATAAAATTCCAACTGAAATAAACAAGAAATATGACCTAAACAATCCTCAAAGCCAACCGAGTGATGCCATCGAAAACGGTAGGGACGGTAAACTAAGAAAAACCTCAAAGAACTTAATCGCCCTACTTAAACAACCCGCCCTGATCCTTAAACCACGACTCTTACCAAACAAACACTTACGTGAACCAAAATTAAAATCGATGCCCTGAGGCATAGCGCAATGGTTAAGGCCGAGATGACGGGATATCATCCCAAGAACCATGATTCGATTCTCGTGTGGTGCAGCTTTCTCACCTTGTTGTGAAATTTGTCTTTGAGATCGTGAGTCCTCTCGCTCAGATTCTGGCCACTAGGGCACATCCCTCGTTTATCTCGGTCCTGTGGGGGAGAAATCAACTCCCTCAACAAAAAATTAAAAATCAGATCCTTGACTACAACCTAAACACATTTCGTCATACCTGACCAACGACCCCAAAACGACAACCAAAAGTTACACCTATCTACAATAAGAAAAAAAAAAAAGTAATTGGTGAAAAAAAAAAAAATAATAATAAGAATACCTTAACCAAACTTAACATTCAAGGCTGCTTGAATCTCATTGGAATAACTCGTACACTCGTTATCCACACGATTGAAGTTCACTCTTGCAGTCTCCAATGCTTTCTTCAAATGATTAACCTCATCGGTTGAGTGCTTCAGCTTAGTTTCCAACTCATCAACGACTTCGGCTGTAATCTCCGAGTAATCATCATGCTCGTAGTACCTCTCTTCTAAATGAATGTAAGCATCCTGGCTCTCTTGGCCCATTTTTGTATACTTCACCTTATAAACCTCGATATTCTTCATTATATCTGACAGTAGCTTAAGCTCCTTACTCTTCCCCTTTTTTATACTTTCCTTGGCTTTTTTCAGCTTTTCATCGTCACTGCCACCGAATTCCATAGTAGAGTGACGTCAGCTAACCGGCGACTATCCAGAGTGTTTGTTTGGTTGTTGGTGTCAAATTAGGGTTTTCTTTCTTATTGGGATTTATTTCAGTTGGATCAGTCTGTTGGTTTAAAGCCCATTGGGTTTTAAGATTTAGGGGATGCTTGGTAAAATAAGAAGGAATGGAAAGGGAATGGGAAAGGGAATGGAAAGGAATGATACCTATACCACTCAAATTGTTGGGGTATGGGGGATTCCTCATTTTGGGGGAATTAGAGTCATAGTAGTGTAATTCCAAGCACACACTATGACTTTGATTCCCATACCTTACTCCCAAACCCCTCAACCAAGCACTTCCTTAGCTTTCATTTCTCTTTTATTCAATTTAATGGCCCTTTTTGGTTTTTGTCGAAGGCAGGCCAGCCAACTGATGCATTGCTGCCTGGCAGCCTGGTAAATAACAAAGGTCCATTTTGGTTTTGATAAATATTACAAGGACCATTTTTGTAATTACTGAATTTTAGGGACCTGATTTGCCATATTTCCAAAGTTAATCACAAGGGCCAAAGTTGCCAAATATGAATAGTATGAGGACCCTTGATGATAATTTTTCACTTTAAAGCACCCAGGGACTAAAACTGTCAACTTTGAAAGTTGAGGGACCATAATGTAATTTTCTCCGAACTTTTCATCCAAGGACCATTTCTGCCAACCAAAGACCTGAATTGACTTTTTATCCAAAAATATTTCCCAGGGACCAAATCTGTCAAAAGTGAAACTCCAGGGACTAAACTTGTAATTTCTCAAAACTTTTCAGATTTTTCACCAAAGGACTAAATATGACCACTTATGATTTTAAAAGGACCTTTGGTGATAATTTTCCATATTTTGAATGACCAGGGACTAGTTTTGACATTTTATGAAAGTTAGGGGACTGAAACTGCCAATTTTGCAAACTTTGTACGTTTTTCATCTGTTTTTACTCTTTTTGCATCTAAAACATATAAAACACAATTTTGAAATATTTTCAGTATTTTGATGCATTACTTGAGTGTTTTTGTATGTTTTTGCAGTTCAGATTGACCAAAAATGATGAGTGTTTAAGCACTTATCAAGTATGGTTTAAAAATATGTTCATTTGATGCATGTAACGTGAAACTAACGTGGAATATGTATGTGTCGTGACTCCTAGGCCTTCCAAGATAGAGGCTAGTCACAAGTCGTGTACTATATGTAAGTATGTACGTAAAATAATATGTAAAGTTTATATACGATCGAATATATATATATATATATATATATATATATATATATATATATATATATATCTATGATGCATGAAACATTTGTAACGTGTGAAATGAATTGAAATAAGTTTGAAACCACTTACAACACCTCTAGGGTGGTAGAGAGTCGAGAGTGGATGAATGAAACACAAGATACGATCAAATTCGACTATAACCCAAGTAATATACGAATATATTAAACTCGATTACCCTTTCTTGCGTCCAAACGATATTGAAATCAACTTCTGGTCTTCAAAGGATAGTTTTTAGGAAGAAAGAAAGTTTTGAAAGTGTATGATAATTGAGAGAAACGGATGCATGCATATGGAGTATATATGGTGTCACACTACTATAAATCTGGGCTTAGGAGACACTGCTTCAATAGCGCTTCTTCATAAACGCTATGCAAGTATTACACTTGGACAGCGCTTCTCCAGAAAAGCGCGTTACAAGTTATTGTGAAGAATTATAAAATTAAATGAAAAATAAAAGAAAATACTTCAATAGCGTTTTCTTAAGGAGCGTTGTTGTAGCGTTTATCTACGATAGCGCTTTTCGAAGCGCTATTGTAGTTAGCATTTTTTAAGTAATTATTTTTTAATTTTGAATTTTTTTTATAGTACGTTAGCGTTTTCCAAAGCGCTTTATATGTTAAAGTAATAATTATTTTTATTCTTTATTTTCTTTTACAGGTTACAGGTGTTTTTTGTCTCTTGTCCCCTCTCTCTGCCGCTTCAGGCCTGCGCAAAGCTTTCGACTTCCACTATCTTTTACGGCTGAGAAGATCTAGGAAAAAACGGCCAGAAAAACCTACACACACATATCTTCTTTTTTTTTTTGCTCCATCGGTAAGGAAGAAGAGACAACCCAAAGACAAGAAGAGAAACCTAAGAATCCCAGAATTGAAGAATCCAATCAAGTCTTCAATAAAGTTCAATCGATCAACTTCAGCATCTTTCTTCAATCGAAATCGATAAATTAGTGCGGTTTATTTTTAGGGTTTTGCTCTAATCATTCAACCCTTCAACCAAGGTAATTCACTGTTCTCCCCTCATCCATGTTAAGGTTTAAAAAGAAAGATTTAAAGATTATATTTTTGTTAAATTTACAAAATTGAGACTGATTTTGAAGTTGGAACGATAATTCTAAACTGGATATCTATTCTTAGTGTTAACTGGTATTTTTATGATTTTCTTGCTACACTTGGATTACTTGGTGGGAAAGATGAAATTTAGTTTGAAGTATTTAACAAGTAACACAGTATAGAGATGGTCACTGCCTTTTCCATTGTTGCAGAACAAAAATGATATGGATCTCCATTTTCCATTGTTAGGGTATTTTGATTTGGGGTTTTGCGTAGAGATTTAATTCAATGTTAGGATCCATTTGTTTATATTTTTCGTTTGATTTGAGATGGTGTTTGTTTTGGGTAGTGTTGTAGGTTTTTGAAGGGATGGTGTTTCATGATTTATAAAAAAAAAAAAAAAGAAGAAGAAGAAGAAGAATTTTAAAGAATTTATGGATTTGTGATGAAGAATGTGGAGTTGAAGCGGTGAATACGGTGTTGAAGATGAAGAATGTGGTGTTTGTTTCAGTCCCTCTAAAAATAATTAAATAATGAGTCACAAAATGCTACGTCAACATCGAAATCTTATGTGGCAGTGGTTTAGTCAGCAAATCCAATGCCATGTCATCACAATACGATGGGAATCTGATATTACAGGGGATTTTTTTTAAAGACGAAAATCCAAGTTCGCCTATATTATAGGGACTCAAAACAAAATTTGCCCTAAAATTAAGGTTGATCAAGTAAGCTCAAATAAGCTCCTAGTAGCTTGTTTAAGCTATCAGAAACATTTCAAATTCAGTTTATAGCTCTAATAGAAAAATTCACAAAAATCAAGAAAAATAGTGAGAAATTCAAAAATCATGGAGAATGATCAAGAAAGCTGAAGTAGGATTGACTTTGGATTGCTTATTGGTTTAGTGCTTACTGGGAAGCTTTAGGTTGTGTTTGTATACTTCAGTTCTCAGTTTGAGCTTGGAAACCACTTGTAAGCCCTTTTTGATCCATTTTGTCATTTCACTGTTTAAGTGTTCAAAAGCTTAAATCTCTGTGTTTTTATATTCATTAGTTGTAGTTGAGCATAATCAAACCATAAAAACAGTCACTTGTTCTTTAAAATTTATAGTTGCTAAAAATCTTGTTTTCACAGTTAAAATAGCATAAGTGAAAATTCTTAGTTTTATGTTGATAGTGTTGTTGTTTGATGCTTAATCAGTCTTAATAAATGATTTTAGAAGGTTTGTAATAAGTTTCATGGTCTTAATCTGCTTAAATCTTTGAAAAGTTGTAAAACAGTCCTATAAAGGATTGTTTGGATTAGTCTGTGTAACTGTATTGAAGGTTGTTCTATCCATTGTTTTTGTTTGGTACATGTCTCAGTAGGTCTTAAGAACTCAAACAAACAAGAAAAATCAGTCCTAATTCCATAAAAAGTCAAAATCACTTTTTAACTTGCCTTAAGCCATAACTGTTAAGAAGTTGCATTGTGAAAGTCATCATATTAGCTTAAAACCTGTTATTCTAGCTTAAATTAGTCTTAATTCAGCTTAATATAACATATTTAATGAGTAGGATAGATCACAAGTTCATAAAAGTCAAACCTTTAGTATATATCAAAAAGTCAAAATTTTCCTTGTGCAGTTTTTGAATAAACTTTACAATTTCATTGAGATGGTGTTTGTTTTGGGTAGTGTTGTAGGTTTTTGAAGGGATGGTGTTTCATGATTTATAAAAAAAAAAAAAAAAGAAGAAGAAGAAGAAGAATTTTAAAGAATTTATGGATTTGTGATGAAGAATGTGGAGTTGAAGCGGTGAATACGGTGTTGAAGATGAAGAATGTGGTGTTTGTTTCAGTCCCTCTAAAAATAATTAAATAATGAGTCACAAAATGCTACGTCAACATCGAAATCTTATGTGGCAGTGGTTTAGTCAGCAAATCCAATGCCATGTCATCACAATACGATGGGAATCTGATATTACAGGGGATTTTTTTTAAAGACGAAAATCCAAGTTCGCCTATATTACAGGGACTCAAAACAAAATTTGCCCTAAAATTAAGGTTGATCAAAATGAACAATGCATGCAACATGCTGATTGAAATAAACACAAGTCACCAACAACCCCGTGTATTGAAAAACTAGTTATAACAATGAATGTAAGAAGCTGATAAAAAGATGAAGACAAATCTAATGCAATACAAATTAAAATGTCAAAGTTTTTTGTCACTCTTTTATGTTAAACATTAGATTAAATTTTTGAGTATAGTCCATATCTTCAAGTACTTGAGTATAGAGATTGTGTTTCCCATATCTTAAAATGTCACTGCCTTGTTTACTATTTACTAATTAATTGTGCTCTTCAGGTTTTATATTTTTGTTAGTGTTTTGATGGATCGCAATTGGATAAATGCACCCCGATTGTCAAAAGAATATAAGAATGGTGTGACAGAGTTCTGTAAATATGCAACTCAACGTGCAAAGGACATTCGTTTCATCTTATGCCCGTGTCAGAAGTGTTTAAATGTTGTGGAAGTTAATGGTCAGTCCGAGTTGTATGAACACTTAATATGTCATGGTATTGATAGAACTTATACATTTTGGAAATTTCATGGTGAAGATAAAGGGGAACATAGCTCAAGTAATTGGAATTCAAATTATCAATTTGTAGATACAGATACCAATGTTATGACAGACACTGAGGGTAGAAATTCTAGTGATGAAAAGGATATTCCCAATGTGATAAATGAAGAGTTACATGATCATCCCGACATGCATGAGAAGTTAAAGCATGATGCTGCATTACCTTTGTGGCCAGAGTGCACCAAGGCTTCTAAATTGTCGGCTGTGTTGACTTTGTATAACCTAAAGGTTGGACATCAAGTTTCTGATGTGTTCTTCACAGAGTTGCTCACAACTATTAGTGAACTCTTGCCAGATGGCAATGTCCTCCCTCGCAGAACATATGAGGCTAAACAAATGCTCAAATCTATCGGGTTAATACATGATAGGATTCATGCTTGTCCAAATGACTGTATTCTTTATCGAAAAGAGTATGCAGAGCTTAATGAATGTCCGAAGTGCGGTACAAAACGTTATAAGGATGGTAATTATCCGGCCAAAATCATGTGGTACTTTCCGTTACTACCCAGACTTAGACGGTTGTATGCTAGTGCAGAAGATGCTAAACGTTTGACATGGCATCACGATGGGAGAATTAAAGATGGGAGTTTGTGCAGAAGTCGATGAAAGTAGATTTTCTAGTAAGCTTATTCCTTAACTAGTGAGGAGTTATATTTAAAAGCAATTTACTTCATTGGATATTGTATTTGATAGTTGAAATTCAAATATAGGAAAAAAGTAATAAGAATAAAGAGCGAGCAAAAGCAATGGAGGCTCGATACAGGAAAGCATGTGTTGGCTATGCGCGCCTTAGAGAGATAATTGTAAGTGAGTTGTATGTTGCACAGTGGGTGTATTTCTTTGCCTTTTTCTTTCTAATAAGAAACCGTTTAAAGGTAGTAAGTGATTCTGAACTTTATGATTCATTGAATCATTGTATCAACATATGCAAAATGGTATGCTCAAGTAATTTTGTAAAATCTTGTGCATGGTTTGTGTTTTTTTTTTTCAGGCTGCAAGTTTTGGGTGGTTTATAGTAAAGTTTATATGAATATAATTAGGAAAATTGATTTCTGTACAGATTAAAGAAAAAATTAAAAAAGGTGAACAAAACCCTGTTGTGACTCGACTAGATGCGTGGGAGTATGCTAGACGTAATGCAGAGGGTGTAGTCGACGATCCTGGTGCAATTCAACTCCTCGAGGATGTGGTAACAATTAATCTTTCCATTTCACTAATTTATTTATGACTTGCAGTGCATTGATACTCGTTAACATTATGTTTGAAATTGTATCATTTGTTAGGTTGCCATTTCAGATCAGTTCCCAGAACATGAGCTTACTAATATTGGAACTGATGATTTGCTTGCTCGTTTAATACCATTAGAGTATTCCGGACGATTGAGAGCTGTCGGATGGGGTGTAACTAAGACCACATTGCAGACAATATCGTCTCAATGAGCTATCACAGTTGAAAAATGATATTTCCTATCCGAAAATGAAATTAAGGAGTGAAAAGCAAGGGTCAGAAACACAGGGGGTGCATTCTGGAGGTTCTAGCCATATGGATAATTTTGACATCGATAATTTTGACATGGATAATCATGTTGATGAAGGTTATGATGGCCATATTGATGTTAGTTTAGGTGAAGCCCTTCCAGAGGTAGTCTTTCTTCTCCGGATTATATTTATTATTTTACGTACCTTTTTTGAATTTTGCTTATGTGGTAGACTTTTACATCGGGACAGTATACAATCATAATTTATATACAAAAGTCGCGTTAATATCTGTAAAACCCCAGCTGCCTCGTAACATATACAAGTTTCTGACCAATAAATAAACAACACATGAAATTTGAAACCAAAATGATACTTGATGACGTAAGAATGTATACTTTTGGCAGAATTAGTAGTGCTATTTTTATTTGTAGAACATAGTTAGAAAATTTATTACCATTTTGTTTACCTATATGTCATCATTGATAATGTTTCCAAATATTTCAAAATATAGGAAAAAAATCCTTGTTATTTGTATTTGGATCCCGGTCGTAGATATGTTGGGCAAGGGATCTTGCATAATGACCTCAATGATGGAATCCTTCACGGTGTTCCACTCGAAGAAGGATATGTGAGGGTGCAATTTGAAGTGGCAGAAAAATCAGAGTTAAAAAGTAAGCTACCTAGACCTTGTGACGAGGCCAACCTTGTTGGTGAAGCTCCCGGATATTTTCTTGCATGGCCACGCAAATTGGTCTCCATGAAACTAGAGGTCTGGTATATATTCTCATTTTTCTCTTACATGTATAATTGTAAAACAAGCATGTTGTGGATATAATTCTAGACTTCTAGAAATTTAATGATTCAATGATCATCTTGTCTCAGTTGTATATATTTTGTTATATCCTAGACACGGCCCAAAACCATGAACAAGGAAAAAAGCAAGCATTCTATGGGCCATGAGAATGTTAAGGATCCAGAGAAGGAGAAAACAGTAGAATCAATTGCTGGTGTGTCGTCGAGACAACTAGGTTATCCTCTTCCAGAAGATGTTAGTCATGATGGAGTTTTGGAGGTAGTTCGTCTTGTTGTTATGTTCGATCGTGTTACTGATATAGAGGTTGATACGAGACCTTTCTGGAATGCGGATCCTTGGATTGAACATATTAATAAGGAGAATGTTTTGGAGGTATTAGATACCCAATGGTTAAGTGCTTCGAGCCTCGTCTTTTACATCAGGTAATATGAACACTTAATAGATTTCACAACACCCGGTCCAAGTTCTAATCATGTTTTCTTTTTGTGAACTAAAGGTATTTATGTGAGGTCTATTTATCCGTAACTGGACTTGGTAACCAAGTTCTCTTTCGCATCACCTCATCATATCGTGTCTCCCTCGGTGGATAGTTCTGAGGCATCCACTCATTTGGCAAAGTGTATGCTTAGATATGTTGACAAAGACCACCTACTTTTGGTGCCTTACAATGTTTCGTAAGTTTTACTTTTTGAATCTATAATTCATTGAATTTATTTAATTGCTTCTAACTATATAATAAATAAAATGTAGAAAACATTGGGTTTTGGTTGCTATTAACACCACAACAGAGAGTATCTACTTTATGGATCCAGCTCCTATGACAACCATTGCAAAGTACAAGAGTTTGAAAGCGCTGGTAGAAAAGTAAGTTTATATAGATGAGCAACCAACTACGTTAATTATTAACCTCTATTAAAGTCTACATGATAACCTCTAGCAGTTATTTGACTCACACTAAGCAATGTTTTGATATCTATAGAAGATGTGATCTCCATTACTTTATCTCTAGACATCCGAGTTTACGGATTAGCTCCGTCCTTATGTTGTAATATGGAAACTTCCTTGTTATCAGCAAAGCATTAGTACTAGTAAGTGTATTTTACCAAAAAATCTGAAATTTTAAGAACATGCGTTTAGGTTTGACGTCAATTATATAATCAAGAGATATGGAGACAGGTCATTGTTAGGACTTATTAGGACTCAGTCGACTATTTGTTCCATTGATTTGAATTTAGATAAATAAATTTTGTCGCTTTGCGGCAATACTAAATCCAGCTGTTGCTACTTGTGGTGCCATAACATGCCAAAACGAATGTGGTTTTCTCTATAAGTAGAGGAACATTTACTTCGGTTAATAATTTGTAGTATTCTGAAATAGCAATTAATGTTTCCTGAAACTTCGGAATGTTTTTGAACAATAAAGATTGAGCGGAAATTGCCAACTGAGTATGACCATTATATTTCCTTATGAACATTAACATACCTTATTCATCCTCCTTTTTAAAATGACCCTGTTGATTGGTTTGGAAGAAGACACGTTATTTGCATGTGACATGGGATTTTAGTGGTACTCCCTGATTGAGTTTTGCTCTGCCTTTTTCGGATGAGTTTTTGATTATCACCTTTAGATTTGGGCTTCCTATGCATTTTCGTAACCATTAGGTCATCATTAATCAAAATTCTGGATTCAGTTAGATGAGAGTAATGATTGTTTACCCTAGGTGTATTTACGGGACTGGGATATTCTCTATCCAGCTATTATGATGTTGATTTTTCGTTACATGTGTTATGTGATTTATTAGTAACATAAGCATATGACGTGTTGCTAATGGATTCGAGGAATCGTAGTATTGATACTAGAAATGAATCCTCCAAAGATTGTTTCTTCCCCGATCTGGATCTTTGTTAACATGCTCCAACTTTTTTTTACCTTTATTATAAAGCCGTGGAGTTGACGGTTTCAAAGTTTGATTCATGTTAGCCGACCCTAAATCATTTTGGGACTAAGACTTAGATGTTGTTGTTGTTGTATTATAAAGCCGTGGAAGTAGATGGGCCATTCTCCTTCTCAGAGTTTATTTTTCCCAACTTGGGGCCGGAAGTGTTTCCTTCTCTTTCTACTGAATTATGTCTACTTCCCTCTTTATTCTATGATTCGACCCGCAGGATTTTCATCGATATATAGTTCATTATATGAAATGTATCCTTTGGCTGCTTTATCTCTACAATTTTTTTTGGCAAGTTTGGAATAAAAAAAT
Organism: Orobanche coerulescens; assembly: GCA_033398695.1. Lineage (NCBI taxonomy): Eukaryota > Viridiplantae > Streptophyta > Magnoliopsida > Lamiales > Orobanchaceae > Orobanche > Orobanche coerulescens. The sequence goes on from CM065802.1 coordinate 51,131,633, forward strand.
TGCAGTTTTAGCAACAGTGTTTGGTGAAGTTCTGCCATGCCATATGTGAATATCTTATTCTGTCATCTTGAGCAACTGGGTTATCCTCTTCTTAGTAGTAACATGTTCATTTTATGAAACTAAAATTTGTAGGTAGCTCTTGGTTATTACGATTTAGTCAAGATGATACAGGGACATAGATATCTTGCGGCTGCATGTTTTATCACATCAGACATCAGACATCTCAGATTCTATTCTTTCATTTTCAAGAGATTGATTTTTAAATGTTAAATGCAATGTTTTAAGAAATGACTTTAACTTAGAAAAATTATCAGTATCAAAGTTATAAACTACCTCAGGTACCTTGTCAGTATTTGCAGTCTTAGGTTCCATGTTGGCTATCAAAGCATAATTGACTTTTTCATCAGAATCTGAAGAGTCTGCCCAATCTTTATTATTAATGTGTAGTTTAAGCTTGAGGATGATGTAGATAGAATGATATATCTGATGGGATCATCTGATTTATAATGCTGCTTGTGACAAATTTTATCTATATTCACTGGGAAACTGATTAATTATTAAAAATAGAAACTACGTATGATGTTGATGTGGAAGAAACGTTTTCTTTTGACAGTGCTATGAGGTGTTTTCGTACTAATTGTGGGAGGAGTTGCACTAGGACTGCGTTTAACACTTTTAAATGGACAACTATACAGGTGATTGATTTTCTTTAAGTTATGTTAATTAACTACCTGCTATATTTCAAGCACAGTGCAAGGCGAAATGTTGATATATTTATAAATTGTTATTTACAGTGCCCCAAGCAACTTACAAGTGATGGCATCTCTTGCGGCTATTATGTTGGATGCTATATTGAGGATTTATTGCGTTCTGCTGAAACAAGTATTGGCGTAAATGTATGGATATGTTAATATTTCCTAAAAAAGTGTATATCTTTTCATACGATCTGAATAGTAATATATGTATTTGCTTTGGTGTACAGTTCACTCGTTCCCACAGGCTGAAGTTCTACTCTCCTGACAAAATGGTTCGCTTCCAGAAAAACTGGGCAGGGTATTTGTACAACAGATTTCTCAAGGGCAAATTGTTGAAGTAGTCTTTGATCATTTTGGTTTAAATCTATAGTTACTTGTTTTTATTATCTATTAATGTATGAAATAGTTCTGGATAATTTGACTCTTGTATGTATTATTAATTTTTTCAAGTTTTATGGAAGTTGATATATTTGGGATTTATTTCAGGCATATTAAAGTTATTTGATCTGCGTTATCGTTGCTTGAGATGCTTGGGTTGCATTACCATTTTAGATTTGGAGTTTGTGAAATTTTCTATTTATAAAATTTTATGAATGTTCGAGTAAAAAAAAAAATACTTACATAGCGCTCTTGAAGCGCTATGTAAGTATTTCTCTGCTACTTGGACAGTGCTTTTAGAAACGATATCTTACGAATTAACTAGACAGGGAAAATACTTACATAGCGTTTTTTAAACCGATATTGTAGAACGTGTACTTAGGTAGCACATACTTCCATAGCACATAAAAAAACGCTGTCTTACTATTGCACTTACAAAGCGCCTAAAAAAGTGCTGTGCTTGCGTCAGGCACTTGCATAGCGGCGCCTTACATAGCACCCAAAAGCGCTATTGTAGTACAAAAAAAAGCGCTATGCAGGTCCAGATTTGTAGTAGTGTCATTTCCCAACACGTAAGTGTAAAAATTTCAAGGAAACCACAAGTACTATGCAATGTCAGTAACTATAGGCTTATAGGATGAAATTTTATCATATAATATGAATTGAGAGTGCATGAAATAAGGTGGATGTCCTTGGTGAATCACTAGCATGTCGACCAACTAATATTTCCATACACGATTTGATAAATCGTGTACAACTTGAACATAGTTGATCATCATTGACATTTAAACATGAAAACATGTTAGAAATGTTATTAGGAACACGTAGGAACAAACGGAAAACAAAACGGTTGAGATTTGAGTTTATTACAAATCGATTGAGTTGAGTTTTGATCAAACACTTCGCCACTTAAAAACGTATCAAATGTCGTCCTATGAACATGACACTCGACACACTAATAGTTGGCTAGGTGGTAAACGAGGTGGTGTAAAAATATTGATATGTCGTGTGTAAGAATTGTGAATACGCGAGGCATTTTGGAGGCATGAAACTAGTCGATCAAATGAGATTTTGTGGATTGGAGTTGGGCTTGAAACTTGGGCTTATGAATAGTATACGAGGTGTTGGGCTGAAATTTTGATTAAGGGCCCGTTTGGATTTTAATTGTGATTAGGAAATTTAATTAAGGATTTGTGAAATGTAATTAGGATTAAATGAAATATTTAGGTTTCGAGTAACGTGTCGAGGATTGGTTCCGTCATTTCGTGATTTATATTATTTTGTGATAACGACAAAATAATATAATAAGAAAAATTTCAAATTTTTATGAGAAAATGGGAATTAGTAACAGTAACGAAAGATTATTTATTTAATAACGATATAATTACAAGAAATTTTTACAAGGTTCTACAGCGTGGTCCTGAGTTTACTTGGGAACGTGAGGATCAGATGTAATTAATGTTTGTTTTGTGTGTATTCATTATATGTGGTGTTTCCTGCGGTTACCATTTGGATTTTCTTTTGGTTCGAGGGTATCGTACCTACATGTGAGAAGTCGTGTTGATCATTGGTGATGTTGATCGGGGAGTGTATCTATTTGCGTGTATCGTTGGAGTGACGGAATGTTTTCTATCGTGTGAATTCGAGTATTTAGTCGGTTCACATTTTTGCGATTCTTTCTCTGTGATTTTATGGTGTGGTATTTATTCCGCTTAAATATCCATAAATTTTCTTTTGCTGTTGTGAGTGGTGACTCGTGTAGTTGAAATCTCGGGACGCGATTTCCCTAAGTGGGGGATGATGTAACAACCGTGGTTTTGGCAGGTCACTGGTGATAGTCTTGAGTCGGTTGACGTTTGTTTGGTGTGTCCTAGGTGTTTGAAGTGATATAAGTGTGATATAGGTGAGTTTTAGCACTAAATCCCTTTGCGTAAGTGGTATTTTGACTAGCCCTTCTGGAATAGTTAAGTATTAGGTTATATTAGACTACCACGAAAAGGATTCGCGATAAAAACTTGTGGAAGTATTTTATGTTAATTAAAACTTTTTGGTGTGCATTCAGATCCGAATTTGAGTAGTTGACAAGTTTGATTTTCTTTTGAGTACCTGTGTGTGTTATTGGTCCATGGCCTTCTGGGATTAGCTTATATGCTTATGAGAGACCATGGTAAATTTTTGGTGTGAGTTGTTGAGCTTTATTTGTCGTGATTTCATGTGGGTGAATGTACCCTAAAATTCCGCGTTTTCTGATTTTAATAGTGCAAGGGATTTAGTGAGTGTTAGGTTATGGTAGTGGTTAGTATGATGTCTAGGAGATCCATGGTTGGTCATATGAGTCTTAGACATCCATCATATGAGTATTACATGGGTTGTAGCTTTTAGCTTGGCGTTGTGTAATGTGGACTTATTTGTGTTGTTTAGATTTGTGATTTGTGTTGTGGAAGCTGCAAGGTTTGAGGTGAGTTCATAGTCCCATATTTTACTTTGTTTTTTTTAAACATTGGGATGGGAATGATGCTTGTGATAAATGATTTGAGTTACTGTGATTATGTGTGGTTTAAAATCTTGGACTTATAATGTTATCGTAATAATGCTATGTGGTACATCAAAGTGTGATTCCGATTAGGTTAGCGACCTAATTGATGCTGTACTGTGATTGATGCTGTGTAATTTCCAATTGTGAGGATGCTTATCCTGTTGCTCGTGCATGCGACCCAATTGATGATGTGTTTTGGAGCGGGGGTCACGTTCCGGCCCGATTGTTGCCTTTTTGTGTGATGATTGGTTTATGGATACATGTAGCTTGTATGATAACTATATTTATTTGTCCAGCTATATTTTATAATCACAGTGATTTTGGTTGCCTAGCGTGTATGAGTCTTAAACCTATGAATCTCACCAACATTATGTTGACGTTTTAAGCATCATTTTCAGGTGAGCTTTCTAAGGATAAGATAGAAGGATTTGGATAGACGAGACCTTAGTTGCATTGGAAGTGGTTTAGCATCTATGTTTGAATTTATGCAGTGATTCGGATTTTGTTTTGGTTATTTTGTTTTGGGGTATTGTTACAATACTTTGTGTTTGTACTTTGCTCTATTTTTGTGCATGTAGTTGTTCTCTATATAGATGATATCCATGAAGTTACACCCTCGCGTTTCCGCCTTGGCGAGGTGTGACATTGTTCAATTGATTTCTTGTTAAATCACAAAGGTACGCATATTTCTTTTATATTCGGTTAATTTCAATTACATGTATTTGATCTATTTCCGCTGCGTGCTTGATGATGTTTGTGTTTATATTATTGTTATAATTCACATGTTCCAACAGTGGCATCAAGATTCGTTAATACGTTGTAATTAATTACCGAAACACATAAAATTGAATCGTTATGATTATTACATGCTTGGTGTTCTTATATATATTTTTTTAATTTGTTGAAACCCTAGAATTTTTTTTATTTATGTTGACTTAATATTTTTTGAAAAGAAAATTTGGGTTTTGAATTTTTGTTATAAAACTTGTAGAAACCCTAGGTTGCATGTAATCTTTATGTGTATTTAATGGATATTAGTGATACGCCATTTTAGTTATGCGTTCCTTGACATGATTATATGATTATAATATGTGCAATGTGGGCATCCATGACAAACCATGCGTGTGTTGTCGTGGATTATGGTGATTTTGTACTAATGGTTACGTATTATGTAGATTTCATGCTTTTATTATGTGATTTCTTATAATTAATATGGTTTTTAGTAAATATTATGACTTATAAAGATTACTAAAATTAATTAATTATGAAATTAGGGAAGACCCTATGAAAATCGTGTAATTAATCAATTGTGTGTTTTAGTTGATTTATTTTGCATATCCATTATTTATGTTGTTTGTTTATTTTATTTAATTACTATTTGTTTTTATATGTTATGTGACATGATAGTAAGCAAAAGGGTAATTTTATAAATAAAATATTAGACGGACTTAATAATGGTGAAATCTTGTTTTGAGCTTAAAAAAATCTTGAACTTTTAATTGATTGATCGCGACTGTATTAAGTGGTTGGAAGGTGAATTCATTTTAATATGGAGTAATAAAGATACTCAAGAGGGAGTCTATAGTACAAGATAACTAATGCTCAAAATTCAACGTAGCCTCATAATAATTATACAATCATGAAAGGAGATGAAGTGCAAGGGTTGCCCGAATTGAACACATGGCATTTAGTATAGAATTAAAGTCGGTTAGATGAAGTGCAAGGGTTGCGAAAGTTTGCAAGAATAATTAATGATATAACCTAATTCATGCCTATATAAACCGGCCAAAATCACATTTAGTATGTACAGATTCACACATCTTTTAGATCTTTGATTGTTAGTAGCGGTATGTAAATTCTCTTTTGAAACATTTTGAAGATGGTTCACACATCTTTTAAATCTTTGTGATTAACTCGGCCTTCTTTTTTTCTTAATTTAGTTATCATACGCATGTACCACGAAACTCACACAAGATAATGCATGCTCAGATAAATGGAACCAAAGACTGTGATACCAACTATTTTCTTTGTTTCATACATATTTAGGTGATTGTTATAGATAAACATATATATAGATATATGTATTATGTTAATGCATTTTCATATACAAGTAATTTATGTGCGTTTTCTATTGATGTAGCTCACATGTGCGAATTGATTCAAGAAAATATGCACGAGCATGTATGTAAAGCAACATTTAAATGGTTAAATGATACTTATTACCGTGATTAGTTTATGTAAGTAGTTGCTTTCGAATGCTCTTTGAGAAATATTAGAATGAATTTATTGTGTGCAATTGAATTATTATTGAAAAGAAGAAGGTCCGCGCATCGCAAAGTGTTTTCTTTTTCTATATGTAGATTCATTAGTAAGAACCTAATATTTACGCCCATTAAATGAGTTTGCCATAATAGCAAAATACAACATATTAAAAATATCACATTGAGTAACGAATAGAAATGAAAAAAATACATAATTTTGACTTAAAGCCATTTGTAAATTATAATATCAAATAAAAAAGTTGAGTTTTAAACATAAGCAAAAGTTCAAACTTTTATCGAAAAACAAAACCGGTGCATTTAATGTGAAGTATATACAACATCGAGATGGAAGTGCAAGGCTTGCCGGAATTGATTACATGATATTTAGTAATTAGTAGAGAATTAAAAGTCGGTTATGCATTGAGATGAAGTTGAAAAGGTTGCAAGAATAATTTTTGATTTAACCTAATGCAATATATATAGATATATGTATTATGTTAATGCATTTTCATATACAAGTAATTTATGTGTGTTTTCTATTGATGTAGCTCACATGTGCAAATTGATTCAAGAAAATGTGCACAAGCATATATGTAAAACAATATTTAAATGGTTAAATGATACTTTTTAGCGTGATTAGTATATGTAAGCATGCAACTTGAATAATGAATATAAAAGAAAAAGTACATAATTTTTGCTCGAACCCATTTGTAAATTTAAAAAGTTTAAGACATAATAGTGGATTTTAAAAGGTTTTAGGAATTATTAATAGTGTGTTAATTAATATTCATTTGGTTAGCTATTTGGAATTGAGTTTATTGATAAAATTTATTATTATTAGTTAGACTTCAATGTTAATTTTCAATGAAATTAGTTGTACAATAAAATGAGATAAAACTAACTTTAGTTTTTAATCATAAACGTTATAAATAAATACTAATATGTTATAAAAATCACCAAACAATTAATGGCATACTTACAACAGATGTAATACAATCACAACTTACGAACCTAATAACAAAAATAATTAACGCAAATTACACTATAACAAATAAGAAAAAGCCAGTGTGCTTCGTATTACCATGCAAAAACCATAAAATGCAAAATTATTGTTGGGTTACGTAATAGGCTAAAACAATCAAAGGAAATTATATCAAGTGTATGACAATTTAATAAGGACAACCCCATTTATAAAATATAAAGACCAAAAAATCAAAACAATATCAACAATTTTTATATTTTTAAACAACAAACTAAAAACGTTTCATACAACATACTAAACTAAAAATACAAATCCACTCGACAATACACAAAAACAATACGCGCGATTAACAATTAGATTAAAAGCCTGTGCGTAGCACGAGTTCTGCATGCCTCGTACTACCATATTTTTACACCCCAAAACAAATTTATGTGTAACATTAGACTTGAGTCTCGCATCTAGTTTATTTCATGAATACATGGGTTGACTAAGGATCAAATGAGAAGAATTCTTAAAATAAGAAGGATGAGAAATAACTATAAATACACATTAGAGATGCATCAATTTGAATTAGATGCATATCTAATCTTTTAGATGCATCATAATATATTTTCTAGCTAAAAATTATATGCATACACATATATTAGATGCATTTCGTCAAGTTAGACGAATCATATGTATTTTTCGTCCTCTGCGAGTCAAATTTGCTGCTAGTACTATTTTGCATCGTTTTCACTTCCAAATCACTTTCGAAACTAATTTTGATGCATCTAAATGAATAGAGATGCATCTAATTTAAGTTGAAATATGCATTTATAATTATTTCTCATTCTTCTTATTCTAAATCTTTACCCTACATGGGTTACCTAAGAAACTCGTATAAGACTAATATCTACGTAGTATTTTATAAAAAGGGAAGGGCCCAAAGAGACCCAAAAATTTTCCATACATACAAGCCCGTTATTATCTATCGTCGATCAAGAGATTCCAAAACCCTAACCAAACTTCATCAATCATATAAAAAATCGTTTGAAACTTGTTCAACAATGGAGGCCGAGGTACGTACTTTCGTTCGTTATCTAGTGTATCTTTTCTTTACGCGTCCTTTAATTAATACGAAAACCAACTCATCAAGTATCTAGCGTACGTTATTTCTAACAAATTATATAAATTTTCATCTGCAGGCTACAATGATATGTATGGACACTAGTAACTGGATGCAAAGCGTCGAATCACGTAGATTTAAGAAACAAGCTGATGCTATTAAACTCTATTGTACCAAAAAATTAAAGGTATTTTTTTTTCTTTCTTTTATCGCATGTATATATGCTTTGCTGTTGTCACTTCTGATTGATCTTTTATTTTTGTTACAGTCTCATCCGCAGAATGTCGTGGGCGTATGTGGAATGGGTGAAAAACTTCCTTTTTGTCTGATTAAGCCTACTAGAGATCTTCGAAAAATCATGAATGCCATTTATTGTTAGCTTCTTTAATTCATTATTTAGTGACACGTACTCGATCTGTGACTCTATGTATGATGTATGTATAATGATCAAGTTTATTGTTGTTACTCAGGTGCTAGAATAGGCGGTGTTTTGTTGCTATCAGAGGCGATTTCGTATGCTAGTGGTATTTTGCTCAGTAGCCCGGAGTCACATATGCAAAAAAAGATGGTTGTTTTTGCGGGAGGGTATGTATGTTTGTTTATATATGCAATATATTAGTAATTAACTAATGCAACGTTTTACTTATTTAATCTAAAATTTATATGTCCTTGTTTCTTGGCTTTCAGTGTTGCTTTTCAACCAAAGCTTGAAGGGGAGGCATTAGGAAAAATCATGAAAGAGAGGAATTTAGCTTGTGATGCTGTCACCTTTGGTGACCAGTCCACAAATAAGAAGGAAGTTTTTGACACCTTGATTGCTGCTTCGGATAATAATGGCAACTGCCACATCCTTCATGTTGAACCTCCATGTTCTGTCCGTCGTGCCTTATCAAGGTTTATTATAATCTTTTTGCTTAATTGGACGTACTCATATTTGATTACATTACATGCTACATACTGTCTGTTTTTGGTTTGTCCTATATAGTATATTTTGTAAACATTTTCTATCTGCAGGTCTCCAATCATCCCTCAAGTTGAAGAAGGTGAAAGCACTACCGTTGCAGTTGCTAATCTTCCAATGGAAGACGAGAGAGAAAAGCAGAAGAGAAAGTCTCAACGTGTCTCTCAGAAAATTCAACAAGCAAAAATGAACACACCTACTCAAGAGATTGTAAAGCTGAAATTAGAGGATAAAAAGAAAAAGGAGCAAATTGATGCATTAACTAGAGAGAATGAAAATCTGAAACGAGAGTTGGAACTATCCCGTAAAGAGAAGAATCAAGTTCTATCAGCCATTGCTAAGTTATATGAGTTAGCTAGTAAAGGTACTTCCGCAAAGACTATTCCACAAATTCAATGGAACTTTCTTCCATAGCCTGCCCTAACAAACATTCCAGGTTACTATGCGGATGCAGTGAAAACTTTCCAAACCGAGATAGCCAAGTATTTTTGTTAATGAGATAGCCAAGAATGTGTAACTAATGAGTCAAGGACATGATTTGTAAACTAGACAAGTACGGAGCATTTTTATCTATAAAAGTATGTTTGCTTTCAGAAGGTGGATTCATAAAAAAAGTATCTTTGTAAACTCAAGCTAGTGGTTACAATATATATTACCATCAACTGTATATTTTAGGCACTGATTAATTGGAGCCATAATCCTTTGGTAGAATGCAAACTTTTCAGCACATCATATTAGTATTATCTGAATCACAATCTTCCAGAATCACAGATGCGATTTTGGAGAATATTTCTGTGCTCCAAAACTTATCCTTCAATACACAACCATGTTATGCTCCTCGTACTTGCCCACAATTGAAGCTTTGTAAACCATTTTGACCATTCGTCTCTTGTGTTTATCCAATAAATGTTCTGGTTTGGCTTTATTATATATTCAATAAGTACGTCCCATTTAAAATTTACTTCGTTTTGCACCTCTTATATGTCAAGACCTGATGTAATTCAGAGTGTTTTTCTTCTTGTAGTAAGTGTTATTGTTTGTGTTCGTTTGATCAAATATCTGTATGTTATGTATTAGTGACAAATATGAATAAGATATTGGGTTTGTCAGGTGTGTATATAGTTGTATTATTTATCACCTTCATTTTTTATTTTATTTTTTAGAACGAAAATTTTAATTATCTTACAATATTTATACAATAAATCTAGCTCACACATCTTAAGTAGTACTTGAACCCACAACCATTTGGTTGGGGAGCTTCTCAAACAACATGGGATACCATTGACATGACAAGTCCTGTGGTTGGGTCGTATGTATTTCATTCTGTTTGTGCAACAAACTACTTCAATAACTCATGTCCTATTAATTATATGGTATTAAAATACATTGATTTAGTTCACGAAACACTTTTACTTAGTTGTTAATTTTATTTGTGATGATACTAGACGTTCAAATGTGTATGCTTATGATTATATGGATAGGGTGACATTAATTGAACTGTACACCTCTCTAGTTTGGGTAAGAACGATAAGTCTAACAGTTCATGTCTGTTTTCTTTCTTTGTTTTTGAACACATTATCTATATTTTCAATACGACATATACATACAACTAAAAAAAGCTCAAGACGATGTCCTTGTTAGTCGACATATTGTATGGCCATGTTGGCCCGTTCATTATTTATCATGGGCTTAACCCACATTAATTAGTTATAGTAGGACTAGTATTTAGATTTTATTCTCTAATCCCTATATATAATTAACGTCCCCTCCCAGTATCCCTCAAACAAGCAAAAAAACCCATACGATACTTTTGAGTTTTGATAGGGATACCATCGTTCGATCTATACATCATTTGTTTGGCTATTATAAGGTAAAACATCTACTTGTTATACTTGGAATTTTTAATTAAGATTTTCAATGTGTTAGGGTTTATCTTTATTCTTTAATGTTATAATTTATTAGGTAGCGTGATATCATTAATATGTCAAGTACTTCACTCTATATATGCACTGTGGAAGATGTCTATGGCATCGATTACGGTTGTTTTACTCACATATTTTTCTTTAAAGGGGCCTTTTTTTAATTACGGCCCAGGGCACCCAAAATCCTTATTACTTCGAAACTCTTGTTCTTTAAACCGATATGATTTTTGTGTTTAAAGTTTGTACTTGCGACAATTTTTGTATGCGGATAATCACTTGTTACTCTACATTATGGACTTGTTGTAGGTAGTTTATAACTGGTTGTTAAATTAAATACAAAACGAGGTTGCATATGAAGATTTTTAGTGTGCATAGCATCCTCTTTTTACTTCGTATTAGATCTAGTTGTGATATTAATTCCAGTTTAGGTCATTAATCCATGACATGGATCCTGTTTTTTTTCCAATAGGTTAGCAGCTTGCTGCATGGGAGGGTAAAGTGAAAAAAAACTTCCATTCTTCCGAGGGAGTCATATGGGTAAGGGTCCGCCCAAACGAAAGCGCCAAGAACGAGTAAAAGGGAGTGATATGGGTAAGGGTGCGGCCAAAAGAAAACGCCCCTGTGTTGAATCGGAAGGATTTTCCGATGATGATCAGAGGAAGACTTCAGTCCCCTGTGTTGATTGGAGGGAGGTTTCACCCACAACTGTTGAAATGATCACTTCTTTTGAGTCGGCGGATTCACTCCTTCCTTCTAGGAAGGAGGATTCAACCCCCCGTGTTAAATGGAAAGGATTTTCTAATGATGAGAATGAGCCTTATGTTAAATGGGAAGGATCTTTAAGTAAGGGTTGGGAGGATTCAACCCCCGTTAAATTTAAAGGACTTTCCTATGATGATGAGGATGAGCCTTATGTTAAATGGGAAGGATCTTTAAGTAAGGAGGATTTAACCCGCCGTGTTAAATTTAAAGGATTATCCTATAATGATGAGAACGAGCCTTATGTTAAATGGGAAGGATCTTTAAGTAAGGGTTGGGAGGATTCAACCCCCGTTAAATTTAAAGGACTTTCCTATGATGATGAGAATGAGCCTTATGTTAAATGGGAAGGATCTTTAAGTAAGGGTTGGGAGGATTCAACCCCCGTTAAATTTAAAGGACTTTCCTATGATGATGAGAATGAGCCTTATGTTAAATGGGAAGGATCTTTAAGTAAGGGTTGGGAGGATTCAACCCCCGTTAAATTTAAAGGACTTTCCTATGATGATGAGAATGAGCCTTATGTTAAATGGGAAGGATCTTTAAGTAAGGGTTGGGAGGATTCAACCCCCGTTAAATTTAAAGGACTTTCCTATGATGATGAGAATGGGCCTTATGTTAAATGGGAAGGATCTTTAAGTAAGGGTTGGGAGGATTCAACCCCCGTTAAATTTAAAGGATTATCCTATAATGATGAGAATGAGCCTTATGTTAAATGGGAAGGATCTTTAAGTAAGGGTTGGGAGGATTCAACCCCCGTTAAATTTAAAGGATTTTCCTATAATGATGAGAATGAGCCTTATGTTAAATGGGAAGGATCTTTAAGTAAGGAGGATTCACCCCTAGGAAACGAGTTGAATTGATCAGATTTTCTGCTGATGATGGTGAACCAGGTACCAATTAAGAATTCAATGCTTAACTTCCTCCTTTTTATATTTCTCTCATTAATGCTATTGTAGTGTGTCTTGACCCCTAAGAAAACAATCAAGTTTTACTTGTTTGCTCTGAGTTATGATGTTAATTTTGAGTACTTTACTGCAAATTCTCTGTGCACTTGTAGCATGAGCAAGCATCAATTTTTCATTCGCATCACCAATGCAATGTACATGAGGAAACTAATAGATAAAAGTTCATTATTAAGCGCCGACTAGACAGATATTGTTTTGTATATGAGTTCATAGTTTCATTTTGTTACAGACCATATTTCCCCCATCAAGTACTCGCATAATCAACAGGAACAAAACCACGTTGAGCCTCCACATTGATCTTGAGAAATTCCATAAAATCATTAGAATCATGAATCTAATAATATGTTATTTACAGAGTTATTACTAAAAGATTACGTGACATACATTTTCCAAACCGAGACCATTTGTAAATGGAGCTCTTCCTGTGGCAATTAGTGCAGCATCTACCTATACAAACAGCAAAAGAAGAAAATTAAAAGATATAAATACCACATGGGTAATAAAATTTCTACACTAATAAGTGTCCTGATTTATTAAACAATAGTCTTGTCAAATGGTGACTGCATTACCTCTAGTGTCTCTTTTAGTTCTTTTGTCCTGGCATCGATAAGCTCAATAATGACTAGTTTTCCGTCTTTTGCTGGGGTGATCTGTTCAAAATAGGAGAGAATATAATTAATGTGACTTTACATGTGTTTGAACATGATGAGAAAATAAATAAAGAACTAACTACCTTGCTAGCAAATACACCAGTATGATAGTCAATTTTTCTTGGATTTATGAGAACCCTTTGAGCTAACTTGCTAATCTCAGGATCAAATCCAGGCATAAGTTGATCAAGAGCTTCAATGAATGTGACTTGTATATGCATGCTCTTTAGTTTTCTTGAGCAAAAAGAAATTTGTGTAACCAATCTCTAAGATATCAAGTGAATCATTGCTGAAATTGATTAATAGAAATGGTAGAAACAACTAGAAGTTGGAAAAAAGTGAATATATATTAAAGCAATACTAGTTAGATGATAATTGTTCATTTGTGTTCCTACGATCAATGTATATATTCTTCTATTATCATATATTCAGTTTAGTAGAGGACACTCTACTACAGTTCTTCTAACTCTTCCGAAGTCTGATAGTCGTCTCAGTTTGAAGTATATACAAATTTTGTATCTACGTTTATAGAACTTAAGAAGTTAAAGATGCTAGACAGGGCCAACCTCACTACCAAGTGCTGTGTACACATCACTGAATTCAAGGCCAATATACCCACTTCCAACAATGGCTATCCAGCTTTAGATTAACGTAATACATGGACCACCAATACAAGTTTACACTATAATTTTCTATATTTTCACTTATTTGAAGCACAAAATAAAAATACATGAGAAGCTTCAAGATTTGTTTTATATGATTAAGATAAATTGTATCTGATAGGTGTAGACGATGAAAAGGATGTACAGACTACAGAATCTACATGTTCACGAAAATCATAAAGTAGATAGAAGACTAAACTTCTTGGGGTCCCCATTCCATGAGAATTGCAACAATTTCCTCTTCAGGAAAGTTTTCATGCTAAACTTAATTGACCACCCATAAGTACTACTCGTAATAAACTGTTTTGATTAATCTTTCTTCTATCGTTCCAATGTTTCTATTGTCCCTGCAGAGTTGTTCTAAAAGGTTTAAAAGCAGTTCCACACATGGTTTCAAAAATTGCAATTTTCATGAGATGGAGAGTATACAGATGTAGCATGCCTTACAATGGAGAAACATATGAACATTTAGCTTGATAAAAGACTATCAATTTGTCACCGCAAAATTATACAGATACTTTGGTGATCAGTACAAATATAGTTACATACCATTAAACTGGATGCCACCTCATCAACTCGTGCTCAAAATCGGAACACCAATCATGCTTCTCAGAAATGTTAACTTTGTTGGTGGATTGTGTAACGACACAAGGATGATTGTCACAAAGTTATTAGCACTTTACACATTTGCATTGAAAAAATCGTCCAAATTTTATAAACCACAGTTTTTAGTTTGTATGTTTAGTTGGTTCTCGAGGTACTCTTACGATTTAATAATACTTTTTCAAATATTGTAGATTAGTATGCAGTTTGAACTCTATCGACTTAATAATATCTTTATATTGAAAATGAGAGTACATTTTGTGCTATATCGGTATGTATAATAAGTTTAATAACTTGTATTTTTCATTGGGTGTTTTAGTAATGTAATTTATTGAACATTGACCGGTTAATTTCTTAAACAAAAATGATAGATGAGATTTACCATAATAAGTAAGTGTGTTAGCTTAATATTATTTTGGAAAGATTTCAAATGGTTTATAGATATAGATAAAATGGGTTATTTTATAAATTCTTAGTCAATTTAAATTATTGAAAAGTTCTTATAACGTCATGTCATTTTCAATCAATAATGCAACAACAATAATGGCTTAGCACAAAATCAATATGAAACAAAAATGGGTTGACAACTTGACATATTTGAGTCGGGTATAGGTTATTCAACTTGAGACATGGCTTTGTCGGGGTTGGCTAGTCCTGGTTCAAAGATGATTCAAGTTATGTTTAACCATGTTGGATTGGATCGTAAGCTAAATGACCTAGCTGGCTTGTACCGGGCTTGGCAGGTTTGTGCATTTTGGGGTTTAGGCTTGTTATGTACTTCTATTAGAAAATTTTACGGCACAATACACTTGTTAACTCATGTTGCACAATCCAAGCCAAAATATGAGAGTTTACGAATTTGGACTTAGCTGATACGAAAAAGAAATCACCAACACAAGTGGTCAAATATAAAAGTGACGCCTCATACAAATGGGTGAATATAAAGTTGTATCGATTTACCAAAAACCCAAAAAGCCCAAGTTTGGTCAGCAAGTGTAATGTGTTTATAAATCCGCGTTCACCTTTTTTTTTTTTTTTTTTTTGTTAAGGGGATTTTTCACCCTCGTAAAATGCATTACACCAAAAAACCTTTTAAGTACAATGAAATGTGGTTGAAATACCACATTAACCTCAAGTACCTGCTTGAACAACCACTACATCATTTGTGACATGCCACAAACGATCAACTAGCAAAACACAACTAAACTGCCAAACATAACAAGAAAAAACTCATACACAACCATTTCAATGCAAATAAGTGAAAAAACAACCTATCCAAGACTTATGTCATGAATGCCAGCAGCCTTTAATTGGGCCACATAAAGACCACCATCATCAAAATAACCATCTTCGTAATCATTGTAGTCGTGTGTATCCTCCCTCCATTGCTCCAAGAGACTCTCCGAGTTCCCTCCAACCCCATAATAAGTATTAGTGTTGGGGTACTCCAACACCTCATCTTCATCTTCACTATCAGTGACAACCACATCGCCAACCTTGGAAAATGGATTACCCGCCCTTTTTCCATCCTTAACCAGATTAGGAGTGCTATCCAAATTGAAACTAGAAGAACTAGGAATATTCACAGGACTAGGCACACCTTTTCCTTTTGTACTTCTATTTGGTTTAAACTAGTTTAAGAACCGTATCATACACGTCTTTTATGTTAATTAACATAAATATAAGTGCGACGTAATAAGCATGTAATTGGACGTTGATAATATATACTTATCTTTTTCTCAAACAAATTTTTGAGTATTGTATTCAAAACACGGAACAACTTCTTTTCCATAAGATTTCACTCCATGTTATTTCGCTACACACAATCAGGAGGGAAACACGTTACCTACTTGTATGTGCTAAAACTATTTGAACCAACATTTTCACAATAAAGCTTCCGCCGTTTAGCCCCCACCATTATGTTTCAATTAAAATTATATTCATCACAGACAAAAATACACCGTTGGTCTCTAAACTTTTCGGAAAACATCGCAGGGGCCCCAAACTTGGGAAAATCGTCGTGGTACGTCCAAAACTTGTGTTTTTGAGGCCGATTGCGTCCTTTGACCTGTAATTCTAAGGTCAACGTCCGTTTTGAGTTATATCATCAAAGGTATAATAGACCAAACACATTTTCCACTATATGTTACTTAAATCTAACCCAAACACCTTTAACATCATCAAACTAGTCTTCTAAAGTCTATTCTTATCATCAAACATGTCTATTTTGTTAGGGAGACAAGTACATTGTTGTGTGGTGAAATATGGGTTTAAGTGGCATGTACATGTGAGGAAAACATTGGTTCATATGTATGGAATGGTGAAAGAGGTTTGATGAAATGCTTGAACCGGACTTGGTTGTGTGGAATACGGTTATCGATTGTTATGTTTGTTGTGGGGAGTATAAGGAAGGTTTGGAGTTGTTTTCGCGTATGCATGATGCTGGTGTAAGACCTAATGTTGCTACATTGAGTGTGGTCTTATCCGGGAGATGCTACATTCATGCTCGTGTTAAAGCAAAAGGATGGTGAGCAAAGTAATTTGCTTGACACTTACACGTGTCACGAGTTAGGCAACAAAATGGAAATGGAATGGAGAGCAAAAAGGATGGCGAACAAAGTAATTTGCTTGCCACTACTCATGTTACGAGAATATGGGTTATTTCGTAAATTGGAATGGAGAGCAAAAAGGATGGCGAGCAAAGTAATTTGCTTGTCAGTTACACGTGTCACGAGCAAAATGGCATGGAAATGGCATGGCGAGCAAACTTGTTTTGCTCGCTATGTCTTATTTGGTAACACAAATTTCTAGGGTCACAAATGGTGAAATGTTTTTCAAAACGTCCATTCTAGAGATTTTCACTAAAATATGTGAGTAAAGAAATTTTAAAAGTAGTCTTTCAAACAATCTCCATTATAGAGATGTGTTAGAGATGATTTTTCCTCTTTAGATAGTTAATATATCGTATCATTACTACTTATAATAGCATTTCTCCAAAGAAACTTAAACCCACAGGCTATAATTGGTGCCATCTAAATTTAATTTAAATTGTGAAACATACGTAAAAGCCAAATTCGAGACTAGTGTCAAAAGACCAGACCAGTCTATCGAACGTTCATTGACTAGAAAGATACTAACTTTCCACAACGTGGACTTGAAACAGGATACAAGTTTTATTTACAACGGCCATCATAATTCCAAAGTTTAAATTCAAACAACTGACCAGCATATACTTTTAAAAGTAACTGCTATAGATTTCTTAACAAAGTTTTACATAACACCAATATCTCAATTCATCATATACAGATATACTCCAATAGCCTAAAGCCCAAAACAACAGCAGAATAAGTAGAGGCTTAGTGGTAAACAGCCTAAGCAGCCCCATACTTGATCATTTGAGATATGCAGAGAAGTAAACATAATTCTGCAAACTAGAGGCTCACGGGTTGTTTTTTTATTTCTTTTTAGCAACGCAATGCTTAAGGGATGACAGAAAGTTAAATCATTCCAAGTTAAAAATGCAAGAGTTTACTACTTTATACGTACATAACAACTGACATTGCAAGTAACAACGAGATAACCAAGTAATATAAATATTCACCAAAGGAACATTATATAACAAAGTAACAAGGAATAACACGACCGAATTCAACAACCGTGACCAAGTTAAAATTCCAAAAACTTCAACACTCAATTACTCATAGTGATTCATATATCATTCTTAACAAGCTATAGTTAATCTTAACTACCAATACTTAACCCCTAATATATAAAGCGCGCCCATATACATAAACCTCTAACACAAAACTACCACCAGCCAAATTATACTAAACCAACATAGTAACCATTTCTCGATGTGCTTTTAAACTTAACCCGTAAGATACATATAGACGCGCCCATATACAAATGGCCTACAACATTAACCAACCACTAACCAAAAGATACTGAACCACCATGTTACCAATTCTAAATTAACTTAAACATCGCCTCCATCGGGATCATCAAAACCATCATTCTCATCACCAAAACTACCATCTTTCGCCTCACCGACAATCATCTTCCAAACACGGGTAACAAAACCCTTAACAACTTCATACTTGGGACACTTTTCACCTTCACGCATTTCATCAAACACTTGGTGTGCATCTTTTTTCTCTTCCGTAATTGTCGTTATCGCCAGCATCGGACCGTCTGCTACTCCATTAGCCTTTTCGGGTGGTTCGTCATCTGTGAAGAAAGCGGATTCTGATTCGGTGTCTGAGTCACATGCGAAGGAGGTGAAGAGTAGGTCTTGTTGGTAGCCCATCCTACTCAGAATCCATGTAGGCACTCCAGGCAGCTAAACCGGCCGAGCAGAACCCGAAGTCGGACCGGACAAAAAACCCGATTTCCAACCGGGCTCGCTAAAAACCGGAACGGACGGTGACTCCAAGGCCGACCCGGTATCTGATCCAGGAAGGCCGAGCAGAGGAAGGACGAAAATGTCCCGGTTCAAGATTACGGCAGGGCCGGCCCGAACGGCGGCAGACCCAAAAGCCGACCCGAGCGGCGGGGGACCCGAGGACCGACGCCGTCGGATAGACATCTCCGGAAGTCGGCAAAACAGACCCGTATGCCAATTAACGCATGCAGTCACGCCCCTTCCCAAGACACTCCTTATAGGCCGCCACGTGTCCAAGATTTAAATGCAGATTGACAAGTGTTATGGGCATATTCCCAAAACATGCGCCAGCTGTCATCTTCCCACTGGCCCAGACTGTCTATATATAGGAGAAATGTACAGTGTTGGTAGCCCATCCTACTCAGAATCTACGTAGGCACTCCAGGCAGCTAAACCGGCCGAGCAGAACCCGAAGTCGGACCGGACAAAAAACCCGATTTCCAACCGGGCTCGCTAAAAACCGGAACGGACGGTGACTCCAAGGCCGACCCGGTATCTGATCCAGGAAGGCCGAGCAGAGGAAGGATGAAAATGTAATATCCGTAATTTTCGATTTCCGATAATTTCTTCCTTCGTTTAACAACAAATCCATGAAGTTCTTGAGTTTATAACATCAATCAATCGTCCGTTATCATCCTTTGATCCAGCGAATCAAGGTAATCCTCCTTAGAACCCTAATTTCGTGAATTTGGGGATTTTTGCATTTTCGTCCGATTCGTTCCGTGTTGTTGATTAATTCATGATGGGTATGATTAATCTTGGTAGTATTGTTGTGTTTAACATCATTTAATCCATTGTTCTTCGTCGAATCGAAGTATATTTCTTGATTTCCTTCGAATTGACTTTTCGGGGGATTTGTCCCCGATCTCGTTTTTCATCCGTTTTCGATGGATCGATTATGGTTAAATGATGTTGTTAAACATATTCTATGGATTGTATATCCATATTTCAACTTGGAATTCCGTTTTCGTGATTGACGGAACGAATCGTGTTCTTGGCCGTTTTGGGGGAAATCCTTGAACTTTCGTCATTCGTTCTTTGAATTCAACGGCTCTGAGTCGTGTTATGGAATTCATTTCATTGTTGTTATTGTCCTTCGTAGTTTATGACGCGAGTTGGCGATCGGTGGAGTCGGCGGGTTCGTAGTTGGTTCGTGTCAACCTACTTCGGTCGGTTCTTCGCGTTGTTCTTATTCGAGGCAAGTACCTTGTCCATACATTTCTTGTTTTGTGGATATGATGATTGGTGATCGTCTTGGTATGTGTGTGTGTTTGTTTGAAATGGGTTTTTCAAAAGATTTGACTAGCCTCGTTAAAGGCTCACTTTCAAAACGCGTGTGTTTTGTAAATTGTGTGGGTTGTAAGTGACAATGTGAATCCTATGGATATGTTTGGTGTTGATGTTGCGCTTGATAACGCGTGTGTGCATATATTATCTCATTTTTGGTGCATTGTGATTTGACGATTATGTCGTGCTTTGTGTTTGTTGCCTTTGGTGGATTGTATGAATATCCTTGTTGTGACATGTTAATTGTGTGAATGTATTTCGCTCACCTCGGGAGGGTCCGACGGGATCACGGAGGGAATTCCAATGGTATAGCCCTGGATTCACGAGTGCGGTTGTTTGTTTTGTGAATGTATTTGCTCACCTCGGGAGGTTTCGACGGGGCCACGGAGGGAATTTCAATGGTATAGCCCTGGATTCACGAGTAAAACTTCACGAGTG
This sequence comes from Orobanche coerulescens, assembly GCA_033398695.1. Taxonomy (NCBI): domain Eukaryota; kingdom Viridiplantae; phylum Streptophyta; class Magnoliopsida; order Lamiales; family Orobanchaceae; genus Orobanche; species Orobanche coerulescens. Next base: position 51,152,341 of record CM065802.1, read on the forward strand.
CGTGTGTATGTTTGGTGAATGTATTTACTCACCTAGGGAGGGTTCGACGGGGCCACGGAGGGAATTCCAATGGTATAGCCCTGGATTCACGAGTAAAACTTCACGAATTGGTGTATATGATTTCGAAAACGCATTCTACTCACCTTGGGAGGGTCCGACGGGGCCACGAAGGGAATCCAATGGTATAGCCCTGGATTCACGAGTTGATGTCGTATTTTTGGTGACCAAGGTTTCCGTATCTTGGGCGATTATATTGGATTGATGTTATGTCCGCCGAAGACACGTGACATGGGTTTTAACCTTGTGTATTGCTGTTGGTTTTCTAATTGCGAAAACAAAACCTTTGGGCTGTGACCCTGTTGATTTTGGAAAGATTAGGATTTGATAATCCTAAATTGTTTTCTATTAAAACTCTCGATGGCATTTTAAACTGTTTTACAAATTGTTCCCCTTAATTGTGGTCTTTCGGTTTGGGAATGTTTTACCCAAACTCTTGCCTCGGGAAGTACTTTTCATTACGTTTGGATCTTTGATGATTCCTGGTTATTGTTATTCGTGGAATGTGAATTGTATGGCTCGTATTTTTACACTTGTACTTGCACTAGCGAAACAGTGGAGTTTTGCTAACCCCCGAGTATTCGGGGGGTGGATGTCTATTTTTGCATTCAGGTTTTGGAGCATGGCACAGGGTCGGCACGAAGGATGATGAAAGATGAACGATACTAATCACACGAGGATCCGTTGAAGTCATACTGGTCTAGTTGTATTTTCTTTTCCGCCGCAGTATCTTTTCCCCGTTGTACGGGAGTTTATTGTATTTTGACCCCTGCGTGGGTATGTGTTTGGAATTGAGTTGTATGTTATTATTGAAAGACCAAATCGGTCTACTGTATCATTTTAGCCTGAAAGGCGATGTCTAGATGTTTGATTTTAGTTATCAGCCTGGTAGATCCTCGAGGAGAGGGTCTACGGCGTGTAATATCCCTGAGCGGATTGGGGGTGTTACAGAATGGTATCGGAGCTTAGGTTGTGGAAACCTAGGCTGTCGGGTCAGTGGTGTCTATTGAGTTTTTGTCTCGTCGGATTTTATCTGACTGAGTCGTGTCGCGACGCGTCGTCTGAGTTTGTTGGTCGTGATTAGTATCGTGGGGCGATCATCATCTTCGTGCGACATGTGGCTGCAAGTCTCCCTTCTTTGTGTTGTGCCTCGTGTGACACGAGCTATTTGTTTGATTTTGTGTTAAGTGATGGAACCTTCATGTAGATTCTTGGTTTCGTGATGCGTTCGTGTGATTCTCTTATTTCGTTTGTATGAGGAGTGTTGTCATTATTTATGTCTTTTTGACTAAGATAATTGACTGTTGTCTTCCCGGTAAAAGACATGTATTGTCTTGACTTTGTGCGATTTGATGCATATATTATGATATGTTTAAACGAATATTGTTACATGAGTATTTTTGGGCATTCTAGCCCAATAAATTATTTTTGAAAACCTTGAGTATCTTAGAAAATAAATTTCGAGACGTACTTTTAAAATGAATCGTTTTCTCGTGGTACTTCCAAGGTGCCACAATATGTTTCCAAATTCTTCTACCTCGAGGACCAAAATATTTTGAGATATTTTCAATGTTTTAGAAACACTTATACTTAGACCCTAGGGTCGGATATTCTGAAAGTCTTTCACTAAGAGAAGGTGTCCTCATTTTTGTTCAAACGCAAGACGATTTTCAAAGTCTCGATAATGGTGTTTGTACTACTTTTTGTAAAATGATACTCAAGATCAACTGTTTTTTCCAAACTGTTTTCAAAAGGAGGTTTTCGTTTTTAAAACCTATCATTCCTGTTTGCGGACCGGAAATGCGTGTATGGTTTTCGAATTTTCGTTACGGTGTTAACCCCGAATTGTGATTGAATTGGTGGCGTGAGCGTTGAGTCGTTCGCCACGCATATGTTTTGTTAGCCCTCTGTGAGAGGTGTGAACTGGTGTTTACTGTTTATCGCCTCGTGGTGATTTGCGTGTTGTCGCACTAGTGTGAGTTGTTAAAGGTTGGATTTTTGTGCGTTATACACATGGGTGATTATTTCATGATGTTTGTGATTGTGTGCTGGCTATCGTTCGGGATGTTGTAATCGTCGAACGATGCTGTTGTTGTTGTGATTTTTGTATGCGTTGATATGTTATGCTGAGTTGGCATCTCCGGTATGTTGTTTTGCGGTGTTTTGTTCCATTGTATCGAGCATTTGTATTTTCGGTATGCCGAGCCGAGACGTTTCAACCGTGATGTGCCGGGGCATGCACGTGTATGTTGTCCTCCTCGTCGGTAACACATTTCAAGTGTGGACTCTATGGACACCGAATTCAATTTTGTAAATTGGCTACCGAGACTTTCGGAGTTCGCGCTCCAGCGCAGTTATCAGAATCGGCTTTGAGAGGCCTTTGAAGGATATTTCTGTCGGTTGCTTGTTGTGTCGTCACCTTAGTTTCATTGTTGTGAGTTTCGGGGACGACACTACTTTTTGAATAGGTCGAATATAATACCCGTATTATTTTTGGCTTCTGCATTCCCTGGTTCTCAGGTCTATCAACTCGCTTGTGTTCGTTGATACCTTCTGAACTTGTTCTGTATTTTAGTTTCATCGTTCGAATGAACTGTGATCTTGTCTTGGGTCGATCTGGTATCGCTGTGACTTTTCCGAGTTCGGTTCGATTCTTGTGAACCTTGTTCGGAAGTGACATCATTTGGTTCTACTAGTTCTTTTATTCGAAGTGGATCGGATTTTGAACTTCTTTATGTTCTACTTTGTCGACTCATTTATGTTTGTTGACATTTGTGAGCTTGTCCTGCCCCTTGCTTTTGTTGATCGAACGAGTGTGGTATTGTTTCGGAATAACTCATTTGTCGTTGTGACTTTTCAATCGCTATTCCCTTTCATGTGGATCTTATGGGAATGCATGTCTTGTAGTTCTCACCGGATCATCCTGGGAGTTGTTGTCTGAATTTTATTATCCTTCGTGTTTCGGACATGATTGTTCGATTTTTGTTGTCTCGATCGTTTGTTTGTTCGGTTTTTGTTCTCGTTTCGTGATTGTTGAGCGTTCAGGCTCCTTTGTAATTCCCTTAAGTTCGGGAAATTAGTCTCGTTTTCGATCTTCCAACCCTTGGGCGGTGGGATTCCGTATTTGTTCAGCGGTTGGCTCGCGTTTTGATTGATTTACCGTTGGGTTGGTCAATCATATTGATTTTCGTTTGTTGTGTTTTGTGATTGTCGGATAATTGACTTGGCTATATTATCCATTTGATGACGCTTGTCATTTGTTGGTTTTATTATATCCCTAACGGCGACGTTGTGTTGGTCGCCGTAGAGCGTGTTTTCACGCCGTATATTCCTTTGCGTTGTTTGTAACATTTCGCCGTTGGGCATTAGTTACGCATTCTTGTGCGTCTCTTTGATATTTTCCTGGCGGAATATTTCTTCGCCCTACTTGTTTTAAGTTTCGGGACGAAACTTCTTTTAAGGAGGGTAGAATGTAATATCCGCAATTTTCGATTTCCGGTAATTTCTTTTTTTTCAGTGGAAGTTCGTTTTGACGACTCTCTCATGACCGTTTCGTCATTCTGAGAATGATTAATTCTACACTTTTTGTCATCCGAGTTCGTTTCGGTGTTGTTTTGTTGAGTTCCGTGCTTTTTAGCGACTTTTTCGTACTTGAGTTCGATTCTTGCGAATCTCGTCCGAAACTGCTGTTTAGAGTTTCCCGCAAGTCCGTTTAACTTTGTTAGACGTGTTTTGAACTTCGGTTTTGTTATTCGATCACGTATCGTGATTTCCGGGTGTTTTGGGCCATTTTGTAATTTCTTGAAAGTTACGGGTATCCGTAATCTGGAATTGTTGTCTCGACCCGTTTCTTGGTCGTGTATGATTAATTATGGTATTATGTTTTCATTTCGGGCCGTTGATGTTGTCCGCGAACTTTTCGTCGTGTTCGTTCCGTACGTTTTCGGAAATCGGGTCGTCGAGCCCTGGTGGTCGGGTACTGGCCGGACGGTTGCGGGACTGGCCGGACGATTGCGGGCACCGTCCGGACAGATGCGGCAGGAACCGGCGTAGCGCACGCTACTGCCGGAAGGCTGCGCGCGCTAACCGGCAGGTGTAGCGCACGCTAGCCTGGTCGACCAACGCACGCTATCGGGCCGGACAGTGGGTTTTCTGAGGTTCTGGACTCGGTCAGGATCGGCAGGTAGCGCACGCTACTGTCGGTCGTAGCGCACGCTAACCGGCAGGGGTAGCACACGCTGCCGGCCGACTAGCGTACGTTACCTAGGCAAGTTTGTTAGTCCAGTGGCTACTGGACAGGTCGGCTAGCGCGCGCAGGCTTCCGGCCGTAGCGCACGCTAGCGGGAGTCGGGTGGACGAGTCATGGTCGGCAGAATTTGGTCGGTGGTTTCGGGTCATGCGGGCCATGGCCGAGAGTGCTTGGCCTGTACTGGCCGATAGCGCACGCTAGTCCGGGAAGGCTAGCGCACGCTAGTTCCAGCCCAGTATATATATGACAGACCAGCCACTTTTCCCTTCGTTTTTCATTTCCTTCCTTCTCCGTCCTCGACTGGCGATTCATGGGCGACGAAGCCATGTTGTTTAACAATAAATCCATGAAGTTCTTGAGTTCATAACATCAATCAATCGTCCGTTATCATCCTTTGATCCAGCGAATCAAGGTAATCCTCCTTAGAACCCTAATTTCGTGAATTTGGGGATTTTTGCATTTTCGTCCGATTCGTTCCGTGTTGTTGATTAATTCATGATGGGTATGATTAATCTTGGTAGTATTATTGTGTTTAACATCATTTAATCCATTGTTCTTCGTCGAATCGAAGTATATTTCTTGATTTCCTTCGAATTGACTTTTCGGGGGATTTGTCCCCGATCTCGTTTTTCATCCGTTTTCGATGGATCGATTATGGTTAAATGATGTTGTTAAACATATTCTATGGATTGTATATCCATATTTCAACTTGGAATTCCGTTTTCGTGATTGACGGAACGAATCGTGTTCTTGGCCGTTTTGGGGGAAATCCTTGAACTTTCGTCATTCGTTCTTTGAATTCAACGACTCTGAGTCGTGTTATGGAATTCATTTCATTGTTGTTATTGTCCTTCTTAGTTTATGACGCGAGTTGGCGATCGGTGGAGTCGGCGGGTTCGTAGTTGGTTCGTGTCAACCTACTTCGGTCGGTTCTTCGCGTTGTTCTTATTCGAGGCAAGTACCTTGTCCATACATTTCTTGTTTTGTGGATATGATGATTGGTGATCGTCTTGGTATGTGTGTGTGTTTGTTTGAAACGGGTTTTTCAAAAGATTCGACTAGCCTCGTTAAAGGCTCACTTTCAAAACGCGTGTGTTTTGTAAATTGTGTGGGTTGTAAGTGACTATGTGAATCCTATGGATATGTTTGGTGTTGATGTTGCGCTTGATAACGCGTGTGTGCATATATTATCTCATTTTTGGTGCATTGTGATTTGACGATTATGTCGTGCTTTGTGTTTGTTGCCTTTGGTGGATTATATGAATATCCTTGTTGTGACATGTTAATTGTGTGAATGTATTTCGCTCACCTCGGGAGGGTCCGACGGGATCACGGAGGGAATTCCAATGGTATAGCCCTAGATTCACGAGTGCGGTTTGTTGTTGCCCAAAATATTTATCCGAAGATTAATACTGCTGGAAGGCGGACAACAAACAACAATTGCGGGAGCACTTCCGAGAGAAGATAAATAATACAAGATTTGCCGGGTTTGTTAGGCCCGGGCTTGAATGCTCTCGCGAGATGTTATTAATACGAATATTCGTGGATACAAGTATTAATGAGAGAAATCTAAATACAATGAGTGTAAAAAGACTCTGTTAATCCGGCTCTTGAGCGAAGCTCGGTGTTCTTCGTCCCCGCCGGTAATCTGCTGGATGAGATAGGCCGGGAGAAGTAAGACCGAAAGAAAGCTGTTGCCAAGAGTTGGAGATTAGCCAAGTGCAAGTATTTTGCTTCTGTATGGTGTGCTTGAATCGCGATATTGCTGAGTGTTTAGAGAGTCAGAATCTCGGTCCCTTTTACAAGTGCCTGCTGCCTTGTATATATAGAGGCTGAGGGGCCCTGTCCCCTAGTGGGCGATCGCCTTTCGGCATTTAATGCAATGGGGCGATCGTCCTAAAGGTCACGCGGGCTGCCTGCCAAAAGTCCATAGATCCAGCCGGCAGCTAGCTGAGTGGCCCAATGAGGAGCTGGCACGCGTCCGGAAGTACTGTCACAGGAGGTCCCACCTTGTTACTTTCGGCGGACTTTGTCAGTAGGTGCAGTAGGCGCCAGGCTGTAGTCACATGTCTTGTCCGCCAACTCCTTTCGCAGGCCTGGGCCCTGTTGGTAGGTGAGGTAGGTGACAGGTTTGTCAGCGCCTTTTGTGGATCTGCACGTGGGGTCAGTTTTGAGACTTGGTCTTTGCCGACTGGATGGGCATTGGTGGAGATCGATATGAGGCGATCGTCTCTAGCTGATCATCCGAGGTCACCATCGGCCAGCGGATGGAGGCCGCCAAGGGTCGGCCGCCAAGGGTCGATCGGCGGATGCCGATAGAGGGTCGCCAGATGTCGGGCGCCAGGAGTCGGTCGCCGAGTACCGAGAGACGATCGTATCTGAGGTCGATCGCTCGGCACCGAGACTTGTCCTGGGACCTTCGTTTGGCCAGACTAGCACGTCCGCTGGGTTAAGGCTCCCTTGGCCGCTCGGCAGTAAGTTGGTCGCTCGGCCTCGGAGGCGATCGCCGGTCGGAAGGTGTTAAATCTTGACACAACACCTTCCTTCTCCGTCCTCGACTGGCGATTCATGGGCGACGAAGCCATGTTGTTTAACAACAAATCCATGAAGTTCTTGAGTTCATAACATCAATCAATCGTCCGTTATCATCCTTTGATCCAGCGAATCAAGGTAATCCTCCTTAGAACCCTAATTTCGTGAATTTGGGGATTTTTGCATTTTCGTCCGATTCGTTCCGTGTTGTTGATTAATTCATGATGGGTATGATTAATCTTGGTAGTATTATTGTGTTTAACATCATTTAATCCATTGTTCTTCGTCGAATCGAAGTATATTTCTTGATTTCCTTCGAATTGACTTTTCGGGGGATTTGTCCCCGATCTCGTTTTTCATCCGTTTTCGATGGATCGATTATGGTTAAATGATGTTGTTAAACATATTCTATGGTTTGTATATACTTATTACAACTTGGAATTCGTTTTTCGTGATTGACGGAACGAATCGTGTTCTTGGCCGTTTTGGGGGAAATCCTTGAACTTTCGTCATTCGTTCTTTGAATTCAACGACTCTGAGTCGTGTTATGGAATTCATTTCATTGTTGTTATTGTCCTTCGTAGTTTATGACGCGAGTTGGCGATCGGTGGAGTCGGCGGGTTCGTAGTTGGTTCGTGTCAACCTACTTCGGTCGGTTCTTCGCGTTGTTCTTATTCGAGGCAAGTACCTTGTCCATACATTTCTTGTTTTGTGGATATGATGATTGGTGATCGTCTTGGTATGTGTGTGTGTTTGTTTGAAACGGGTTTTTCAAAAGATTCGACTAGCCTCGTTAAAGGCTCACTTTCAAAACGCGTGTGTTTTGTAAATTGTGTGGGTTGTAAGTGACTATGTGAATCCTATGGATATGTTTGGTGTTGATGTTGCGCTTGATAACGCGTGTGTGCATATATTATCTCATTTTTGGTGCATTGTGATTTGACGATTATGTCGTGCTTTGTGTTTGTTGCCTTTGGTGGATTATATGAATATCCTTGTTGTGACATGTTAATTGTGTGAATGTATTTCGCTCACCTCGGGAGGGTCCGACGGGATCACGGAGGGAATTCCAATGGTATAGCCCTGGATTCACGAGTGCGGTTGTTTGTTTTGTGAATGTATTTGCTCACCTCGGGAGGGTTCGATGGGGCCACGGAGGGAATTCCAATGGTATAGCCCTGGATTCACGAGTAAAACTTCACGAGTGCGTGTGTATGTTTGGTGAATGTATTTACTCACCTCGGGAGGGTTCGACGGGGCCACGGAGGGAATTCCAATGGTATAGCCCTGGATTCACGAGTAAAACTTCACGAATTGGTGTATATGATTTCAAAAACGCATTCTACTCACCTTGGGAGGGTCCGACGGGGCCACGAAGGGAATCCATTGGTATAGCCCTGGATTCACGAGTTGATGTCGTATTTTTGGTGACCAAGGTTTCCGTATCTTGGGCGATTATATTGGATTGATGTTATGTCCGCCGAAGACACGTGACATGGGTTTTAACCTTGTGTATTGCTGTTGGTTTTCCAATTGCGAATACAAAACCTTTGGGCTGTGACCCTGTTGATTTTGGAAAGATTAGGATTTGATAATCCTAAATTGTTTTCTATTAAAACTCTCGATGGCATTTTAAACTGTTTTACAAATTGTTCCCCTTAATTGTGGTCTTTCGGTTTCGGAATGTTTTACCCAAACTCTTGCCTCGGGAAGTACTTTTCATTACGTTTGGATCTTTGATGATTCCTGGTTATTGTTATTCGTGGAATGTGAATTGTATGGCTCGTATTTTTGCACTTGTACTTGCACTAGCGAAACAGTGGAGTTTTGCTAACCCCCGAGTATTCGGGGGGTGGATGTCTATTTTTGCATTCAGGTTTTGGAGCATGGCACAGGGTCGGCACGAAGGATGATGAAAGATGAACGATACTAATCACACGAGGATCCGTTGAAGTCATACTGGTCTAGTTGTATTTTCTTTTCCGCTGCAGTATCTTTTCCCCGTTGTACGGGAGTTTATTGTATTTTGACCCCTGCGTGGGTATGTGTTTGGAATTGAGTTGTATGTTATTATTGAAAGACCAAATCGGTCTACTGTATCATTTTAGCCTGAAAGGCGATGTCTAGATGTTTGATTTTAGTTATCAGCCTGGTAGATCCTCGATAAGAGGATCTACGGCGTGTAATATCCCTGAGCGGATTGGGGGTGTTACAGAAAATGTCCCGGTTCAAGATTACGGCAGGGCCGGCCCGAACGGCGGCAGACCCAAAAGCCGACCCGAGCGGCGGGGGACCCGAGGACCGACCCCGTCGGATAGACATCTCCGGAAGTCGGCAAAACAGACCCGCATGCCAATTAACGCATGCAGTCACGCCCCTTCCCAAGACACTCCTTATAGGCCGCCACGTGTCTAAGATTTAAATGCAGACTGACAAGTGTTATGGGCGTATTCCCCAAACATGCAGCAGCTGTCATCTCCCCACTGGCCCAGACTGTCTATATATAGGAGAAATGTACAGTAAAAAAGGATCTTTGGATTCTGAGCATAAATAAGAGAGAGAAAAAAGAGAGATAAGAGATATACTGAAAAAGAACAAAAAGACTTGTAATTAACAAGCAAATTGGATAGACCGGCACACATTATTCTGCTCGGCTCTATGCTATCAAAAGGTCATTAATAAAATTTAGTGATCAAATATCTTCCACTTTATTTGTTATTTTCTACGTGTCTTCGACCCATTTATCCCGGTCAGTACACGTGACGTTGACCAAATCAGACGTCAACAGATTGGCGCTAGAAGAAGGGGTGAACCTTCGATAAAAAAAGGTAGAGATAGACCCTTCACCAACAATGTCTCACAACAGTTCGAAAAACCTTCAGCCCGCGACGGAGGAAGAAAACCTCCTTAAAGTGGTTGAATGCTTCAAACACCCTGCCTTCATCCAAGGCATGGCGGCCCTTATGGCAAGAGTTACAGGGGGTGGGACCCTTCAAAAACCCGAGGATCAGCTCGAGGCAGAATCTCAGACGGCCCGCCCCGCTGCCTCGGGGCGAAGCAGAAAAAGGGCGGCCTCTGGGGCCGCCGGCGAAAGGGCAGAGAGCCACGGCGAAAGCTCACATCCCTCTCGAAAAAGTAAGCCTTCACGCCCCCCGTCCGTTTTTGATCGCCTCGGGCGGAAGGAAAATCGAGAAGGCAACACCGGCTCTCTGTCAGTCGAGCCGCAAGGAAGAGAAGGCTCACCACTGTCCCTAAATCCAACGCAAATATTGCCTCCCACTCCGGCGATAATTCAAGCGAGATCGAGTTCCTAAAAGCGCCTTACGGAGCTCGAAAATAAACAACTCCAGCCATCCCAAAGCTCGGAAGGGCTCAACAGCCAGGAGAGTCCCCTGGCCCCTAGCGTTCTGGCGGAACCTCTCCCGGAGAAGTTCAAAATTCCTCAAATTCCGCCATACAACGGAGAAACAGACCCTAACGCCCATCTGGGGCATTATAATTCTTGGATGGATCTACATGGGTCTCAGGACGCGTTCCAATGCCGCATGTTTTCCCTAACTCTGGGGGAGAGGGCCCAGAGGTGGTATCGGACGCTGCCCCATCATTCGGTTCAGACATGGGCTCAGCTTTCGGCGACATTCCGATCCCACTTTATGGGGTCCCTTGTGCGGGTCGCCCCACGCTCATCCATTGCTTCCGTGATCCAGGGGCCGAACGAGTCCCTTAAAGATTATATATCCCGTTTTAATAAACGGATATTAGAGACGGAGCCCATGTCCGATGATGCGCTGGCCATTATTGCCCAGGCCGGCCTTCACAAAAATTCTTTCTTTCGCTGGACGGTGTGCCAGAATGTCCCACACACCTACCAAGAATTTTTGGAACGCGCCAGCTCCCACATAGCTGCTGAGGAAGCCATGCCGGCGCCAATGTTAGTCATGCCCTCCGATCAGAAAGGATCGTATAAAAAGAAAGAAGAAAGGCGTGACTACAAAGAGACCCGTCAAGAACCTCGACGGGAAAATAAAACCCCTGCCTCTTCCTCGGCAGCTACGGCCACTCAAAGCTATCGCCGGCCCGAGCTCATGGCCAATTTCGCGGAAATATATTCCATTGGAGCTGCGGCGATATTCGATCAAATAAAAGGCAAAAACTTGCTCCCAGTCCCCCGGCCGATCTATAAAGATCAGAAGGACATGGACCAGACCCGCTTTTGTAAATATCATGAGTCAGCGGGTCACAACACCGAGCAGTGTCGAGACCTCGTTGCCGCCCTGATCGCAGCATGCGACGAAACGGGCTTGAGGCGGTTTACCCGGAACCCGCCTCGGGATCGCCAAGATAGGGCCGACCCGACGAGAGCCAAGAATGATCGGGTGCCTCCGGCCCCCAAATCCCCCCGGGAAATTCTAACGATTATGGGCACCGCCGAGGTCGATGATCCTCGGTCCAAGCGCCAGAAAAAGGCATCCATCCGAGAATCCACCACTTCCTATCAGCGGACCGAGCGCCGAGCAGAAGGGTTTCTATCGGTGGCCGAAGAAGCCCCCCAAAACCCCCAGCTGGCGGTTACTTTTGAGGAATCCGACGCAGGCGGCTTGGACCATCCCCATTCAGACGCACTTGTCATCACTCTGCCCATAATGGGGATCCCGGTCCACAGGGTATTGGTGGACTCCGGGGCTTATGCAAGCATCATTTACCTTCATACCCTTCGTTGGATGAAGGTAGACCTATCGTATCTCCGGCCCTGCATCGAGGACATCCGGGATGTGCCAATGCCGCACCTCCCATTGGGAAATTGACCTCGCCCGAATTTGGTCAGGCCGATCGGAAGAACGATGATCACAACCTTTAAGATCATCGACGTGCACAGCGACTACAATGCCATCGTAGGCCGACTGTGATGTCGAGGCCGAGAGCCACTCACCCACCTACCACCGTGCATGAAATTCCCTACCGGACGGCGCGTCGGGGTACACAGAGGATCAAAGGCGGCCCGGGAATGTAATCTCGGCATCCGGCTCGCGAGATCAACGCCGCAAGCTATCCCGGAGAATCACGGAGAAATGGAGACTACCAACTCGGCAACAGACGGAAACACCACCTTGGCCAAGGGGCCCAGTCCCGGGGCGCGCAAACCCGGAATGAGAATCGGGCAAAGCGGCGGACCGCGGCCGCAGCCCAGAAAGAGCCGATCTCAGAAGAAGATCCCGTTGACCCGCGGTATCAAAATCCAAAAGGAAAAATCCGCCACGCTGAGCCAACAGAAGAATTGGACCTGGTCGACGTAGATTCATCTAATCCCGCCCGACGGCTAAAGATCGGCCACAACCTCCAAGAACCGATCCGCTCCGAGCTTGTCTTCCATCTAAGACAAAATTTGGATGTCTTTGCTTGGACCCATTCTGATATGCCGGGGATCGATCCGAATCGGCATGCCACCAATCAACATCGACCCCACTCAAAACCGGTCGTCCAAAAGAGGAGAAAGATGGGGCGGCGGCGAGAAAGGGCTGGAAGAGGAGGTAGAAAAGCTAATTGATAACGGGTTTATTCGGGAAGCCCAATACCCGACTGGTAGCCAACCCGTTCGGTAAAAGCCGACTGCTATGGAGGCTCTGCATTGACTTCTCCAACCTGAATAAAGCCTGCCCAAAAGATAGCTACCCGCTCCCCCATATCGATTACATGGTAGATGCCACGGCCGGGCACGAGCTAATGAGCTTCATGGATGCCTATTCTGGATACAACCAGATTCCAATGCACCCCGCCGATGAGGAAAATACCTCCTTCTACTCGGCCCGCGGCTTATACTGCTACCGGATGATGCCTTTCGGGCTCAAGAATGCCGGCGCGACATATCAACGCCTGGTAAATAAAATGTTCAATAGCTTGATAGGTCATACTATGGAAGTATATGTAGATGACATGTTAGTTAAATCCCTGCGCTCGGCCGACCATGTACATGACCTCAATAAAATGTTTGCTATTTTGCGAGAGTATAAGATGAAGCTAAATCCGAAGAAATGTTCCTTCGGGGTAGGTTCTGGAAAATTCCTCGGCTACATGGTAAGCCAAAGAGGGATTGAAGCCAACCCCGATAAAATTAAGGCGTGGCGAGCTTGTTCCCCAAACTCGGTCAAAAGGTGCAAAGCCTAATCAAGCCGCCTAGCCGCCGAGCCGTTTCATCTCCGCTCAACGGATAAGTGCAAACATTTCTTTGAGGCGATAAAAAGAACAAGGATTTTCAATGGACAGAACCTTGCCAAAAGCCTTGAAGCTATCAAGAAAGTCTGGCGGAAGCCCCGACCTGCAGAGGCCGTCAGGGGAACTTCTTAACTTATATCTCGCAGCCTCCGACTCCGCGATCAGCGCCGCTCCGATTCGAACGGAGAATGCGGTACAACACCGGCCTATTATGTAAGTCGGGCCCTTCATGATGCCGAGCTCGAGATATGCCCGATGGAAAAAGCGCCTATGCGCTCATAATGGCATCCGGAAGTTGAGGCCCTACTTTTTGGAACACCAGTAGTCGTCTTAACCAACTATCCATTAAAACAGGTTATGCACCGACTGATGTTTCCGGCCGAATGGTAAAATGGGCGTCGAACTAGGGCGATTTGACATAACTTACGAATCGCGCCTTCGCTATAAAGGACAGGCCCTTGCGGACTTCATTGCGAGTTCACACCCGCAATTGCCCGTGAGGACGACCGATCAAGAATGGTCACTCTATGTAGATGGGTCCTCTACCGCCGACCGATCGGGTGCGGGAATAGTCCTCGTCGATCCCGACGCACTGCTCGCTCGGCTATTCGCCTGAGTTTCCCAACCACCAATAATGAGGCAGAATACGAAGCTCTCTTGGCTGGTCTAGAAATGGCAACCTCTCTCGGCCTTACCCGCCTCACCATCCTGAGTGATTCTCAGTTGATGGTCAACCAGATCAACGGCGAATACGAAGCCAAAGAGCCTAAACTGGTTAAGTACCTCAACCTGGCCCGAGCCCGGCTGCAAGGTTTTCAGGGGACTATACAACATATTCCCCGAACGGAAAACATTCAGGCCGACTCTTTGGCCAAACTTGCATCCAGCGCCGGGGCCGAGCATATGGATGAGGTCAGCATAGGGCATCACGCCTCATCGGCCCTGGAAATGGCCGAAATCCGAGCAGCAGAGCAATCAGAACCGCGAGGGTGGATGCAGCCTATAATGCAATACCTTCAAAGCGGCATTTTGCCCGAAGACCGAGCTCAAACAAGATCCTTACGAACTCAGTCTGCCCGGTTCACTATCATGGACGGAGCATTATATAAAAGAGGATATTCAGTTTCGCTGCTGAAATGCCTGTCCGAATCAGAAGCCGAATATGCCCTCAGGGAGGTGCACGAGGGTATATGTGGAAACCACTCCGGCGGCCAGGCATTGGCCTATAAGTTAATCCGACAAGGCTACTATTGGCCCGATCTAAAAAAAGATGCCATTGCACTCGTGCGGAAGTGCGTCCGGTGCCAAATCTTTGCTCCGCAGATCCGATCCCCCCCGGAGACCCTCACGTCTGTATATTGTCCATGGCCATTCGCCAAGTGGGGAATAGACTTGATCGGCCCTCTGCCTAGGGGACGGGGAGGAGTGCAATACGCAATCGTCGCAGTCGATTATTTTACGAAATGGGCCGAGGCCGAACCTATGGCACGCACAACCGAACATAAGATAGTCGAATTCATATGGAAGTCAATCATATGCCGGTTCGGAATCCCTCAATCCATTGTCTCGGATAATGCGAAACAGTTTGACAACAAGAAATTCCGATCTTTCTGCGACGGTCTCCAAATACGAAATAACTTTTCCACGCCCTATTATCCTCAATCTAGCAGGCGGTGGAGGCGATCAACAAGATCTTAAAGCAACATCTCAAGACTCGCCTAGAGGAACTCAAGGGTTCTGGCCGTAAGAACTCCCGGGACCCTATGGGCCTACCGAACGACGCATAGATCCGCCACAGGAGAAACGCCTTTCTCCTTGGCTTTCGGCTCTGAAGCCGTTATCCCGGTCGAAATCGGGGCACCTACCTACCGAGTAGCACATTTTGAAGAACAGGACTTGGCCCTCCAAGTGAACCTGGACCTCCTTGCCGAAAAACGAGCTCAGGCAGAAATGCGAAACGCCATATACAAAAGAAGGAGTGAAAAATATTACAACTCCAAGGTTCACCCGAGAAGATTCCAGGTCGGCGACCTAGTCCTCAAGAGGGTTTTGGGGCCGGATCCCGGGCCGCTCAAGCCCAAGTGGGAAGGGCCGTATAAAGTTAGCGAAGTCCTTCAGAATGGAGCCTACCGGCTGGAATATCTGAACGGCCAGAGATTAACTTACCCGTGGAACGCTATGTATCTAAAAAGGTATTATCAATAAGAATTCGATGTTATTCCCTGTCTCAATACTGGTACACCTCGAAAGACCGGCCCCTCCGGCACTATAAGACCGAGCTCGTCTCGGCACTTCGAAAGACCGGCTCCTCCGGCACTATAAGACCGAGCTCGTCTCGGCACCTCATAAGACCGAGCTCGTCTCGGCACCTCGAAAGACCGGCTCCTCCGACACTATAAGACCGAGCTCGTCTCGGTACCTCATAAGACCGGCTCCTCTGGCACTATAAGACCGAGCTCGTCTCGGCACCTCGAAAGACCGGCTCCTCCGGCACTATAAGACCGAGCTCGTCTCGGCACCTCGAAAGACCGGCCCCTCCGGCACTATAAGACCGAGCTCGTCTCGGCACCTCGAAAGACCGGCTCCTCCGGCACTATAAGACCGAGCTCGTCTCGGCACCTCGAAAGACCGGCCCCTACGGCACTATAAGACCGAGCTCGTCTCGGCACCTCGAAAGACCGGCCCCTCTGGCACTATAAGACCGAGCTCGTCTCGGCACCTCGAAAGACCGGCTCCTCCGGCACTATAAGACCGAGCTCGTCTCGGCACCTCGAAAGACCGGCTCCTCCGGCACTATAAGACCGAGCTCGTCTCGGCACCTCGAAAGACCGGCTCCTCCGGCACTATAAGACCGAGCTCGTCTCGGCACCTCATAAGACCGGCTCCTCCGGCACTATAAGACCGAGCTCGTCTCGGCACCTCGAAAGACCGGCTCCTCCGGCACTATAAGACCGAGCTCGTCTCGGCACCTCATAAGACCGGCTCCTCCGGCACTATAAGACCGAGCTCGTCTCGGCGCGATCAACCAAGAACGATAAAAAAGCACAACGAAAACGGCAAAAGAGATCTTATTTCATCAAGTCATTGCTACAAAGTACAGACGATTACAAAAAACCTGAACCAGGTTGGCACGCAGGCCGAACATCAGATGAAACAAAAGAAAGACAAAAATAGGCACGCAGGCCATGCTAGAAACGAAACCTAAAGGGAACTACTCGGCCCCGTCATCTTGGCCGGCCGCCTGAAAAGATGGCCCCTCGCCTTCGCCTTGCGGAGCCCGACCGGCATCCTCACCCTCGGCCGCCTTCGGCTCATCGGCCCCAGCAATGTCGACATGAAGGTCGGCCGCTTGAGAGGTGATATAAGCCTCAATCTCCTGAACGGTCTTCCCACCTTTCATAAGATCTAAAATCTCGAAATAGGTGGAGACGTAGTTCAGATTGATCAGCTCCTCAAAGGCAGGCGTCTCCTTGAAGGCCTCCACCCCTTCAGCACGGCCCCTAGCATAGCTCGAAGCCTCGCAGGTGTTGAGCCGCTCGGTCAGGCTTCCGACCTGGGCCTTGGTCTCCTTCAAATAGGCCTCGTGCTTGGCCCGGATTTCCAAGCACTGTTTCTGCGCCTGATCGACCGCATCGGTCAACTCCTCGGCCTTCAGCCTCCATATGTCGGCCTGGAGAGCCCGACCGTCCAAAAGCTCCATCTCGCCCCTCAGGGAGGTTATCTCCCCCTCGAGAGACTTGATCAAAGAAGGGCACAAGTGATGCTCCTCCTGCAAAGCCTTAAAGTCGGCCTCCGTCTTCTTGTGCCTCTCGGACGAAGCCAGAAACTCATTGGAGGCCTTCACGTAGGTGCACATAGCCCGGCCGACCAGGGCATTCCCGAACTGGATCTGCTCGGCCGGATCCATATCGTTGGTCATCATTTCCAGCTTGGGAGTCCAACCCCGGATCGGAATATGACTAGAAACGGCCACCCCAGGAGGGACCCGACTGAGCATCTCAGGAGTCGGAGTAGCGGCCCGGACATAATCCAGGAACCAGCGCGGCCGTCGCCCCTTCATCTGGTCACATGGCTCCACCCGCTCCTGGTTGACCGGAAGATAATGGCCCTCCAAGTCAATAACGGGCTCCTCCCGATCTGCCCAGACAGGAGTTGGGGCGGACACTACGACTTCAGGGGCCGACGAACCCTCGGCCTTGTTCGCGCTATCTTCAGGCACAGGCTCCACCCTCTTGCGTTTGCCAGCCCGCTCCCTCCGATCGGCGGCCTCAGCTGCCAGCCTTGCCACACGCTGAGCGGGCGTCTCCTTCCGACCGGATGAAGTCTTTCACTTAGGAGCTGGAAAAGAAAGACATGTCAAAAAAAAAAAAAGGTACCTGAAGAAGACATTGTGCTCGGATCAGTCTCTCTAAGTCCGGCCGCCCAAAGATTCTCCTCGGACACTAAAAGGTGAGACTTCCTTTGCTCCAGAGGAAGGCCCAAAAGCTGCTCGACCCGGTCGTCGAAATCGGCAGATGTCTCTGACGCCGGAATGCGTTCTGCACAGGCAGCAAATGATGAGCGTTAGACAAAAAAGGAAACAAAAACAAAAAATACTACTCACCCATTTTGGCCGTAAAAAGCACAGGAATCCGCAGCTCGGCATCTATCACTCCCGGCTCCCACTCATCCAAAGAACTCCTCCACGGCCCCCCAATAAAGAACCACTGTTCTTTCCAGCTATGAATGGTCTCGGGTGCCCCCACTAGCTCCTTGTGCATAGCATGCCGGGCCGTCCGATAAAACTAGCCCGAGCCGGACCTACCAACCGACCTCCACAAATAGAGGCTGTTGAACTCCTCAAAGCTGGGCTCGGGCCAGCCGTGCTGATTAAAAAGAATAAAAAGGCCCACCACCCGAGCCCAAGAATTCGGATGGATCTGAGGGGAAGGCCCACCGCCTTAACCACCGGAAAGAGTCAACTAACGGAAGCGAAGCCCGGCCAATAAAGAGCGGTAGTACACCGCCGTGCAACCAACGGGCGGACTGTGGGGCCTCTCCTAGGGGTTCGGAACAAACATCCGCACCCTCGCCGGAATTTTAAATCGCAGCCGCTAGGCCGCCAATTGTTCCTCCGTAACGTTACTCGGAATTGAAGCTGAGTCCCAACTCGCCGCCACCAAAGGGGCCGGACGAGGGCGAGCCCGGGCCACCACCGGCTCAACTCTCTCCGCCGGAGTTTCTCCGACAACTGTCAACGGCGCCGCCATTTCTACTTCCCCAGATCCTGGCGACTTCACAAATTCATCTCCTTCTTCCTCAACACTCCAGTCGACGGGAGCTTCGCCAATCGATAGATCCGCCACACCCGTGCGGTCCGGCGACACGACCAAAACCACCTCCGTCTCGTCTCTTGTCTCCGACATTTTAAATAGATGAAGAAAAAAAAGAAAGAAAGAAAAGTGAGCTTACCGGGAAGGTCGGTGAAATCGGAAAAGAAGGAAAAGTCGCCGAAAAAATCTCTCTCTCTGCAACAATACGTAAAAATGGCGGAAGAAACACTGAAAGAGAAGACAACCTCTACTTATAGGGAAATGTAGGCATTAAATGCCAGGCGCGTGAAGCGAGAAATTCTACTGAACCGCCGCAGGATTCGAGAACGCGTGAGCGCGCCGCCCAGTATTCTTGCGCCACGCGTCCCCCCACATGATGACACCTAAAAACCAGGGAAGCGGCGCGGCGCGACTCCCGAAGAGACGTCTGTTCGAAAGGTCTTATCCTCCCACAAACCGGATCGGTCTCAACATCGAACGACTCCGGCCGGCTCGGCGGCACGGCCACGACTCGGGGCCCTTGTTGGTAGCCCATCCTACTCAGAATCCACGTAGGCACTCCAGTCAGCTAAACCGGCCGAGCAGAACCCGAAGTCGGACCGGACAAAAAACCCGATTTCCAACCGGGCTCGCTAAAAACCAGAACGGACGGTGACTCCAAGGCCAACCCGGTATCTGATCCAGGAAGGCCGAGCAGAGGAAGGACGAAAATGTCACGGTTCAAGATTACGGCAGGGCCGGCCCGAACGGCGGCAGACCCAAAAGCCGACCCGAGCGGCGGGGGACCCGAGGACCGACCCCGTCGGATAGACATCTCCGTAAGTCGGCAAAACAGACCCGCATGCCAATTAACGCATGCAGTCACGCCCCTTCCCAAGACACTCCTTATAGGCCGCCATGTGTCCAAGATTTAAATGCAGACTGACAAGTGTTATGGGCGTATTCCCCAAACATGCGCCAGCTGTCATCTCCCCACTGGCCCAGACTGTCTATATATAGGAGAAATGTACAGTGTTGGTAGCCCATCCTACTCAGAATCCACGTAGGCACTCCAGGCAGCTAAACCGGCCGAGCAGAACCCGAAGTCGGACCGGACAAAAAACCCAATTTCCAACCGGGCTCGCTAAAAACCGGAACGGACGGTGACTCCAAGGCCGACCCGGTATCTGATCCAGGAAGGCCGAGCAGAGGAAGGACGAAAATGTCCCGGTTCAAGATTACGGCAGGGCCGGCCCGAACGGCGGCAGACCCAAAAGCCGACCCGAGCGGCGGGGGACCCGAGGACCGACCCCGTCGGATAGACATCTCCGGAAGTCGGCAAAACAGACCCGCATGCCAATTAACGCATGCAGTCACGCCCCTTCCCAAGACACTCCTTATAGGCCGCCACGTGTCCAAGATTTAAATGCAGACTGACAAGTGTTATGGGCGTATTCCCCAAACATGCGGCAGCTGTCATCTCCCCACTGGCCCAGACTGTCTATATATAGGAGAAATGTACAGTAAAAAAGGATCTTTGGATTCTGAGCATAAATAAGAGAGAGAAAAAAGAGAGATAAGAGATATACTAAAAAAGAACAAAAAGACTTGTAATTAACAAGCAAATTGGATAGACCGGCACACATTATTCTGCTCGGCTCTATGCTATCAAAAGGTCATTAATAAAATTTAGTGATCAAATATCTTCCACTTTATTTGTTATTTTCTACGTGTCTTCGACCCATTTGTCCCGGTCAGTACACGTGACGTTGACCAAATCAGACGTCAACAGGTCTTCAGCCTGATCGGCTGGGATTATGCAGTGTGGTATGATTAACGGGCTGTATATGTCGCCGTTGTAGTTATCGGAATTCTTCATTGCTGGAATTTGGTTAGGGTTTTGTGTGTGTGTTTGTAAAGAGATGCAAAAATGAGTAATTGTTAACTGTGGTTTATGTTTCCCGCCTTTGATATTTAACTTTCTTCCCGCCTTTTTGCGATTTTTTTTTTTTGAACAACAAAAGGTGAATATATATATATAAATCAGGCCACCTAGTAAGACACTAGGAGCCAAAAATACAACAGTTAAATACAAAGGGCATTACACGAGTTATCGAGCCAACTGATCCAATTTAGACGAGTCTTCCTAGACCTACATGAGATCCAATTAAACGACGAAAACTTGATATCGCTAAGGATTAGATCCTTAGAGGGTCGTTTAAGCGAAAAACACATCTCATTCCTAAACCGCCATAGAACCCAAAGAGTTGTTTGAACAACAACATCAAAGGGGACTTTAAGGTTAACAGGTGTTGACTCTTTCGGCTAAGTTGATAGCATTAGAAAGAGAAGAGATTGTGACATTATTGATCTTCCACCATACAAGAACCTTGGACCAAGTATCTTTAGCAATTCTACACGAATTAAAAAGATGTTCTTCTGTCTCTATATCTTCATCACAAACGGGACAATGTATAGAGTCAAGGTCAATACCTCTTTGATCAAGGTTGTAGCGTGTTGGAAGTCTCTTATGAAGGATCCGCCAAGATGAAATGTTGATTTTGATTGGAAGGATATTGTTCCATTTGAATGGTTGTGGTTCGAGAGGGTAGAGGAGATTGTTTATGTAAGTCCGCATACTCTTAACAGTGAATTTCCTGTCATCACTAACCGTGCATTCCCACATGTCATGATCATTAGAGAGGCATAAGTTGGATATCAGAGAACAAAGTTCTTGTAGTTCTTGGTGTTCTGCTGCTGAACGAAGGGGTCTGATCCAATCCCATGTGAAAGACAGGCCCGTGGGCATAGGGTATAACGGTGTGAGTTAAGCTGAGTATGCAAAACAGATGCAGTTGACAAGGATCTGCTAGTAGGTTGTGGTGCTCGATCACAAACAAGACAATCCGTGTTCCTTTCCAAACGAAAAAGCCTCGGGAAAATGTTGCAAATAGGTGGGACACCGATCCATGAGTCTAACCAAATTTTGTTGTTAAACCATTGCCAACCTTCTTTTTAAATAATGATGGGAAGGTGATTCCATATGCTAAAAGATCATCTTTGTGGAAAACTAGAAGGGGGGGGGGGTGAATAGTTTTATGTCCGTTTTTAAAATTTATAAAAACAAGTTTGTTTTAAAAACTTCGATTCTAGTTTATATGATCTCAATACTTGCACTATATGAACAATTATATAATAACTAGCAAACTAAGCTAATATTGTATAAGTGAATAAGTAAGTAAAGAAGAGAGTTGGAAAGATCAAACCACAACACAAGGATTTATAGTGGTTCAGCTACAAGGTCACCTTCCTTGTTCCTACTCCACTCCCCGAGTCACCTACTCGAGAGTTTTCTTCACTATGTCAACAAACTCCCTTATGGCGGAGAAAACCTTACACACCAATTTACACACCACAACTTCGTCACAACTTAATCACAACTTCTACACAACTTCTTCACACCAATCTACTTCACACCTATCTTCTTCACACCTATCTTCTTCACATCAATCTACTTCACACCTATCTTCTTCACAACTACACTACTTCACAACTAAACAACTTCTTCTCCCTACACAACTTCTATTTCTTCTAAACTACTAATTACAAGCACAACACAACTTCACAAATAATATATACAATATACACAACTAATCTTCAATGCTTCTTGAACTTAGTTGTAGAAGGAGTGTTCTTCTTTTGCACTTTGGATGAGGATGGATGAGAAGGAATTAAATCACTTGAAACAAGGATAAGTATTCTAATGATCAAAGGGTTTTGGAGGATGTTTGTAGAGCTTAGGTTTATAATCTTGACAACGTTTTTTAAAAATTATAACGACTTAATTTCGACATTGTATGGACATAATCCAAACACCCTCTTATCGTGTACAAAAATATTTTTACTTAGTCGAGAAATGTAGTTTAATGTTTTACAAGTTATAACAATATAATGTGATTAGGTTTAACAAGTTTGTATAGCATTATTCAACAATGTGTTTACCAAAACTTTTGAAAAGAAATGTATGAAATTTTTCAAAAAATTTTTCGACAAGAAGGTTTATAATTACTAGTTTCTAGTGTTAATTTAGCATCCTAATCTTAAGGGAAGCATTTAGTTATGGAAATACTAGACCCAATTTGAAAGAAAATATGAATTTGAAAAAATTATTAAAACATGCATAATCTTGAGTATGACCAAATTAGATAAAATTAGATGAAATGTGTTATGAAAAACTTACAATATGTAATGGTGATCGTGTTAGGTGAATTTACCCTTTGCGAAATAACCCGAATTATGTGATTTGGAAGTGGTTTTTAGGTGTTTTGGGGTTTTGGGGTTTTGGGGTTTTGGATTCGTCACAGCAGCAGAAAATGGAAGAGGTGTTTGAAAAGTGGAGTGTTTGGCAAAAGAAACAAGAGGAAAAACGGGTTGGAACTATCAGATGGCCGGTCCCCTTAAACATTAAGGCGGCCGCCCTCCAAAATTTGATTTTTCGTGGTTTTGGTTTCTGAAAAGAATAAGGAAATATTTATATATATATTAGATTTATATTTAATTAAAAATACGTTGGAGAGAATTCGCACGAAAGGAATTACTTGACACTTTTACTTGACATTTCGTCAATTAAAATTTCTTGATCATTTCGTATGAAATTTATCAAGTTGTCAAGTGGACGAGAGAGTTGTGGAAGGTTTATATATATATATATATATATATATATATATCAATGTTCTAAATGGCGTGAGGCGTGGCGTGGCGGCACAGCCACGCCTCAAGCCTTACGCGCTTTTGCGAAGCCTTGGCATTTCTTAAGGCGTGCTTAAGGCGGCAACAAAATATTTATAAATTTATGTATTTATAATTTTATATCATTTTATAAGAGCAATTTCAAATACTAAAGCCCAAATCCTAAATAGCCAGGCCCAAATACGAGGCCCAAGTAGGAATTAAGTTTTGAAATTACGAGTCCCAAAAAAGAAATAACCCAAATACTTGAAATTCAAGCCCAAATCCATAAATCCCCTAAATGCTTCTAAAAATGGCGCCACGCCTTACCAAAAGGCGCGCCTTTGCACGCCTTTTCACACGATGCCTAGACCTCACGCCTTGGTCCATTTCGTGACGTCGAGGCCACGCCTCGCGCCTTGGCGCACCTTTTAGAATTATATATATATATATATATATATATATATATATACACGTATATAGTATGGGCTTTTAAGACGAGAATATAGAAGGGAGACGTACGCAATGGAAGATGGGAGTTTGTTTCATCCATAGATTTTTCGACTCATTTCTCTATATCAGCATGAGTGTCGTTGAACATTAAAGTTCAATAAGGCAAATGGGGGGAAAGAAAAGGTTCGTAAACGAACAATTTCTAGTTCTAGAAAATCAACAAATGAATTTTCTAGGTAATAAGATCCTAGATATAGCTAAGTATATATATATATATATATATTTATAGATATAAAATCTAGAGGAAATAATGAGCCAAACAAAATCACATAAAAAAAATAGAGACTAAACTAAGCATGCATTTCTTGACGAGGAAATAAAAGGAAATGTGTACCTTTCGTCTTCAATGCGTTTATCTTCAAATTCTTCAAGGAATAGTCCGAACAAGAGGTGACAACTAAAATTTCCATGTTTGAATGGCGAATTTTCTACGTTGGTCCCCATTGTCTCATTTGACCAAAGTTATTTGATCCAAACATGTTTTGTATTTGACTTGGGTGCATATATGGTGGAAACATTCCCCACGGATTGAAGTTCCACATTTGTTGATTATTGTTAAAGTTTCGTCTATTTTGGTTTGCTCTTGGTTGAGGTGTTTTAGGTCTAGGGTAAGTATTATTTGGTTTCCTAGGTTGTGGAGTTTTAGATCTTGTTTTAGGTTTAGACGATCCTACCTCGGTTTTCAAAGATGGTTTATAAAACGGTTTTATTTCTTCATCACTAGCAAGAGGTATTTTCTTATCATTTATGAGTATATACTTAGGATTAGATTTTGGAGGTTTTAGTTCCTTGAGTTCACTTTCAAATTTAATATTTTTAATTTCACTTGTTGAAGCTTCGGTTGAGTTAAATCCTAAACCGGTTTTATCTCCGGATACTCTTTGAATACTTATAATTTTACTAAGTCAGTTACTACTATTTTCAAATTTATCAAGTTTACAAATTTCTTTCCTAAGTTTGTCGTTTTCACTTTTAAGCTCTTGACATGATTTACATTTTTCAAAAATTTCTTTACCTTTTTCAAGTTGATGTATTTTAATTTTTAGTTCTAGTACTTCATTTTCTAATTGGTTGTTTATGTATTTTAGCGATTTATTTTTAGCCATTACTTGTTGTCCTAGTTTGCATAATCTATTGTATTCACTATCTAAATCTTTTTCATCTAATGATAAATTTTCATCACTAAAGTATTCGGTTTCGGAACGTACCTCACTTGAAGTCTTTGCCATGAGACACTTTTCTTCCTTTGTTATTTCTTTCTCATCTTCATCGCTATCACTCCAAGCTCCTCCAACAAATGTTCTTTGATTTTGATCTCTTGTCATCATTGGACATTTTCCAATAAGGTGATTCGGATCACCACACTTGAAACACTTTCTCTCATTCTTGCTATACTTGTCATCATTATTCTTTTGAGGCGCTCTCCTTTCATCGTGTGGTTGTCTAACGAATCTTCTTCGCCTTTTGAAGAATTTCTTGAAATCTCTTACGGCCATGGCATATTCTTCGTCATCACTTTCGGAAGATGAGCTATCTTCATTGTTGGATTCCTTTCTAGCTTTCAAGGCGATTGACTTGCTTTGCTCTCGTTTTCCTTTAACCATTTCGGAGTCCTTCTTTATAGTTGCTTCGTAGACTTTCAAATTTCCAATTAATTCATCAAGTTGCAACGTTGACAAATTCTTTGATTCTTCAATAGCCGTCACTTTAGCTCGCCATTTTGGGTGAAGAGCCCTAAGAAACTTCCTAACAAAATTCTTACTAGAAAAATTCTCATCAAGTGCTTTTAAACTTGTGATGATAGTGTTAAATCTAGCGAAAGCATTATCAATTGATTCCTCTTCCGGAATCATGAATTGCTCATATTGTTGAACAAGTAGATCTATTTTATTATTTTTGACTTGATTATTACCTTGGTGGGTTATTAATAAAGAGTTCCAAATTTCTTTTGCGGTTTCATACATAAAGATCCTTTCGTACTCTTTACGTGGTAGCGCATTATAAATAACCATTTTTGCTTCATTATTTTTAGCAAGTTTTTTTTAAATCATCATTTTGTTTTTCAAAAGGTACGATTTCATCTTTCTTTGTTTCGGGGTTATTTTGAATAGGTAAAAAATCACCATTGGTAATAACATGCCAAAGATCTAGATCTTTTGATTTCACATAAATTTCGAATCGATTTTTCCAATATAAAAATCCATCACTTTTAAATAGTGGTGGTCTTTGCATAGATTGCCCTTCCAAATATTTTTCAGATTCCATAGATCGTTACAAGTTTTAAAATACAATATATTTTAAAGATCTTGCAAGACCTGGCTCTTGATACCAATTGTGGAAAACTAGAAGGGGGGTTGAATAGTTTTATGTCCGTTTTTAAAATTTATAAAAACAAGTTTGTTTTAAAAACTTCGATTCTAGTTTATGTGATCTCAATACTTGCACTATATGAACAATTATATAATAACTAGCAAACTAAGCTAATATTGTATAAGTGAATAAGTAAGTAAAGAAGAGAGTTGGAAAGATCAAACCACAACACAAGGATTTATAGTGGTTCGGCTACAAGGTCACCTTCCTTGTTCCTACTCCACTCCCCGAGTCACCTACTCGAGAGTTTTCTTCACTATATCAACAAACTCCCTTATGGCGGAGAAAACCTTACACACCAATTTACACACCACAACTTCGTCACAACTTAATCACAACTTCTTCACACCAATCTACTTCACACCTATCTTCTTCACACCAATCAACTTCACACCTATCTTCTTCACAACTACACTACTTCACAACTAAACAACTTCTTCTCCCTACACAACTTCTATTTCTTCTAAACTACTAATTACAAGCATAACACAACTTCACAAATAATATATACAATATACACAACTACTCTTCAATGCTTCTTGAACTTAGTTGTAGAAGGAGTGTTCTTCTTTTGCACTTTGGATGAGGATGGATGAGAAGGAATTAAATCACTTGAAACAAGGATAAGTATTCTAATGATCAAAGGGTTTTGGAGGATGTTTGTAGAGCTTTGGATCTGAAATTTTTTGCGTAAAAGGTGGGAAAAAAATTCCAGATTTAAGGTGGTATTTATAGAAGAAAAATTCTGACAAATTCTGACACAGGAGCCTGGCCAGTCCCCTTAATTCATGGCCGGTCCCCTTAATTTTAAGGGGACCGCCCCTTATAATTAAGGGGGCCGCCAGCTGTAACGGCCAGAAAACTTGTCATTTAGTGGGGAAAGTTTACTTGGTGAAAAAAATAACTGATTTTGGTTAAAAATGTGAATTCATATATTAAGTATGATTAAAACATTTTTCTTTATTACCAAAATTGTTTTTCAAAAATATATAATATGTTTATATAATTAAATAAACTTTGTATTAATTAATTTAAATACCCATTTGATCATGAGATGTATTAAGCACTTGTTTATTCATACCTTAATGATTAAATTGGATAAATTGCTATAAACTAGCTTAATACTTGTTTACGTAATAATCTTATGTTTGATGATTTTACATTTTGTGATCGTCAAAACATAGAGATATTGAAAAATATAAATAACGTTTTTATGCATTATTTATGTCAACAATCTTTCAACTTCATAATTTGATACCAAGGTCCCACTTTATATGATGAAGAGGAACTAGCTGAGAGACCTCCTTGATGACCATGTATAGATATAATGATTTTCCTCCAAAAGGCATTTTCTTCATTTAAAAAACGCCACCACCATTTTGATAACCTAGCTTGGTTAAACACCTTAAGGCTTCCAATATTAAGACCACCTTGATCAAGTGGAGCAATCAATTTATCCCAAGCAATCCAAGCCATCTTCCTTTCATCCGAATTACCACCCAAAAAAAAAAATCCTACGAATACTTTCAAGCTTATTGATGATAGTTGTAGGAACTTTGAAGGATGAAAAGTAGTAAGTTCCTAGGCCACCAAGGACAGACTTGATGAGAGTTAGTCCCCCCCCATAAGAGAGTGTCTTGCATTCCTATTTAGAAAGTCGATTATGGAATCGTTCAATCAGGGGTGACCAATTAGTGCACCTTGACATGTTAACACCAATTGGCAAGCCTAGGTTAATACAAGGAAGTTGAGATGATAGACACCCAATAGTACTTGCAACATAACTGAGTTCATTAGAATGAACTCCAATACCAAACAATTTGCTTTTATTGAAGTTTACTTTAAGCCCGGATGCGAGATGGAAGCTTCTAGACAAATTTCTTGCATTTAGGAGAGACCATTGACCTATAAAAATGGCATCATCTGCAAATTGCAAATGAGAAATGGGGACTTTGTCGACACCAATTTCAACACCAATAAAAATATTCTTATTTCTAGCTTCTAAGAAAATAACATTTAGTGCCTCAACCGCTAAAATGAACAAAAAAGGAGATAGAGGGTCACCTTGACGAAGACCTTTCTCAATCTTAAATCCCTTAGTTGGAGACCCATTGATTAGGACAGATGCATATGCCGAATCAAGACAAACACGGATCCAAGTTCTCCATTTTGCACTAAAACCCATTTGATCCATAATTGAATCTAAGAAAGACCAACTCAGAGTATCAAATGCCTTTTCGAAATCCACTTTGAAAAGAAGAAGCTTTTTCTTGCGTTTCTTCGCCCATGATAATATTTCGTTAACCAAAAGTGGTCCATCGGTAATTTGGCGGCCTTTTAGAAAGTCCATTTGCACCTCTCCAATAACCGATGGAATAACTAAGGCGAGGCGGTTTGCAAGTATTTGTGATTTTTATTAATAATACTCCTTCAAATTACAGAGGTTTTGTATATAGCAACTAGTACTTAACTTTTTATCTCTTCAAACATGTGCCTTCAGGGCACACAGGGCCGCCCATTAATTTGAATGGTTCGATGAGAAACTACGAATGAAGAATGTATAAACACTAATTGACATATAATAAATGAGGCCCAACCACATAATATTTAAAAAGGCTATAAAAGTTCAAGTTACACATGTATAAATACTAATGAGCATACTAAATCGGAGACCCGTCACAAATGATGGTCATGTGCGACTGCCCCACTTGCACATGCTAATCACCGTCACTGTCGACACAGTTTAGAAAAAGCAAATTACCTAAATAATCATTATATATAGTGGTTTACCAAACGAAACCTTTTTCCTATGATTTACAAAAATGAACACAATATGTCACAAGAGATAATTGTTTGAAAATATAATGAACTTGCCACGTTTTACAATGTTGTGTATGTTGTTTTTAATTTTACTAAATAATGTGAATAATTGCCTAATTAATCTATTGTGTGCATTATTTAGTAAAATATACATAACATTGTAAAACGTGGCAAGTTCGTTACATTTTCAAACAATTATTCCATTTATTATATTAGAATAACACAAAGGGAATAATTGTTTGAAAATGTAACGAACTTGCCACGTTTTACAATGTTGTGTATGTAACACCCCCAATCCGCTCAGGGATATTACACGCCGTAGAACCTTTCCTCAAGGATCTACCAGGCTGGTAACGACATATAACAACTCAAACATGTCTTTCAGGCTAAAATGACTCAGTAGACCGATTTGGTCTTTCCACAAATACATACAACTCAAATACAACTCATGCCCACGCAGGGGACAAAATACAATCACACCCGTACAACGGGAACAATATAGCAGCGGAAAATAAAGTACAACTGAACCAACACACGATGTACGGTTCCTCATGTGATTAGTATCGATCATCTTTCATCATCCTTCGTGCCGACCCTATGTTATGCTCCAAAACCTGAATGCAAAAATAGACATCCACCCCCCGAATACTCGGGGGTTAACAAAACTCCACTGTTTTGCTAGTGCAAGAACAAAGTGCAAATACGAGCCATACAATTCATATTCCACGAATAACAATAACGAGGAATCCTCAAAGATCCAAACAAAACGAAAAGTACTTCCCGAGGCAAGAGTTTGAGAAAACATTTCAAAATCGAAATATCATAAATCAATGGAAGTAATTTATAAAACGATTTAGAATGCCATCGAGAGTTTTAATAGAACACAATTTAGGATTATCAAATCCTACTTTTCAAAATCCAAAGACAAAAGGGGTCACCGCCCCAAATGTTTACTTTCTGAAAAATGACATTAACCAAACCGTTGGGATTTTAGCCCCAAATCCGTAAAACAACTTTTATAAAACCATTGGGATTTTAGCCCCAAATCTCATCAACTCACAGTACACAAGAACGACCACAAGGTTCGTCTCCCAACATCAAAATCCACAAATAAAGGATTTAAAACATAAACAACAAAATACTCTAGAGCCATCCTAGCCAAGTAGGCCAAACGAACAACTTACCTCTTACACACTTAGTCAATGCATGCAATCATGAAAACCGTTTAAAAGCGCTCATTTCCGGAAATGCCAATATCAAATCACATTTGTAAAATACACCACAATTAACCGTCGATCCACGTCTCTGTGGACCCCTACCGAGACCCCGTCGGATCTAACCCGTAGTGGTTAAAAGCAAGCTCGTCAATCCACGTCTCTGTGGACCCCTACCGAGACCCCGTCGGATCTAACCCGTAGTGAGCATACACACACACACGTTACTCATGCAATACTAATATGCTAAGAATGTAAGTTCATTAAGAATACTCACTAGAGATGGCCATTAACTCGACACCATTATCAAACTCTTCAAAACACCATAACAAGATTAAATACGGAATACACGATTCCATAACTTTAAACAATAGGAGTATCATCATCAAATTCTTCAACGTTCAAAATAACCAAATCATAATCAATCCCCAAAACACACCATTCACAAAACACACACGCCATTTGAAAGAAAACCTTTAACGAGGCCAAACCGAAATCTTTTGAAACTTCATTTCAAACAACCAAACAAACACACCAAGACGATCACCGATCATCATATCCATAAAATAAGAAAAGTATGGGCAAGGTACTTGCCTCGAATAACCACAACGCGGAGAATCGGCCGAAGTAGGTTGGCACGAACCGACTACGAACTCGTCGACTCCACCGAACGACAATCCACAACAATGAACTACGAACGAAAACAATAACAACGAAAATGAATTCTAAAATACGACCCAAAGCCGCTGAATTCAAAGAACAAATGACGAAGGTTCAAGGATTTCCCCCAAAACGGCCAAGAACACGATTCGTCCCGTCAAATCACGAAAACGGAATTCCAAGTTGAAATATGGATATACAATCCATAGAATATGTTTAACAACATCATTTAACCATAATCGATCCATCGAAAACGGATGAAAAACGAGATCGGGGACAAATCCCCTAAAAAGTCAATTCGAAGGAAATCAAGAAATATACTTCGATTCGACGAAGAACAATGGATTAAATGATGTTAAACACGAGAATACTACTAAGATTAATCATACCCATCATGAATTAATCAACAACACGGAACGAATCGGACGAAAATGCAAAAATCCCCAAATTCACGAAATTAGGGTTCTAAGGAAGATTACCTTGATTCGCTGGATCAAAGGATGATAACGGATGATTGATTGATGTTATGGACTCAAGAACTTCATGGATTTGTTGTTAAACAACATGGCTTCGTCACCCATTAATCGCCATTCGCGGACGGAGGAGGAAGGAAGTGAAAAATGAAATGAAATGTGACTACTCAGCCACATTTATACTGGGCCGGACTAGCGCGCGCTAGGCTGCCGAGCTAGCGTGCGCTATCGGCCCAGGCCGCGATCCAGTAGCCTTCTGGACTAGGCTACTCGGCCAGGTAGCGTGCGCAGCCTTCCGGCCGTAGCGTGCGCTACCTACCGGCCGTGGCGTACGCAGCGTCCGACAGTAGCGTGCGCTACCTGCCGAGCATGACCGATTCCAGAACCCCCAGGACTCCACTGCCTGCACCGGAAGGCGTCGTTAGGCGGCCGATAGCGTGCGCTGGCGCCGGTTAGCGCGCGCAGCCTTCCGGCCGTAGCGTGCGCTACGCCGGTTCCTGCCGCACACGTCCGACCGGTGCCCGCTATCGTCTGGCCAGTCCCGCAACCGTCCGGCTAGTCCCGCAACCGTTAGGGCTCGACGACCCGATTACCGAAAACGCACGGAACGAACACGACGAAAAGTTCGCGGACGACATCAACGACCCAAAATGAAAACATAATACCATAATTAGTCATACGCGACCAAGAAACGGGTCGAGACAACACTTACAGATACGGATACCCGTAACTTTTAAGAAATTACAAAATGGCCCAAAACGCCCTGAAATCACGATACATGATCGAATAACCAAACCGAAGTTCACAACACGTCTAACAAAGTTAAACGAACTTACGGGAAACTCGAAACAGCAGTTTTGAACGAGATTCGCAAGAATCGAACTCAAGTGCGGAAAAGTCGCTAAAAAGCACGGAACTCAACAAAACAACACCGAAACAAACTCGGATGACAAAAGGTGTAGAATTAATCATTCTCAGAATGACGAAACGGTCATGATCGAGTCGTCAAAACAGACTTCCGCCGAAAAAAAAGAAATTACCGGAAATCGAAATTACGGGTATTACATTCTACCCTCCTTAAAAGAAGTTTCGTCCCGAAACTTAAAACAAGTAGGGAGAAGAAATATTCCGCCAGGAAAAACTCAACGAGATACACAAGAATGCGTAACTAACGCCCAACGGCGAAATATTACAAACAACGCAAAGGAATATACGGCGTGTAAACACGCTCCACGGCGACCAACACGACGTCGCCGTTAGGGATATAATAAAACCAACAAATGACAAGCATCATCAAACGGATAATATAGCCAAGTCAATTATCCGAACAATCGCAAAACACAACGAACGAAAATTAATACGATTAACCAACCTAACGGTACATTGATCAAAACGCGAGCCAAACGCTGAACAAATACGGAATTCCACCGCCTAAGGGCTGGAAGATCGAAAACGAAACTAATTTCCCGAACTGAAGGGAATTACGAAGGAGCCTGAATGTTCACCAATCACGGAACGAGATCAATAAAAACCGAACAATCAAACGATCGAACCACAACGATCGAGACAACAAAAATCGAAGAATCATGTTCGAATCACGAAGGATAATAAAATTCAAACAACAACTCCAAGGTTCACATCTCGACTCGAGACAATATATGATCCGGTGAAAACAACAGGATGTGCATTCACATAAGATCCACAGGAAAGGGAATAGCAATTAAAAAGTCACAACGACAAACGAGTTATTCCGAAACAATACCACACTCGTTCGATAAACAAAAATAAGGGGCAGGACAAGCTCAGAAATGTCAACGAACATAAATGAGTCGACAGAGTCGAAAACATAAGAGTTCCAAATCCGATCCACTTCGAATAAAAGAACTAATAGAACCAGATGATGTCACTCCCGAACAAGGTTCACAAGAATCGAACTGAACCCGAAAAAGTCACATCGATAACCAGATCGACCCACAACAAGATCACAGCTCGTTCGGACGATGAAACCGAAATACAGAACAAGTTCATAAAGTACCAACGAACATGAGCGAATCGATAGACTGGGGAAAGAGAAAATACAGAAGTCAAAATAGTACGGCATTACCTCCGACCTCGTCCACGAAATTCACAAAAACGGAAGCAAGGCAACAAGACATTAAACAACCGACACATAACGGAACCATCACTGATGCACACGGTCATACCAAACCAAGCTCTAACAGCTCGCACATGCGCGATAACGCAGAAATCACCATGAGATGGCAACATTCAATACCAACATTCCGCCTCTCAGAGGGGGCTAGCACAACCAATGTGTGGAAAGCGACTCAACGCTCACACCGCCGATTCGATCATACTCGGGAGAAAGTATCAAAATGACAACGCGAACATCATACATACATACCCAACCCTCAAACGGGAATGGATAGGTTTTAAAAACGAAAACCTCATTTTGAAAATAATTTAGAAGAATACTGGTTGGTCTTGAGTATCACCTTTCAAAAAGTACAAACGTGAAACATCGTTATCGATACATTGGAGAACCATTTCGCATTTGATAAAAAAAAATGAGGACACTTTCTCTTAGTGAAAACTTTCAGAATATTCGACCCTCGGGTCTAAATAAAAGTGTTTCTAAAACATTGAAAATATCTCAAAGCATTTTGGTCCTCGAAGTAGAAATTTTTTTGAAATATATTGTGGCACCTAGGATGTACCACAAGAAAATAACTCATTTGAAAAGTATGTCTCGAAATTTATTTTTCTAAGATACTCAAGGTTTTCAAAAATCCAATAGGCCAGAATGCCCAAAACTCGCACATATCGACGTTCACTAAAAAGAAAACTCCTAGTACACGCATCAAAACATTCAAAATCACGACAATACATGTCTTTAAACGGAAATAAACGATAAAATACCACATTCAGAACAAAACCACTGACCACATTCGAGGCCTCTAAAGACCCTCCCGCACTGGCTAGTGAACAAGTCGAACGTGTATAAGCACAAAGCTTCCACAAGAGAACTTGTAAAAGGTGCAAATCGATTCGAAGATCATCAGCAACGGACAAAAACAAAAATAAAAAGACATCACAAGCGACAACACTCCTCGTATAAATCAAATACGAGAGTCGATTAAATACATATCGTGAAATCAAAATCCACAAGAGGATTCCGCCACTTAACAAATAATCATAAAAATAGCTCGTGTCATACGAGGCACAACACAAAGAAGGGAGACTTACTTCCACAGGTCGCACGAAGATGATGATCGCCCCACGATACTAATCACGACCAACAAACTCAAACGACGCGTCGCGACACGACTCAGTCAGATAAAATCCGACGAAACAAGACTCAAACAACACGACTTGACCCGACAGCCTAGGTTTTCCTCAACCTAAGCTCTGATACCATTTATGTAACACCCCCAATCCGCTCAGGGATATTACACGCCGTAGAACCTTTCCTCAAGGATCTACCAGGCTGGTAACGACATATAACAACTCAACCATGCCTTTCAGGCTAAAATGACTCAGTAGACCGATTTGGTCTTTCCACAAATACATACAACTCAAATACAACTCATGCCCACGCAGGGGACAAAATACAATCACGCCCGTACAACGGAACAATATAGCAGCGGAAAATAAAGTACAACTGAACCAACACACGATGTACGGTTCCTCATGTGATTAGTATCGATCATCTTTCATCATCCTTCATGCCGACCCTGTGTTATGCTCCAAAACCTGAATGCAAAAACAGACATCCACCCCCCGAATACTCGGGGGTTAGCAAAACTCCACTGTTTTGCTAGTGCAAGAACAAAATGCAAATACGAGCCATACAATTCATATTCCACGAATAACAATAACCAGGAATCCTCAAAGATCCAAACAAAACGAAAAGTACTTCCCGAGGCAAGAGTTTGAGAAAACATTTCAAAATCGAAATATCATAAATCAATGGAAGTAATTTATAAAACGGTTTAGAATGCCATCGAGAGTTTTAATAGAACACAATTTAGGATTATCAAATCCTACTTTTCAAAATCCAAAGACAAAAGGGGTCACCGCCCCAAAGGTTTACTTTCTGAAAAATGACATTAACCAAACCGTTGGGATTTTAGCCCCAAATCCGTAAAACGACTTTTATAAAACCATTGGGATTTTAGCCCCAAATCTCATCAATTCACAGTACACAAGAACGACCACAAGGTTCGTCTCCCAACATCAAAATCCACAAATAAAGGATTTAAAACATAAACAACAAAATACTCTAGAGCCATCCTAGCCAAGTAGGCCAAACGAACAACTTACCTCTTACACACTTAGTCAATGCATGCAATCATGAAAACCGTTTAAAAGCGCTCATTTCCGGAAATGCCAATATCAAATCACATTTGTAAAATGCACCACAATTAACCGTCGATCCACGTCTCTGTGGACCCCTACCGAGACCCCATCGGATCTAACCCGTAGTGGTTAAAAGCAAGCTCGTCGATCCACGTCTCTGTGGACCCCTACCGAGACCCCGTCGGATCTAACCCGTAGTGAGCATACACACACACACGTTACTCATGCAATACTAATATGCTAAGAATGTAAGTTCATTAAGAATACTCACTAGAGATGGCCATTAACTCGACACCATTATCAAACTCTTCAAAACACCATAACAAGATTAAATACGGAATACACGATTCCATAACTTTAAACAATAGGAGTATCATCATCAAATTCTTCAACGTTCAAAATAACCAAATCATAATCAATCCCCAAAACACACCATTCACAAAACACACACGCCATTTGAAAGAAAACCTTTAACGAGGCCAAACCGAAATCTTTTGAAACTTCATTTCAAACAACCAAACAAACACACCAAGACGATCACCGATCATCATATCCATAAAATAAGAAAAGTATGGGCAAGGTACTTGCCTCGAACAACCACAACGCGGAGAATCGGCCGAAGTAGGTTGGCACGAACCGACTACGAACTCGCCGACTCCACCGAACGACAATCCACAACAATGAACTACGAACGAAAACAATAACAACGAAAATGAATTCCAAAATACGACCCAAAGCCGCTGAATTCAAAGAACAAATGACGAAGGTTCAAGGATTTCCCCCAAAACGGCCAAGAACACGATTCGTCCCGTAAAATCACGAAAACGGAATTCCAAGTTGAAATATGGATATGCAATCCATAGAATATGTTTAACAATATCATTTAACCATAATCGATCCATCGAAAACGGATGAAAAACGAGATCGGAGACAAATCCCCTAAAAAGTCAATTCGAAGGAAATCAAGAAATATACTTCGATTCGACGAAGAACAATGGATTAAATGATGTTAAACACGAGAATACTACTAAGATTAATCATACCCATCATGAATTAATCAACAACACGGAACGAATCAGACGAAAATGCAAAAATCCCCAAATTCATGAAATTAGGGTTCTAAGGAAGATTACCTTGATTCGCTGGATCAAAGGATGATAACGGATGATTGATTGATGTTATGGACTCAAGAACTTCATGGATTTGTTGTTAAACAACATGGCTTCGTCACCCATTAATCGCCATTCGCGGACGGAGGAGGAAGTGAAAAACGAAATGAAATGTGACTACTCAGCCACATTTATACTGGGCCGGACTAGCGCGCGCTAGGCTGCCGAGCTAGCGTGCGCTATCGGCCCAGGCCGCGATCCATAGCCTTCGGACTAGGCTTCTCGGCCAGTAGCGTCGCAGCCTTCCGGCCGTAGCGTGCGCTACCTGCCGTCCGTGGCGTAAGGCTGTCAAGCGATGGCGTGCGCTACTGCCGAGCATGACCGATTCGAACCCCCGGACTCCGGTACGGACTCCGATGGCGTCGTTAGGCGGCCGATAGCGTGCGCTACAATTGCCGGTTAGCGCGCGCAGCCTTCCGGCCGTGGCGTGCGTTACGTCGGTTCTGCCGCACACGTCCGGCCGGTGCCCTTATCGTCGGCCCGATCCATAACCGTCGGCGATCCGCAACCGTCGTGGCTCGACGACCCGATTACCGAAAACGCACGGAACGAACACGACGAAAAGTTCGCGGACGACATCAACGACCCGAAATGAAAACATAATACCATAATTAGTCATACGCGACTAAGAAACGGGTCGAGACTGTAACACCCCCAATCCGCTCAGGGATATTACACGCCGTAGACCCTCTCCTCGAGGATCTACCAGGCTGATAACTAAAATCAAACATCTAAACCTCGCCTTTAAGGCTAAAATGACTCAGTAGACCAACTTGGTCTTTCAATAATAACATACAACTCAATTCCAAACACATACCCACACAGGGGTCAAAATACAATAAACTCCCGTACAACGGGGAAAAGATACTTCAGCGGAAAAGAAAATACAGCTAGACCAAAACGACATCAACAAATCCCCGTGTGATTAGTATCGTTCATCTTTCATCATCCTTCGTGCCGACCCTGTGCTATGTTCCAAAACCTGAATGCAAAAATAGACATCCACCCCCCGAATACTCGGGGGTTAGCAAAACTCCACTGTTTTGCTAGTGCAAGTACAAGTGCAAAAATACGAGCCATACAATACAAGTTCCAAGAACAATAATAATCAGGAATCCTCAAAGATCCAAACGTAAAGAAAAGTACTTCCCGAGGCAAGAGTTTGGGTAAACATTTCCAAAATGAAAGATCGCAAATAAGGGGAACAAATTACAAAACAGTTTAAAATGCCATCGAGAGTTTTAATAGAAAACAATTTAGGACTATGAAATCCTTCTCTTTCCAAAAATCAATAGGGTCACAGCCCAAATGTTTTGTTTTCGCAAATAGGAAATCACCAACAATTTACGGGTCGAGCCCAACATCACGTGTCCTCAACGGACGTAAAATCAACGATACATAATCACGCACGCGCATCGCCAGACCGGGACGATACCACCGACATCCCACCCGAGGCCTCGAAGGACCCTCCCGAGCGGCTAGCGAAACAAATCACACACATCTCACGGTTGGATCAATCACTTGTTGCATCCTGGCCACATGATCACATGCCATGTGCCACCGTAGATTATCGAAGGCTCACACGGTTGGATCAATCACTTGTTGCATCCTCGCCACATGATCACATGCCATGTGCCACCGTAGACCTTCAACCATATCCACACATTCACACAAATAACATATCACATCAAGGATATTCAAACAATTCGCCCAGAGGCATCAAACACTTAGCAAAACACCACGTCAATCCACAACGCACCGAAATGAAATAATATACGTCCACACACAATACCAAGTGCAACATGAACACCAAGCATATACATAGAATTCACATAGTTATTCACGAACCACACCAATCACAAAACACACACGGTTTTGAAAGAGGGCCTTTAACGAGGCTAACCAAATCTTTTGAAAACTCATTTCAAACAAACAAACAAATCAAGACGATCACCAATCATCATATCCACGAAACAAGAAAAGTATGGACAAGGTACTTGCCTCGAATAAGAACAACGCGGAGAATCGACCAAAGTAGGTTGACACGAACCGATTACGAACCCGCCGACTCCACCGATCGCCAACTCACGTCATAAACTACGAAGGACAATAATAACAATGAAATGAATTTCATAACACGACTCAAAGCCGTTGAATTCAAAGAACGAATGACGAAAGTTCAAGGATATCCCCAAAAGCGGCCAAGAACACGATTCGTTCCACAAATCACGAAAAACATTGAAGTTGAAATATGGATATACAATCCATAGAATATGTTTAACAACATCATTTAACCATAATCGATCCATCGAAAATGGATGAAAAACGAGATCGGGGACAAATCCCCCCAAAAGTCAACTCGAAGGAAATCAAGAAATATACTTCGATTCGACGAAGAACAATGGATTAAATGATGTTAAACACAAGAATACTACCAAGATTAATCATACCCATCATGAATTAATCAACAACACGGAACGAATCGGACGAAATTGCAAAAATCCCCAAATTCACGAAATTAGGGTTCTAAGGAAGATTACCTTGATTCATTGGATCAAAGGATGATAACGGACGATTGATTGATGTTATGGACTCCAGAACTTCATGGTTTTGTTGTTAAACAACATGGCTTGCCCATGAATCGCCATTCGCAGACGGAGAAGGAAGGAAATGAAAAAGCGAAGTGAAATGTGATTGCTCGGCCATATTTATATTGGGCCGGACTAGCGTCGCTAGCCTTCCCGGACTAGCGTGCGCTATCGGCCGTATCGGCCGAGTACCCTCGGCCGGGGCCCACACGACCGGCATCACCAACCAACCTGCCCGACCAAACCTGCCGACCCGACTCCCGCTAGCGTGCGCTACGGCCGGAAGCTGCGCCGCTATTGGCCCAAAGAGCCACCGGACTAACCAACTTATCCAGTAACGTCGCTAGTCGGCCGGCGTCGCTACCCTGCCGGTTAGCGTGCGCTTCGACCGGCAAGGCGTCGCCACTGCCGATCTGGCCGAGTCGAACCTCGAAACCCCACTTGCCCGGCCCGATGGCGTCGCTAGGCCACCGGCGGCGTCGCTACACTGCCGGTTAGCGTGCGCAGCCTTCCGGCCGTGGCGTGCGCTCGCGGTTCTACCGCACCCGTCCGGCGGTGCCTGCAATCGTCGGCCAGATCCATGCCGTCCGGCCCGATCCGCCACTGCTGTGGCTCGGCGACCCGATTTCCGAAACGTGCGGAACGAACACGGCGAAAAGTTCGCGGACAACATAAAAGACTCGAAATGAAATCGAAATACAATAATTAGTCATACGCGACCAACAAAACGGTCGAGACAACAATAACAGATACGGATACCGTAACTTTCAAGAAATTACAAAATGGCCCAAACGCCGGAAATCACGATACGTGATCGAATAACCAATCCGAAGTTCACAACACGTCTAACAAAGTTAAACGGACTTGCGGGAAACTCGAAACAACAGTTTCGGACGAGATTCGCAAGAATCGAACTCAAGTGCGGAAAAGTCGCTAAAAAGCACGGACCACATTCGAGGCCTCTAAAGACCCTCCCGCACTGGCTAGTGAACAAGTCGAACGTGTATAAGCACAAAGCTTCCACAAGAGAACTTGTAAAAGGTGCAAATCGATTCGAAGATCATCAGCAACGGACAAAAACAAAAATAAAAAGACATCACAAGCGACAACACTCCTCGTATAAATCAAATACGAGAGTCGATTAAATACATATCGTGAAATCAAAATCCACAAGAGGATTCCGCCACTTAACAAATAATCATAAAAATAGCTCGTGTCATACGAGGCACAACACAAAGAAGGAGACTTACTTCCACAGTCGCACGAAGATGATGATCGCCCCACGATACTAATCACGACCAACAAACTCAAACGACGCGTCGCGACATTCGACTCGGATAAAATCCGACGAAACAAGACTCAAACAACACGACTTGACCCGGCACCTAGGTTTTCCTCAACCTAAGCTCGATACCATTTATGTAACACCCCAATCCGCTCGGGGATATTACACGCCGTAGAACCTTTCCTCAAGGATCTACCAGGCCGGTAACGACATATAACAACTCAACCATGCCTTTCGGGCTAAAATGACTC
Organism: Orobanche coerulescens; assembly: GCA_033398695.1. NCBI lineage: Eukaryota > Viridiplantae > Streptophyta > Magnoliopsida > Lamiales > Orobanchaceae > Orobanche > Orobanche coerulescens. The sequence continues at coordinate 51,193,110 of CM065802.1, forward strand.
GATGGACCGATTTGGTCTTTCCACAAATACATACAACTCAAATACAACTCATGCCCACGCAGGGACAAAATACAATCACGCCCGTCTAACGGAACAATATAGCGGCGGAAAATAAAGTACAACCGAACCAACACACGATGTACGGTTCCTCATGTGATTAGTATCGATCATCTTTCATCATCCTTCATGCCGACCACGTGTTATGCTCCAAAACCCGAATGCAAAAACAGACATCCACCCCGAATACTCGGGGGTTAGCAAAACTCCACTGTTTTGCTAGTGCAAGAACAAAATGCAAATACGAGCCATACAATTCATATTCCACGAATAACAATAACCAGGAATCCTCAAAGATCCAAACAAAACGAAAAGTACTTCCCGAGGCAAGAGTTTGAGAAAACATTTCAAAATCGAAATATCATAAATCAATGGAAGTAATTTATAAAACGGTTTAGAATGCCATCGAGAGTTTTAATAGAACACAATTTAGGATTATCAAATCCTACTTTTCAAAATCCAAAGACAAAAGGGGTCACCGCCCCAAAGGTTTACTTTCTGAAAAATGACATTAACCAAACCGTTGGGATTTTAGCCCCAAATCCGTAAAACGACTTTTATAAAACCATTGGGATTTTAGCCCCAAATCTCATCAATTCACAGTACACAAGAACGACCACAAGGTTCGTCTCCCAACATCAAAATCCACAAATAAAGGATTTAAAACATAAACAACAAAATACTCTAGAGCCATCCTAGCCAAGTAGGCCAAACGAACAACTTACCTCTTACACACTTAGTCAATGCATGCAATCATGAAAACCGTTTAAAAGCGCTCATTTCCGGAAATGCCAATATCAAATCACATTTGTAAAATGCACCACAATTAACCGTCGATCCACGTCTCTGTGGACCCCTACCGAGACCCCATCGGATCTAACCCGTAGTGGTTAAAAGCAAGCTCGTCGATCCACGTCTCTGTGGACCCCTACCGAGACCCCGTCGGATCTAACCCGTAGTGAGCATACACACACACATGTTACTCATGCAATACTAATATGCTAAGAATGTAAGTTCATTAAGAATACTCACTAGAGATGGCCATTAACTCGACACCATTATCAAACTCTTCAAAACACCATAACAAGATTAAATACGGAATACACGATTCCATAACTTTAAACAATAGGAGTATCATCATCAAATTCTTCAACGTTCAAAATAACCAAATCATAATCAATCCCCAAAACACACCATTCACAAAACACACACGCCATTTGAAAGAAAACCTTTAACGAGGCCAAATCAAATCTTTTGAAACTTCATTTCAAACAACCAAACAAACACACCAAGACGATCACCGATCATCATATCCATAAAATAAGAAAAGTATGGGCAAGGTACTTGCCTCGAACAACCACAACGCGGAGAATCGGCCGAAGTAGGTTGGCACGAACCGACTACGAACTCGCCGACTCCACCGAACGACAATCCACAACAATGAACTACGAACGAAAACAATAACAACGAAAATGAATTCCAAAATACGACCCAAAGCCGCTGAATTCAAAGAACAAATGACGAAGGTTCAAGGATTTCCCCAAAGCGGCCAAGAACACGATTCGTCCGTAAAATCACGGAATTCCAAGTTGAAATATGGATATGCAATCCATAGAATATGTTTAACAATATCATTTAACCATAATCGATCCGAAAACGGATGAAAAACGAGATCGGAGACAAATCCCTAAAAAGTCAATTCAAGGAAATCAAGAAATATACTTCGATTCGACGAAGAACAATGGATTAAATGATGTTAAACACGAGAATACTACTAAGATTAATCATACCCATCATGAATTAATCAACAACACGGAACGAATCAGACGAAAATGCAAAAATCCCCAAATTCATGAAATTAGGGTTCTAAGGAAGATTACCTTGATTCGCTGGATCAAAGGATGATAACGGATGATTGATTGATGTTATGGACTCAAGAACTTCATGGATTTGTTGTTAAACAACATGGCTTCGTCACCCATTAATCGCCATTCGCGGACGGAGGAGGAAGTGAAAAACGAAATGAAATGTGACTACTCAGCCACATTTATACTGGGCCGGACTAGCGCGCGCTAGGCTGCCGAGCTAGCGTGCGCTATCGGCCCGTGCGCGATCCAAGAGCCTTACGGACTAGGCTTCTCGGCCAGTAGCGTCAGCGACCTTCCGGCCGTAGCGTCGCTACTGCCGTCCGTGGCGTAAGGCGGCGTCAAGCGATGGCGTCGCTACTGCGAGCATGACCGATTCAGAACCCCGTGACTCCGGTACCAGACCGATGGCGTCGTTAGGCGGCCGATAGCGTGCGCTACAATTGCCGGTTAGCGCGCGCAGCCTTCCGGCCGTGGCGTGCGTTACGTCGGTTCTGCCCGCACCACGTCCGGCCGGTGCCCGCTATCGTCCGGCGATCCGCAACCGTCGGCGATCCGCATAACCGTCGAGGCTCGGCGACCCGATTACAGCGCCGCAGGCGAACACGGCGAAAAGTTCGCGGACGACATCAACGACCGAAATGAAAACATAATACCATAATTAGTCATACGCGACTAAGAAAGCGGGTCGAGACCGTAACACCCCAATCCGCTCGAGGATATTACACGCCGTAGACCCTCTCCTCGAGGATCTACCAGTGATAACTAAAATCAAACATCTAAACCTCGCCTTTAAGGCTAAAATGACTCGAGACCGACTTGGTCTTTCAATAATAACATACAACTCAATTCCAAACACATACCCACACGGGGTCAAAATCTGATAAACTCCCGTCTGCAGGGAAAAGATACTTCAATGGAAAGAAAATACGGCTAGACCAAAAGCGACATCAACAAATCCCGTGTGATTAGTATCGTTCATCTTTCATCATCCTTCGTGCCGACCACGTGCTATGTTCCAAAACTGAATGCAAAAATAGACATCCACCCCCGAATACTCGGGGTTAGCAAACTCCTTTGTTTTGCTAGTGCAAGTACAAGTGCAAAAATACGAGCCATACAATACAAGTTCCAAGAACAATAATAATCAGGAATCCTCAAAGATCCAAACGTAAAGAAAAGTACTTCCCGAGGCAAGAGTTTGGGTAAACATTTCCAAAATGAAAGATCGCAAATAAGGGGAACAAATTACAAAACAGTTTAAAATGCCATCGAGAGTTTTAATAGAAAACAATTTAGGACTATGAAATCCTTCTCTTTCCAAAATCAATAGGGTCACACCCAAATGTTTTGTTTTCGCAAATAGGAAATCACCAACAATTTACGAGGTCGAGCCCAACATCACGTGTCCTCAACGGACGTAAAATCAACGATACATAATCACGCACGCGCATCGCCTAGGACCGGACGATACCACCGACATCCCACCCGAGGCCTCGAAGGACCCTCCCGAGCTGGCTAGCGAAACAAATCACACACATCTCACGGTTGGATCAATCGCTTGTTGCATCCTGGCCACATGATCACATGCCATGTGCCACCGTAGATTATCGAAGGCTCTCACGGTTGGATCAATCACTTGTTGCATCCTGGCCACATGATCACATGCCATGTGCCACCGTAGACCTTCAACCATATCCACACATTCACACAAATAACATATCACATCAAGGATATTCAAACAATTCGCCTGAGTCATCAAACACTTAGCAAAACACCACGTCAATCCACAACGCACCGAAATGAAATAATATACGTCCACACACAATACCAAGTGCAACATGAACACCAAGCATATACATAGAATTCACATAGTTATTCACGAACCACACCAATCACAAAACACACACGGTTTTGAAAGAGGGCCTTTAACGAGGCTAACCAAATCTTTTGAAAACTCATTTCAAACAAACAAACAAATCAAGACGATCACCAATCATCATATCCACGAAACAAGAAAAGTATGGACAAGGTACTTGCCTCGAATAAGAACAACGGAGAATCGACCAAAGTAGGTTGACACGAACCGATTACGAACCCGCCGACTCCACCGATCGCCAACTCACGTCATAAACTACGAAGGACAATAATAACAATGAAATGAATTTCATAACACGACTCAAAGCCGTTGAATTCAAAGAACGAATGACGAAAGTTCAAGGATTTCCCAAACGGCCAAGAACACGATTCGTTCCACAAATCACGAAAACAATTGAAGTTGAAATATGGATATAAAATCCATAGAATATGTTTAACAACATCATTTAACCATAATCGATCCATCGAAAATGGATGAAAAAGCGAGATCGGGACAAATCCCCCAAAAGTCAACTCGAAGGAAATCAAGAAATATACTTGATTCGACGAAGAACAATGGATTAAATGATGTTAAACACAAGAATACTACCAAGATTAATCATACCCATCATGAATTAATCAACAACACGGAACGAATCGGACGAAATTGCAAAAATCCCCAAATTCACGAAATTAGGGTTCTAAGGAAGATTACCTTGATTATTTGGATCAAAGGATGATAACGGACGATTGATTGATGTTATGGACTCCAGAACTTCATGGTTTTGTTGTTAAACAACATGGCTTCACGCCCATGAATCGCCATTCGCAGACGGAGAAGGAAGGAAATGAAAAACGAAGTGAAATGTGACTGCTCACCATATTTATATCGGGCCGGACTAGCGTCGCTAGCCTTCCCGGACTAGCGTGCGCTATCGGCAGATCGGCCGAGTACCCTCGGCCGGGGCCCACACGACCCGGCATCACCAACCAACCCTGCCGACCAAACCTGCCGACCCGACTCCCGCTAGCGTGCGCTACGGCCGGAAGCCTGCGCACGCTTGGCCTATCGATGGCCACTGGACTAACCAACTTATCCAGTAACGTCGCTAGTCGGCCGGCGGCGTCGCTACCCCTGCCGGTTAGCGTGCGCTACGGCCAAAGCGGCGTCGCCACTGCCGATCTGACCGAGTCCAACCTCGAAACCCATCGCCCGGGCCGATAGCGTCGCTAGGCCACGGCGGCGTGCGCTACACTGCCGGTTAGCGTGCGCACCTTCCGGCCGTAAGCGTGCGCTCGCCGGTTCTGCCGCACCGTCCGGGTGCCGCAATCGTCCGGCGATCCACACCGTCCGGCGATCCATGCCCGCTGTGGCTCGACGACCCGATTTCCGAAACGTCTGGAGCGAACACGACGAAAAGTTCGCGGACAACATAAACGACTCGAAATGAAAGCGTAATACCATAATTAGTCATACGCGACCAAGAAACGGGTCGAGACAACAATTACAGATACGGATACCCGTAACTTTCAAGAAATTACAAAATGGCCCAAAACGCCCGGAAATCACGATACGTGATCGAATAACCAATCCGAAGTTCACAACACGTCTAACAAAGTTAAACGGACTTGCGGGAAACTCGAAACAACAGTTTCGGACGAGATTCGCAAGAATCGAACTCAAGTGCGGAAAAGTCGCTAAAAAGCACGGACCACATTCGAGGCCTCTAAAGACCCTCCCGCACTGGCTAGTGAACAAGTCGAACGTGTATAAGCACAAAGCTTCCACAAGAGAACTTGTAAAAGGTGCAAATCGATTCGAAGATCATCAGCAACGGACAAAAACAAAAATAAAAAGACATCACAAGCGACAACACTCCTCGTATAAATCAAATACGAGAGTCGATTAAATACATATCGTGAAATCAAAATCCACAAGAGGATTCCGCCACTTAACAAATAATCATAAAAATAGCTCGTGTCATACGAGGCACAACACAAAGAAGGGAGACTTACTTCCACAGGTCGCACGAAGATGATGATCGCCCCACGATACTAATCACGACCAACAAACTCAAACGACGCGTCGCGACACGACTCAGTCAGATAAAATCCGACGAAACAAGACTCAAACAACACGACTTGACCCGACAGCCTAGGTTTTCCTCAACCTAAGCTCTGATACCATTTATGTAACACCCCCAATCCGCTCAGGGATATTACACGCCGTAGAACCTTTCCTCAAGGATCTACCAGCCGGTAACGACATATAACAACTCAACCATGCCTTTCAAAGCTAAAATGACTCGAGACCGATTTGGTCTTTCCACAAATACATACAACTCAAATACAACTCATGCCCACGCAGGGGACAAAATACAATCACGCCCGTACAACGGAACAATATAGCAGCGGAAAATAAAGTACAACTGAACCAACACACGATGTACGGTTCCTCATGTGATTAGTATCGATCATCTTTCATCATCCTTCATGCCGACCCTGTGTTATGCTCCAAAACCGAATGCAAAACAGACATCCACCCCGAATACTCGGGGTTAGCAAAACTCCACCGTTTTGCTAGTGCAAGAACAAAATGCAAATACGAGCCATACAATTCATATTCCACGAATAACAATAACCAGAATCCTCAAAGATCCAAACAAAGCGAAAAGTACTTCCCGAGGCAAGAGTTTGAGAAAACATTTCAAAATCGAAATATCATAAATCAATGGAAGTAATTTATAAAACGGTTTAGAATGCCATCGAGAGTTTTAATAGAACACAATTTAGGATTATCAAATCCTACTTTTCAAAATCCAAAGACAAAAGGGGTCACCGCCCCAAAGGTTTACTTTACGAAAATGACATTAACCACACCGTTGGGATTTTAGCCCCATAGCCGTAAAACGACTTTTATAAAACCATTGGGATTTTAGCCCCAAATCTCATCAATTCACAGTACACAAGAACGACCACAAGGTTCGTCTCCCAACATCAAAATCCACAAATAAAGGATTTAAAACATAAACAACAAAATACTCTAGAGCCATCCTAGCCAAGTAGGCCAAACGAACAACTTACCTCTTACACACTTAGTCAATGCATGCAATCATGAAAACCGTTTAAAAGCGCTCATTTCCTAAATGCCAATATCAAATCACATTTGTAAAATGCACCACAATTAACCGTCGATCCACGTCTCGTGGACCCCTACCGAGACCCCATCGGATCTAACCCGTAGTGGTTAAAAGCAAGCTCGTCGATCCACGTCTCTGTGGACCCCTACCGAGACCCCGTCGGATCTAACCCGTAGTGAGCATACACACACACATGTTACTCATGCAATACTAATATGCTAAGAATGTAAGTTCATTAAGAATACTCACTAGAGATGGCCATTAACTCGACACCATTATCAAACTCTTCAAAACACCATAACAAGATTAAATACGGAATACACGATTCCATAACTTTAAACAATAGGAGTATCATCATCAAATTCTTCAACGCTCAAAATAACCAAATCATAATCAATCCCCAAAACACACCATTCACAAAACACACACGCCATTTGAAAGAAAACCTTTAACGAGGCCAAATCAAATCTTTTGAAACTTCATTTCAAACAACCAAACAAACACACCAAGACGATCACCGATCATCATATCCATAAAATAAGAAAAGTATGGGCAAGGTACTTGCCTCGAACAACCACAACGCGGAGAATCGGCGAAGTAGGTTGGCACGAACCGACTACGAACTCGCCGACTCCACCGAACGACAATCCACAACACTGAACTACGAACGAAAACAATACCAACGAAAATGAATTCCAAAATACGACCCAAAGCCGCTGAATTCAAAGAACAAATGACGAAGGTTCAAGGATTTCCCCAAAGCGGCCAAGAACACGATTCGTCGTAAAATCACGAAAACGGAATTCCAAGTTGAAATATGGATATGCAATCCATAGAATATGTTTAACAATATCATTTAACCATAATCGATCCATCGAAAACGGATGAAAAACGAGATCGAGACAAATCCCTAAAAAGTCAATTCAAGGAAATCAAGAAATATACTTCGATTCGACGAAGAACAATGGATTAAATGATGTTAAACACGAGAATACTACTAAGATTAATCATACCCATCATGAATTAATCAACAACACGGAACGAATCAGACGAAAATGCAAAAATCCCCAAATTCATGAAATTAGGGTTCTAAGGAAGATTACCTTGATTCGCTGGATCAAAGGATGATAACGGATGATTGATTGATGTTATGGACTCAAGAACTTCATGGATTTGTTGTTAAACAACATGGCTTCGTCACCCATTAATCGCCATTCGCGGACGGAGGAGGAAGTGAAAAACGAAATGAAATGTGACTACTCAGCCACATTTATACTGGGCCGGACTAGCGCGCGCTAGGCTGCCGAGCTAGCGTGCGCTATCGGCCCAGGCCGCGATCCAGTAGCCTTCTGGACTAGGCTTCTCGGCCAGGTAGCGTGCGCAGCCTTCCGGCCGTAGCGTGCGCTACCTGCCGTCCGTGGCGTAAGCAGCGTCCGACAGTAGCGTGCGCTACCTGCCGAGCATGACCGATTCCAGAACCCCCAGGACTCCAGTACCCAGACCCGATAGCGTGCGTTAGGCCAGCCGATAGCGTGCGCTACAATTGCCGGTTAGCGCGCGCAGCCTTCCGGCCGTAGCGTGCGTTACGTCGGTTCCTGCCGCACACGTCCGGCCGGTGCCCGCTATCGTCCGGCCAGTCCCGCAACCGTCCGGCCAGTCCCGCAACCGTCAGGGCTCGACGACCCGATTACCGAAAACGCACGGAACGAACACGACGAAAAGTTCGCGGACGACATCAACGACCCGAAATGAAAACATAATACCATAATTAGTCATACGCGACTAAGAAACGGGTCGAGACTGTAACACCCCCAATCCGCTCAGGGATATTACACGCCGTAGACCCTCTCCTCGAGGATCTACCAGGCTGATAACTAAAATCAAACATCTAAACCTCGCCTTTAAGGCTAAAATGACTCAGTAGACCGACTTGGTCTTTCAATAATAACATACAACTCAATTCCAAACACATACCCACACAGGGGTCAAAATACAATAAACTCCCGTACAACGGGGAAAAGATACTTCAGCGGAAAAGAAAATACAGCTAGACCAAAACGACATCAACAAATCCCCGTGTGATTAGTATCGTTCATCTTTCATCATCCTTCGTGCCGACCCTGTGCTATGTTCCAAAACCTGAATGCAAAAATAGACATCCACCCCCCGAATACTCGGGGGTTAGCAAAACTCCACTGTTTTGCTAGTGCAAGTACAAGTGCAAAAATACGAGCCATACAATACAAGTTCCAAGAACAATAATAATCAGGAATCCTCAAAGATCCAAACGTAAAGAAAAGTACTTCCCGAGGCAAGAGTTTGGGTAAACATTTCCAAAATGAAAGATCGCAAATAAGGGGAACAAATTACAAAACAGTTTAAAATGCCATCGAGAGTTTTAATAGAAAACAATTTAGGACTATGAAATCCTTCTCTTTCCAAAAATCAATAGGGTCACAGCCCAAATATTTTGTTTTCGCAAATAGGAAATCACCAACAATTTACAGGGTCAGAGCCCAACATCACGTGTCCTCAACGGACGTAAAATCAACGATACATAATCACGCACGCGCATCGCCTAGGACCGGGACGATACCACCGACATCCCACCCGAGGCCTCGAAGGACCCTCCCGAGCTGGCTAGCGAAACAAATCACACACATCTCACGGTTGGATCAATCGCTTGTTGCATCCTGGCCACATGATCACATGCCATGTGCCACCGTAGATTATCGAAGGCTCTCACGGTTGGATCAATCACTTGTTGCATCCTGGCCACATGATCACATGCCATGTGCCACCGTAGACCTTCAACCATATCCACACATTCACGCAAATAACATATCACATCAAGGATATTCAAACAATTCGCCCAGAGGCATCAAACACTTAGCAAAACACCACGTCAATCCACAACGCACCGAAATGAAATAATATACGTCCACACACAATACCAAGTGCAACATGAACACCAAGCATATACATAGAATTCACATAGTTATTCACGAACCACACCAATCACAAAACACACACGGTTTTGAAAGAGGGCCTTTAACGAGGCTAACCAAATCTTTTGAAAACTCATTTCAAACAAACAAACAAATCAAGACGATCACCAATCATCATATCCACGAAACAAGAAAAGTATGGACAAGGTACTTGCCTCGAATAAGAACAACGCGGAGAATCGACCAAAGTAGGTTGACACGAACCGATTACGAACCCGCCGACTCCACCGATCGCCAACTCACGTCATAAACTACGAAGGACAATAATAACAATGAAATGAATTTCATAACACGACTCAAAGCCGTTGAATTCAAAGAACGAATGACGAAAGTTCAAGGATTTCCCCCAAAACGGCCAAGAACACGATTCGTTCCGTCAAATCACGAAAACAGAATTCGAAGTTGAAATATGGATATAAAATCCATAGAATATGTTTAACAACATCATTTAACCATAATCGATCCATCGAAAATGGATGAAAAACGAGATCGGGGACAAATCCCCCAAAAAGTCAACTCGAAGGAAATCAAGAAATATACTTCGATTCGACGAAGAACAATGGATTAAATGATGTTAAACACAAGAATACTACCAAGATTAATCATACCCATCATGAATTAATCAACAACACGGAACGAATCGGACGAAATTGCAAAAATCCCCAAATTCACGAAATTAGGGTTCTAAGGAAGATTACCTTGATTCGCTGGATCAAAGGATGATAACGGACGATTGATTGATGTTATGGACTCCAGAACTTCATGGTTTTGTTGTTAAACAACATGGCTTCGCTGCCCATGAATCGCCATTCGCAGACGGAGAAGGAAGGAAATGAAAAACGAAGTGAAATGTGACTGCTCAGCCATATTTATACTGGGCCAGACTAGCGTGCGCTAGCCTTCCCGGACTAGCGTGCGCTATCGGCCGGTATCGGCCGAGTACCCTCGGCCAGGGCCCACACGACCCGGCATCACCAACCAACCCTGCCGACCCGACTCCCGCTAGCGTGCGCTACGGCGGAAGCTCGCGCACGCTGGCCACCTATCCGAGAGCCACCGGACTAACCAACTTATCCAGTAACGTCGCTAGTCGGCCGGCGTCGCTACCCTGCCGATTAGCGTGCGCTACGGCCAAGCGGCGGCGTCGCCACTGCCGATCTGGCCGAGTCAGAACCTCGAAACCCCATCGCCCGGGCCGATAGCGTCGCTAGGCCACGGCGGCGTCGCTACACTGCTGCCGGTTAGCGTCGCGACCTTCCGGCCGTGGCGTGCGCTCGCCCGGTTCTGCGCACCGTCCGGCGGTGCCCGCAATCGTCCGGCGATCCGCCACCGTCCGGCGATCCATACCGCCGAGCTCGGCGACCCGATTTCCGAAAACATACGGAGCGAACACGGCGAAAAGTTCGCGGACAACATAAACGACTCGAAATGAAAGCGTAATACCATAATTAGTCATACGCGACCAAGAAAGCGGGTCGAGACAACAATTACAGATACGGATACGTAACTTTCAAGAAATTACAAAATGGCCCAAAGCGCCGGAAATCACGATACGTGATCGAATAACCAATCCGAAGTTCACAACACGTCTAACAAAGTTAAACGGACTTGCGGGAAACTCGAAACAACAGCTTTGGACGAGATTCGCAAGAATCGAACTCAAGTGCGGAAAAGTCGCTAAAAGCACGGAACTCAACAAAAGCGACACGAAACGAACTCGGATGTCAAAAGTGTAGAATTAATCATTCTCAGAATGACGAAACGGACATGAGCGAGTCGTCAAAACAGACTTCCGCCGAAAAAAAAGAAATTACCGGAAATCGAAAATTACGGATATTACATTCTACCCTCCTTAAAAGAAGTTTCGTCCCGAAACTTAAAACAAGTAGGGAGAAGAAATATTCCGCCAGGAAAAACTCAACGAGATACACAAGAATGCGTAACTAACGCCCAACGGCGAAATGTTACAAACAACGCAAAAGAGTATACGGCGTGTAAACACGCTTCACGGCGACCAACACAACGTCGCCGTTAGGGATATAATAAAACCAACAAGTGACAAGCGTCATCAAATGGATAATACAATCAAGTCAATTATCCGAACAATCGCAAAACACAATGAACAAAAATCAATACGATTGACCAACCTAACGGTACATTGATCAGAACGCGAGCGAAACGCTGAACAAATACGGAATTCCACCGCCTAAGGTTGAAAGATAAAAAACGAGACTAATTTCCCAAACTTAAGGGAATTAGGAAGGAGCCTGAATGCTCAACGATCAAGAAACGAGGACAAAAACCGAACAAACAAACAAACGATCGAGACAACAAAAATCGAACAATCATGTCCGAAACACGAAGGATAGTAAAATTCAAACAACAACTCCCAGGATGATCTGGTGAGAACTACAAGACATGCATTCCCATAAGATCCACAGGAATGGGAATAGCGATTGAAAAGTCACAACGACAAACGAGTTATTCCGAAACAATACCACACTCGTTCGATCAACAAAAGCAAGGGGCAGGACAAGCTCACGAATGTCAACAAACATAAATGAGTCGACAAAGTAGAATATACAGAGGTTCAAAATCCGATCCACTTCGAATAAAAGAACTAGTAGAACCAAATGATGTCACTTCCGAACAAGGTTCACAAGAATCGAACCGAACTCGGAAAAGTCACAGCGATACCAGATCAACCCAAAACAAGATCACAGTTCATTCGAACGATGAAACCGAAATACAAAACAAGTTCAGAAAGTATCAACGAACATGAGTGTATCGATAGACTGGATAAAGAGAAAATATAGAAGCCAAAAATAATACGGGTATTATATTCGACCTCTTCTAAAAGAAGTGTCGTCCCCGAAACTCACAGCAACAAAATCAAGGAGACGACACAATGTGATCAACGAAACATCCTTCAAAGGCCTCTCAAAGCCGATTCGATATCTGTCTTTGAAGCGCGAACTCCGAAAGTCTCGGTGGCCGATTCGCAAATCAATTTGGTGTCCTCGAGTCCACACTTGAAATTTGTTTCTGAAGAGAAGGACAATTTACACGTGGATGCCCCGGCACATCACGGTTGAAACTACTCGGCTGGGCATAGCTTAAATACAAATGATAGTTACAATGTAACTAACACCGCAAAAAAACATACCGGAGATGCCAACTCGGCATAGCATATCAACGCATACAAAAATCACAACAACGGCATCGTTCGACGATTACAACATCCCGACGACGGCCAAGACACAATCACAAACATCATGAAACAATCACCCATGTGTATAACGCACAAAAATCCGAGGCTTTAACAACTCACACTAGTGCGACAACACGCAAATCACCACGAGGCGATAAACGGTAAACACCGGTTCACACCTCTCACGGAGGGCCAACAAAACATATGCGTGGCGAATGGCTCGACGCTCACGCCACCAATTCAATCACAATTCGGGGTTAACACGTAACGAAAGTTCGAAAACCATACACGCATTTCCGGTCCGCAAAGCAGAATGATAGGTTTTAAAAACGAGAACCACCTTTTGAATACGGTTTGGAAACAACAGTTGATCTTGAGTATCATTTTACAAAAAGTAGTACAAACACCTTTATCGAGACTTTGAAAATCATCTTGCGTTTGAACAAAAATGAGGACACCTTTCCTTTAGTGAAAAACTTTCAAAAATATTCGACCCTTGGGTCTAAGCAATCGCATTTGAAAATACCTCAAAAATATTTTTGGTCCTCAACCGGAAATTTTTGAAATGTATTGCGGCATTAGAAAACACCTTGAAAACACCGCAAGAAAATAATTCGTTTTAAAAGTACGTCCCGAATTTTAATTTTCTAAGATACTCAAGGTTTTCAAAAATAATTCAATGGGCTAGAATGCCCAAAAATTTCAGTAATTACAAGGAACAATATAGCGCCGTGGGTCCCGCTAGGAACCCACCAGCTAAAAACCATTCACAAAACGCCAAAAAGGCCGATGGACCGTAATATTTCAAAACTCACAAAATCCATTTACAAAATACTAGATTCCGTCATAAGAATTTCGCCAAAATGATCAAGGCCATAATGCCAAAAACTCGGTTAAGGGAATTGATTTTCGAAATAAAACTCGATCGGTAAAATACCGAAAGCCATTCTGAAGAACTCACGCAATGGATAAAAGAAATAAAGTCAAACATGCACAAGACAAAGAACACTACTCCTCATATGAACGAAAAATGGGAGTCAAATAATCACGTATCACGAAATCAAAATCCATAAGAGGATTCCGTCAATTAACTCCTAATAAAAAAATAGCTCGTGTCACACGAGGCACAACACAAAGAAGGGAGACTTACATCCACAGGTCGCACGAAGATGATGATCGCCCCACGATACTAATCACAACAAACCAACTCGGGCAGACGCGTCGCGACACGACCCAGTCAGATAAAATCCGACGAGACAAAAACTCAATAGACACCACTGACCCGACAGCCTAGGTTTCCACAACCTAAGCTCCGATACCATTCTGTAACACACCCAATCCGCTCAGGGATATTACATGCCGTAGACCCTCTCCTCGAGGATCTACCAGGCTGATAACTAAAATCAAACATCTAAACCTCGCCTTTAAGGCTAAAATGACTCAGTAGACCGACTTGGTCTTTCAATAATAACATACAACTCAATTCCAAACACATACCCACACAGGGTCAAAATCTGATAAACTCCGTACAACGGGAAAAGATACTTGGCGGAAAGAAAATACGGCTAGACCAAAACGACATCAACAAATCCCGTGTGATTAGTATCGTTCATCTTTCATCATCCTTCGTGCCGACCACTGTGCTATGCTCCAAAACCCGAATGCAAAATAGACATCCACCCCGAATACTCGGGGTTAGCAAACTCCTTTGTTTTGCTAGTGCAAGTACAAGTGCAAAAATACGAGCCATACAATACAAGTTCCAAGAACAATAATAATCAGGAATCCTCAAAGATCCAAACGTAAAGAAAAGTACTTCCCGAGGCAAGAGTTTGGGTAAACATTTCCAAAACGAAAGATCGCAAATAATGGGGACCAATTACAAAACAGTTTAAAATGCCATCGAGAGTTTTAATAGAAAACAATTTAGGACTATGAAATCCTTCTCTTTCCAAAAATCAATAGGGTCACAGCCCAAATGTTTTGTTTTCGCAAATAGGAAATCACCAACAATTTACGTGGTCGAGCCCAACATCACGTGTCCTCAACGGACGTAAAATCAACGAAACATAATCACGCACGCGCATCGCCTAGGACCGGGACGATACCACCGACATCCCACCCGAGGCCTCGAAGGACCCTCCCGAGCTGGCTAGCGAAACAAATCACACACATCTCACGGTTGGATCAATCACTTGTTGCATCCTGGCCACATGATCACATGCCATGTGCCACCGTAGATTATCGAAGGCTCTCACGGTTGGATCAATCACTTGTTGCATCCTGGCCACATGATCACATGCCATGTGCCACCGTAGACCTTCAACCATATCCACACATTCACACAAATAACATATCACATCAAGGATATTCAAACAATTCGCCCAGAGGCATCAAACACTTAGCAAAACACCACGTCAATCCACAACGCACCGAAATGAAATAATATACGTCCACACACAATACCAAGTGCAACATGAACACCAAGCATATACATAGAATTCACATAGTTATTCACGAACCACACCAATCATAAAACACACGGTTTTGAAAGAGGGCCTTTAACGAGGCTAACCAAATCTTTTGAAAACTCATTTCAAACAAACAAACAAATCAAGACGATCACCAATCATCATATCCACGAAACAAGAAAAGTATGGACAAGGTACTTGCCTCGAATAAGAACAACGCGGAGAATCGACCAAAGTAGGTTGACACGAACCGATTACGAACCCGCCGACTCCACCGATCGCCAACTCACGTCATAAACTACGAAGGACAATAATAACAATGAAATGAATTTCATAACACGACTCAAAGCCGTTGAATTCAAAGAACGAATGACGAAAGTTCAAGGATTTCCCCCAAGCGGCCAAGAACACGATTCGTTCCGTCAAATCACGAAGCGAATTGAAGTTGAAATATGGATATACAATCCATAGAATATGTTTAACAACATCATTTAACCATAATCGATCCATCGAAAATGGATGAAAAAGCGAGATCGGGGACAAATCCCCCGAAAAGTCAACTCGAAGGAAATCAAGAAATATACTTGATTCGACGAAGAACAATGCATTAAATGATGTTAAACACAAGAATACTACCAAGATTAATCATACCCATCATGAATTAATCAACAACACGGAACGAATCGGACGAAATTGCAAAAATCCCCAAATTCACGAAATTAGGGTTCTAAGGAAGATTACCTTGATTATTTGGATCAAAGGATGATAACGGACGATTGATTGATGTTATGGACTCCGAACTTCATGGTTTTGTTGTTAAACAACATGGCTTGCCGCCCATGAATCGCCATTCGCGGACGGAGAAGGAAGGAAATGAAAAGCGAAGTGAAATGTATTTGCTCGGCCATATTTATCTTGGGCAGGACTAGCGTGCGCTAGCCTTCCGGACTAGCATGCGCTATCGGCGGTATCGGCCGAGTACCCTCGGCCGGGGCCCACACGACCGGCATCACCAACCAACCTTGCCGACCAAACAGTCGACCCGACTCCCGCTAGCGTGCGCTACGTAGGAAGCTTGCGCGGCTGGCGGCTGTCCAGAGCCACCGGACTAACCAACTTATCCAGTAACGTCGCTAGTCGGCGGCGTGCGCTACCCCTACGGTTAGCGTGCGCTACGACCGACAGCGGCGTCGCCACTGCCGATCTGGCCGAGTCAGTAACCTCGAAACCCCATCGCTGCCCGGGCGATAGCGTCGCTAGGCCACCGGCGGCGTCGCTACACTGCCGGTTAGCGTCGCAGCCTTCCGGCCGTGGCGTGCGCTCGCCGGTTCTGCCGCACCGTCCGGCGGTGCCGCAATCGTCCGGCCGATCCACGCCGTCCGTCGATCCGCCACCACGGGGCTCGGCGACCGATTCCAGCGTGCGGAACGAACACGATGAAAAGTTCGCGGACAACATAAACGACTCGAAATGAAAGCGTAATACCATAATTAGTCATACGCGACCAAGAAACGGGTCGAGACAACAATTACAGATACGGATACCCGTAACTTTCAAGAAATTACAAAATGGCCCAAAACACCCGGAAATCACGATACGTGATCGAATAACCAATCCGAAGTTCACAACACGTCTAACAAAGTTAAACGGACTTGCGGGAAACTCGAAACAACAGTTTCGGACGAGATTCGCAAGAATCGAACTCAAGTGCGGAAAAGTCGCTAAAAAGCACGGAACTCAACAAAACGACACCGAAACGAACTCGGATTTCAAAAAGTGTAGAATTAATCATTCTCAGAATGACGAAACGGACATGAGCGAGTCGTCAAAACAGACTTCCGCCGAAAAAAAAGAAATTACCGGAAATCGAAAATTGCGGATATTACAGAGACAACACTTACAGATACGGATACCCGTAACTTTTAAGAAATTACAAAATGGCCCAAAACGCCCTGAAATCACGATACATGATCGAATAACCAAACCGAAGTTCACAACACGTCTAACAAAGTTAAACGAACTTACGGGAAACTCAAGCAATGAGTTTTGAACGAGATTCGCAAGAATCGAACTCAAGTGCGGAAAAGTCGCTAAAAAGCACGGAACTCAACAAAACAACACCGAAACGAACTCGGATGACAAAAGGTGTAGAATTAATCATTCTCAGAATGACGAAACGGTCATGAGCGAGTCGTCAAAACAGACTTCCGCCGAAAAAAAAGAAATTACCGGAAATCGAAATTACGGGTATTACAGTGTATGTTGCTTTATATTTTACTAAATAATGCACACAATAGACTGATTAGGCAATTATTCGCATTATTTAGTTAAATTAATAGCAACATACACAACATTGTAAAACGTGGTAAGTTCGTTACATTTTGAAACAATTATCCCTATGTCACAATCATACTTTTCATCTTTTTATTTGCCTAGCATTCGCCTAAAAAATCTTTTCATTCGCCCGATAAATAAAACATTCGCCCCAATTAACTTTGTAAATTGCATCATTCCAGGCTTTCAAAATGGCTCAACCAATATGGACTGGAATGAGATTTGTTAAAGTGTTGATACAAAGAATAAGTGATGGCTCTTTAGAATACATTCTGACACGAGTTTCAAAGATTGATGATCTTGAGAGTGTATCAAGATAGTTAGAAATTAAATATTAATTGAATAGAAGCGCCCACAAAATAAATTAGATTAAAAGATACTCGCTCACAAAATAAAACATTCGCCCCAATTAACTTTGTAACCAAATTTTCATTCGCCCGGATTTAACTTTCTCGCCTAACCACTCTCGCCCAGACTTAATTCCCCATCTTCATCCCTATCGCCCAACAGTTCACCCAGCTATCGTCCAAAGCTCGCCCAGCACACGCCTAGCTTTTAAACTCGCCCAGCACTCGCCTACATCGAAAATAATATAATTTCGCATTTGGATGTCGCCTGAAATTGGTTGAGAGACACGTGTATGGTTAAAAAGTTATCTAATTTCATTCTGAAAGAAAAAAAAGGCATTGTCCAAATTCGTAAAAAATAGTACATGAAACGGGTCATTTTAAAAAATTTATCTTTTAGAAAATCCCTTCTTACCATGTGGTCCGTCCCTGCCCACACTCCAATGTAAAGGGTTTCGTCATCTGGGCTAAGTGACACTCACGATATATCACCAAATAAATCAATTTCTTGCCTCTTTTCAGAGTTTAAGTTGGTTGGTTTCATAAACATAAGATTATGTGAGTGATTCATAGGCAAAGTTCATTCGTCGGGTATGCCCAAACTTTTGAACAAACTTTCGAGAGTTAAACTTTCTTTAAAAGATTGGAATAAAACACATTTTGGTGATATTTTCACTAAAGTTGCTGAAGCTAGGGAGCTAGTGTCGGATGCTGAGATCAAGTTTGATAATAACCCTTCCGACAACAATCTTATTTTTTTAAAAAATACCAGAGCCAATCTCAATCTTACGATGGCTATGGAAGAGGACTTTTGGAAACAAAAAACCAATCTTAAATGGTGCCTCGAAGGGGAACGGAACACCAAATTTTTTCATGACCTTGTCAAATCCAAAAGGAGCAAAGGCAAAATCTTTCAAATTATGGATGGCATCCAAATCACGGACCGTCGATATCCAAAATTCAGGTTAATTACTTCTCTACTTTTTTAAATGTTCGATTTTACTCACGGTGATATTAAGCGACATTATCCCTGTCTCATTAATCCGTTGATAACCACAATTTGTGTGCCATGCGGATGTGGATGAAATTAAACAAGTTTTTAGTATTGATCCGAGCGGTGTGGCGGCCGGATGGTTTTAATGCCTTGTTTTTCATAAGTCTTTGGGACATTATTGCTACTGATGTATGTGAGGCAGTGTGGGATTTTTTCTCCGGAAACCCCATGCCCAAATCCTTTTCGTGTACTACTATTTCTCTTATCCCCAAATGCTCTCCCCCCTTGCTTGGAAGGATTTTAGGCCGATAAGCCTTTGTAATACCACTTATAAAATCATTGCGAAAATCCTTAGTACCAGATTGGGCCGCCTTCTTCCGAAAATTCTCAGCCCAGCCCAATCTGGCTTTATTAAAGGCCGCCTCATTACTGATAATATTTTAACGGCCCAAGAAGTCTGTCATGACATATCTACAGCTGATTCAAACGTTTTGATTAAATTAGATATGCAAAAAGCCTACGATAGGCTTAACTGGGCTTTTCTATTAAAAATTTTAAAAGCCTTCGGCTTCTCGGATGCTTAAGTGCCATGATTTATCGTTGCATTTCAAATTGTTGGTTTTCGATTCTCATTAATGGGAGCCACCTGGGCTTTTTAAATCCGACAGGCATCGGACAAGGTGACCCCCTGTCGCCTCTTCTCTTTGTGATTGCGTCCACTATTTATCTAGACTATTGGATAAAACTTTTCTTGCCCACCCCGATATGTTTTTCAAAATCAGGAAGAAGGTTCGGATTTCACACCTTGCTTATGCTGATGATGTGTTAATCTTTACCAATGCTTCCTACAATAATCTCCTCATTCTCAAAAATTGCCTAGATCACTACACCGCGAGCTCAGGACAAAAAATTAATAACTCTAAAAGTTCTTTTATTTTTGCCAAGCCGAACAATTTGTTGGTTCGTATGGTGAAACAAACGACTGGATTTTCTCAAACGAGTCTCCCAATTAATTATTTGGGAGCCCCATTATGGAAAGGGAATCAAACTTTTGACATGTATGGTGAGCTTATTGCTAAAACCAGCGCCAAATTCCAGTCATGGAATCACCTATTACTTACCTCGGGTGGCAGACTAGAACTTATTAAAACGACCCTGAGCTCTATTCCTTTCTATTGTCTCCAAGTCCTTAAACCCCCTAAAAATGTCATTATCTTCTTCGAACGGATTTTTAACAAATTTCTTTGGGGTTCCAACGACAATAGAAAGAGACTTCATTGGGCAGCGTGAGTTAGGCTCTCTTACCCTAAGGAAGAAGGTGGTCTTGGTTGTAGGAGTCTGGGGGACATCATTAAAGCGGCTCAAATTAAACTTTGGTGGAGGTTTCGTACCTCATCTAATATTTGGACCCAATTCATGAAGGCTAAATATTGTAAACGTCTCCACCCCATGGTGGTTAAATCCAACCCCAATGACTCTCCTACATGGAAAAATCTTTGTGACATTCGTTCCTTAGCTGATAAATGGATTTTTTGGTATATTGGTGATGGCGATATCTCGTTTTGGCACGACAATTGGTGTGACTTTAGCCCGCTGTCCCAATGGGCTTCTAACCCCCGGCTAAACACCACCATTAATAATTTTTGGACTTCACACGGGTGGGATCGATCCAAACTTCTCTCCGTCATTCCCTCGGATCTTGGGGATTACGTTATGACCTTTCCCACTCATGTAGAGTCGGGCCCTATCGCTAATAAGGCCGTCTGGAAACTTACCTCCCACGGCGGTTTTTCCTTTAAAAGTGCGTGGGAGGCTATCCGCCAACGTCATGATACCCATCTTATTTTAAAACATTGTTGGAATCAAATTATTACCCCTACTATGTCGTTTTTCATGGTTAGACTTTTGAAAAAATGGATTCCCACTCCGGACGGACTTAGTACGAGGGGCATTATTGCTGATAATTCTTGTTTTTGTTGTGATAGCACCGAGGACCTGCCCCATCTTTTTCTTAATGGCCCGATCGCATCTTCGGTTTGGGCCAACTTTTGTTCCTTATTGGGCATCCCTCTTTTACAAACCAGATCTATTTCTTTAGTTATGTCCCATTGGTTTAATAAAGCCTCGGGTGCTATCCACATTTTACGCATCATTCCTATACTCATTCTGTGGTTTATTTGGTGCTCTAGGAACGACATGCGGGTCAAGAAGATTCCGTTCACGACTCAGCGGGTGTGCGATCGAATTTGGAACTACCTGTTCATGATTAAAGGCCACAAATGCATTCCGCCGCGGGCCTGGCTAGGCGCACCGGCTCTTTCAGATATTTTGGGTCTTCATTTACCTTTGCAATTTTATTAATAATTTTGCATGTAATTGTAATAACAAAAAAGAAAAAAATCTACATAGTGAGATGGGTCGGGCCGACTCACAGGACAACCAAAATCAACACAGACGGGGCCTCAAAAGGCAACCCAGGGAGTCGACTGTGGGGATTGCTAGGAATTTTTGGGCGAACCTATCTTTGCTTTTCACGAATTTATCGGCAACCATTCTAATAATTTTGCGAACTTTTTGCTATTTGGAGAGCTGGACCTTTGCCACGGACGAAACATTCGTAAGGTTTGGGTTGAGATGGACTCGGCCATTGCCCTTTCTCTAGTCAACTCGCGAACAAGGGTAATTGGCAAGTGCTAAACATCTGTCACAAAATTGCATCATTCGGGCGTGTCATGGATATCTCATTCTCTCACATTTATCGGGAAGGGAACACCATTGCGGACCACCTCGCTAATGAAGGTTATAAGTTCGAAATTTTCACTTTATAGCCAATCGATCTGTCAGGGAAGATTAATGGCTTGATTAGGCTCGATAAAAATAATTTTCCATATGTTAGGTTTAAATAATCTCCTCATTTGTTATTGTCATTAATTGGGGCATGTAGAGGCTCGTCCTCCTCAATCTCTTTGGGCGTGTAGTGGGCGCGTCACACATTTCTGATCCAGTAAATAAATTAGTTTTTTTTAAAAAAAAAAAAAAAAAAAACTTCTAAAGTAAAAAAAAAAAAAAAAAAAAATTATCTTACAAATGTGGAATATTATCCCTAATTTTATGATTTATAAGCCAAAGGTTAACATAAGATTAACCCTTAAAAAGGTCCCATAATTTTCATCATCCTTGAACACACGTAATTATGAACTTGCACTGTGATCTATATTGACGGCATTTTATTGGGTTACATGATCCTCGAAATGAGCTTCGTAAAAAGATATAACGTGTCAAAAACAAAGTTGTTGTAAATGCAATATTGAGTCCCCAAACGCTAAAAGAAGTGGTCGGATACAAAATTTAATGAAAGAAAAGTGGGTTGAGTTTGTCCCACATTGATGGATGGACAAACTTTTAATATGTTTACAAGTAAGAATGTTGATGCGCAGTTTTAATTCCTTTATAATCTTGTAGAAATGTCTGCTTTCATTTCATCTTTCGAACTCTTTCATGCAAGCTGGCATTGTTGTTTTTGCCACATTATGGGAACGTTTTTGGCATCTTATCATCTACAATTTCGTTTTATGTTTTTTTATTTTGTAATTGTTCTTGTGTGTTATTGAATTCCAATAATTTTTATACACCACAATCTTGTTGTATTAAGGATATTAGTTATAATACCTGTGCACGGGTTTTTAATTTTTTTTTTAATGATATATTTTTATTTATTAAAAAACAAATAATTTAATCTTTTTGTTTGTTTGATTTATAATTTTTAATTATATTTGTTTATTATTAAAGATAATCATTTAAAATTTTAATTGCATCTTATCTATATTTATTTTTATATCTTCTACTTATGTAGTATTGCATCTTATCTATATTTTTTTGTATTTATCTTCTACTTGTGTAGTATATCAACAAAACAAATTTTTAAAATTTTAAATTAAAAAATAATAATTAAAATAAATATTCTTTTTTCAAAGTACCACTATGGGTTTTGTTTTATTATATAAAAGATTCCCAACTTTTAATAACCTTGTGATGCACCATGGTGTTTGCTTGGGATAATTTTTCTATGAATCTTCAAAGATAATGTCCGAGTGAAATATATGTGTAAAGAAATTTTAAAAGCAGTCTTTCTAGAGATGATTCTTCCTCTTTAAATAGTTAATATATCATATCATTACTACTTAAGTACTTATATAGCATATCTCCAAAAAAACTTAAACCCACAAGCTACAGTTGGTGCCATCTAAATTTAATTTAAATTGTGAAACATACATTAAAGCCGTGTTGAACAGATCATTTTCCAGTGTTTTAAGATTTGTGAGTCGATCTTCAAACAAATTCAAGACTAGTGTCAAATCAGACCAGTCTATCAAATGATCATTGACTAAAAAGAGATTTAACTTTCCACAATGTGGATTTGAAACAGGATACAAGGTCCTTCGTTATTTACAATGGCCAAAGTTTAAATTCAAACATTAACTATACTTTTAAAAGTAACTGCGATAGAATTTCTAAAGACAGTTTTACATAACAGTATAACACCCATGTCTCAATTCGTCATATACTCCAATAGCCAAAAGGCCCAAAACTACAGCAGAATATAGAACACGTTAACCAAACAAACTCGTTAGAAAAACCTTTTCTTTACCCAATGACTACTACATACTACACAAAGGAATCAAGGTACCTGTACTTATGTCATTTGTTACACTCTAACAAACTAGCATAAGCCCGGTCCCACTCTCCAACGTAAGGGTTTCGTCATTTGGGCTAAGTGACACTCCCGGTATTTCACTAAAGAAATCAATTTCTTGCCTCTTTTCAGTGTTTAAGTTGATTTCATAAACATGCACCAAACATGCAGGCTCAGCAACCAACAAAAACAGCCCGTTTTTGGAGAAACAAACTGACTGGACTCCCCCCCCCCATGTTTCCTTTGAGAACTGAAACCGGGTTAGGAAGGTTTCATAGGTCCAACACTTTGTAGATAGGTAAACTGTGAACACGAATAAATTGTTGGTAATAATCGCAATGGATGCAGCCCAAGCAGTCTCATACTTGATTATTTGAGATATGCAGAGAATTAAACATAATTTTGCAAATTAGAGGCTCACTGGTTGTTTTATGGCTTCTTTTTAGCAAGCTAACGCTTAGGGGATGACAAAAAGTTATGTCATGGCAAGTTAACAGTTGACATTGCAAGTAACAACGGCATAACCAAGTAATATAAATATTCAATATGTAAACAAAACCAAAGGAACATTATATAACAAAGTAACAAGGAATAACACGACTTAATTCAGCCGTGACTAAGTTGAAATTCCACAAACTTCAATACTCAATTACTCATAGTGATTCATATATCATGCTTAACAACCTATAGTTAATCTTAACTACCAATACTTAACCCCTAATATATAAAGCGCGCCCATATACATAAACCTCTAACACAAAACTACCACCAGCCAAATTATACTAAATCAACATAGTAACCATTTCTCGACGCGTATTTAAACTTAACCCGTAAGATAAGTATATCGCGCCCATATACAAATGCACTACAACATTAAACAACCACTAGCCAGAAGATACTAAACCAATTCTAAATTAACTCAAACACCGCCTCGTTCGAGATCATCAAAACTGTAATACCCGGCTGTAATTCATTCTTTACCACTCAGTAATTATCAGTCTGTAATTATCACTCAGTAATTTTCACTCATTAATGATCGCTCATCATTCATGATTCATTCATTTGCGTTCATTTGGTATGTTGTAACCGTGTATCAGTTACCGATCATCATTTCATCTCCGTTTGAGTGTCAGAGCGGGAATATTATCATTATCATCGTGATTGATAGTCTTGTGCTGGAAGTATCATTTCTGACATGTGTTGGACTTGTTCGCTTTCACATTCGTATGGTATGTCGGATCATTCATCAGTCGTAGCGAGGCATCGGAGTTATCGGATTTATTAACCGTGGCCAACATTGAGTTACGGCCGTAAGGTTCTGGGATACGGCCGTAAGTTCGGTAGTGCCGTAAGGTTGGCGATTCTGGCCGTGCGTGGTCAGCCAGTGCCCAGGCATTTTGGCCGAAGGCGAGTTACGGCCGTAAGGAGGGTTGGTTACGGCCGTAAGTGGTGTTCGTAAGTTTCAGGTGTTGTCGACCAAGGGTGACTTACGGCCGTAAGGGTTGCGGCATACGGCCGTAAGTCGAGGAAGGTACGGCCGTACGCTGCAGGCAAGGTGCCTGGTCATTTTCGACGAAGAGGGCTTACGCCCGTAAGTTTGGCCGGATACGGCCGTATCATCCGAGTTACGGCCGTAAGTTGTGCGGGTACGGCCGTAAGGATGTCGGCGGATGTTTTGACGAAGGCGGGTTACGCCCGTAACTCGGGAGCGGTTACGGCCGTAAGTCTGTCGGCAGGCTTTCGGACGAAGCCGAGTTACGGCCATACGAGTTGGCCGGTTACGGCCGTAAGGCCGTTGACTTAGAATGTTACGGCCGTAAGAGGGCCGAGTTACGGTCGTAACTTCCGGCAGTATTTAAGGACTCGACCAGGACATTTTTCACCATTTTCTTTCTTTCTTCATTTTGTTCCGAGAGAGAGACTTGAGAGAGGGATTTTTCCATCCTCAATCACTTGAGTGCTAGACTTTCATCATCCTCATTCATTTGGGAAGCTTGGATACTCGTTTTAACTCGTGTTCATCGGATCGAAGTGGTTGGATCTTCAAGAGGTAATTTCTTCAACACCTTGGACTTCGATTTTGTGTTGAGATATGATGTTTTGGACGTTATAATCATGTTATATGAAGGGATATGTATATGATTATGAGTTTGTATAAGGATTCATTGGATTATTGAGGGATTATTCAAGAACACTTTGAATATCGAGTTGAAATTGGGGGTTTTCGATTAATTGTCGTTATAATCACGTTTTCGGATATTCTTTTTGGATTATTGATCATTTGGAAGATGTTTGTTGGTTTGAAACACTTCTTGGGGGATTTGATAGTGGCTCATTGAGATTTGATTGTAAACAATCGGAGTTTGGCCACAACGTATTCGATATAATGCCCCAATGAACTTAGTTTAATCGTATCGACGTTTTGAGTTCGTTATATTCGTGTTTGATTCGTATATTGAACGGATTGTTGGTAATTATAATATTCAAGGTTGTTCGAGCGACCGATATCTCAATTAGGACGTTGTTCGTGGAAGGATAATTGTCACCGGTGTTGGGTAAGTTAATTCTTACTCGGTTAAAAGGATATTCATCCCTTTTGTTGTTGTTCATTCATAATCATAACTCATTCATCATTGTATTAACCGTATCAAACTTGTTATTTTCAATTAATCACTTCAGTCATAAGGAACGACGGTTCCAATCATTTCATTGAGCTGTCATTTATTTCACTATCATTCCATCTCGGTGAGTCATTATTCATTTTCGATGTCACTTTTGTTATATCGTGGCATTCCGGGTCATACTGGCGTGCCGGTTGGTATGTGTTGGATTTTCATGTCGGGCACGTTTAAGTCGTGTGTTGGTTGTTGGCCTCACATTGGACTGTGCACACGAGTCATATTGTCTCGTGAGACTGATTAAGTACAAGACCACACGTGTATTCGATCGATACTCGTTGGTGGCTTGTGCACGGACACATTTACATCCCGGGCATAGTGTGGTACCACCCTTTGAGCCGTACTGTTAGTTGATTCATATAGCATGTTTGATTGCGTATGTTTCGACAGGATATTTCATAACTTCAGATATAATCATGATTGTGTATTTTCAACCCTTGAGGATTGTTGTTCTTTGTAACTGACCCCGTTTGGGGATTTTGTTTTTCAGGTCATGGCAAGGCAAAAGCACGGGAATAACATGTTGATGTCGAGGAGTCCCAGTGATACTAGTAGGGGGCCCCGATCTTTCAGTTATTCATGTTATTGTCCTTTATTTCCGCTGCAGACTTTCATTTGGATACTCCGTTTCATTCAGTGTCGTGTATTTTATCTTCATATAAAATATACTAGTATTCGGTATTGTCCTGGTGTGTTGTACTTAAACTCCTCATCGGAGTATTTGGTAATATAATGTGGTTCGGTACTACAATTATATTATTTAACTCATCATTTTCATTCGCCTGGTGGGTCCCAGTTGGGGATTCACGGCACTGTAATATCCGCCTAGTTTGGGGTGTTACAGAGTTGGTATCGGAGCGTGGTTTTGAATACTACCTTCCGAGTCATGTCTCATTTGAAATCATCGTCATCAGACTAGTATCATTGGACTTTCGCGTCACGTGTGACCTGTGCAAATGCCGAGCCAATCAGACCGGAAGAACTGTAAGATTTCTAACGCCATGGTATAATTTCTGGAAATAGTCATTCATTCATCATTTATCAATTAGCAATCCTCAAACATCATCATTTATTGTGATTAGGACGATCATGTTAACTCATTAATCACTTAATTCATTTCATTACTCAGTTAATGATCAGGACGATCATGTTAATTCATTAATTACTCAATTCATTTCATTACTCAGTTGCCGATCTGGATGTCATTACTCATTGAATGACATTTCTAGAAACGTACATAATATCGATTATACAAGAGACATGTCGAGAGAAGAATATTTTTGAGTTTTTGTGATTTTTTTTTTTTTAAATTTTTATGGTTTTTATAGGTTTTATATTTTTCTATTTTCTTTTTGATTTGATACTATACAAGGATATGTGAAGCAACCCCTTTACTCCTCTTGATCTTCCTGAAGACAACTGAGATCCTCAGGTGTGAGACTCTTCATTCCAAGGCGTGGGAGGATGAAGTGAAACCGTTCCCTAGAAAGTGCTTTGGTGAAGATATCGGCTAGTTGGAACTCAGTCCTCACAAAGTAAAGTTCCACAATTCCTTTCTCAACTTGCTCCCTGATGAAGTGATGTCGAATGTCAATGTGTTTAGTTCTTGAATGCTGGACATTGTTGCAGCAGAGTGCAATTGCACTTTTGTTGTCACAGTACATAGGAATCTTATTGCAGATAAAGCCATAGTCAGAAAGTTGAGATCGCATCCAGAGGATCTGAGCACAGCATGATGACATAGCAATGTATTCAGCTTCAGTGGAGGAGATAGATGTACTCATTTGTTTCTTTGAAGACCAACTGACTAGCTTATTTCCTAAAAACTGTGCACCCCCAGATGTACTGCGACGAGTGTCTTGACATCCAGCATGATCAGCATCCGAATATGCTGTGAGAGCCATAGAAGTTTCTTTAGGGTACCAAAGGCCCAAGTGGATTGTTCCTTTAAGGTATCGAAAGACTCTCTTGACAGCTTCCAAATGTTTCTTGGTGGGTTTGGATTGATACCGGGCACAAATGCAAACTGCAAATAGAAGGTCGGGTCTGCTTGCAGTAAGGTACATTAAAGAGCCAATCATGCTTCGATACATGGTTTGGTCGACCGGAATTCCCACATCATCTTCGTCAAGCTTTGATCGTTCAATCATAGGAGTATCAACTGAATCACTGGAGTCGAATCCAAATTTCTTCAAAATTTCATTGGCGTATTTGGATTGATTGATGAATATGCCATTGGGGTTTTGAGAAATTTGCAGTCCTAGAAAGAATGACATTTGACCCATCATAGACATTTGGAATTCGGAGCTCATCTCTTGAGAGAAACGATCACATTCTGAGGGATCAGATGAGGCAAAGATGATGTCATCGACATAGATTTGTACATGTAGGAGGTTTTTGCCTGTTTTTCTGGTAAAGAGGGTAGGATCAACAACGCCTTTGGAGAATTTGTTGGCCAGAAGAAATTTAGACAAGGTGTCGTACCACGCCCTGGGTGCTTGTTTAAGCCCATATAGAGCCTTCTTTAATCGATACACGTGATTAGGGCGTTCTGGATCCACAAAACCTTCGGGTTGAGATACGTACACCACCTCTTTCAGATCCCCATTTAAGAATGCGGTCTTGACATCCATTTGATAAACCACCATGTTTTGACTTGCAGCATTAGCGAGAAAGATCCTTATGGCTTCTATTCTAGCAACTGGGGTGAAGGATTCTTCAAAGTCAATACCTTCTTCTTGTCGATAACCTTTTGCCACAAGCCTAGCTTTGTTTTTCAAAACATCTCCATGCTCATCAAGTTTAACCTTGAATATCCATTTGAGAGCAATGATCATAGCACACTCGGGAGGTGGTACTAGTTCCCAGACATCCAGTCGGTCAAATTCATGAATTTCGTCCACCATTGCAGTGAACCATGAGTGTTTAGACATTGCATCCTTGACGCTTTTTGGTTCAGCTTTAGAAAGAACAGAATTGAAGAAGCACCACAATGCGTCAGTTGCAAGTTGCTTGCGGGTTGATACTGGACGTGAAGGGTTCCCAATAATGTTGTCAATAGGATGATCATTGGTCCATTTTCGAAGGTATTCATGGGGTTGAGAATGTGGAGCTGAGGTAGCCGTGTTAGATTCGTCAGAGGATGTTACATCATTTGATAGTTCAGGGGCAAAGATGTTAACAAATGGCTCATTATCAGGTGGAGCAAAAGGATTAACTTCAGATGTATGATCTACATTTGCCGCTCGATGTGCAAGTGAAGGTTGGACATTAGACGTGCTAACCGATTGACTGATGGCGGGAGCTTCAGAATCCCATGACAATGAAGTGGATGGACCATTATTGTCATCTTGATCATTTACCACCCCATCTGGTGGTTGAACCATTGCAACTTCAGGAGCATTCATCTGTTGAGGTTCAAAGTATTCATCAAACATTGGGTCAAACAGTTTCTTCCAATCTTCACTTGTAGGAGGTACAAAAGGAGCAGCAGGGATGGGATTCTGTACAAGCCTGGAACTAATTGGTCCAGGGGACAAAAGGTTAGGTACGGGTCCAGAACTTGATTGTCCAGGAACCGGTTGCTCAGTCAGCTCATCGAAAGTAACGTGGATTGTTTCCATTATATCTCTGGTACGTTTGTTGTAGATTCGGTACCCCTTTCGCTCTGGAGCATAGCCAACGAAGAAACCAATGTCGGCCTTGGCCTTGAGTTTCCCAAGGTCTTCACTGTCATTAGTTGGATAGCAAAGTGCACCAAAAACTCGAAGAAACGAAAGATCGGGTTTTCTGCCATGAACCAGTTCATAGGGAGTCTTGCAGTGGAGAGGATGTATCAAGGATCGGTTCTGTGTGTAACATGCGGTGGCAATTGCCTCAGCCCAAAGAAATAGAGGAGCTTTGGAGAAGATGAGCATGGTCCTAGCAGCTTCAACTAAGGTGCGATTGCGTCTTTCAACAACTCCATTTTGTTGAGGAGTTCGTGGAATGCTCTTTTGATGACTAATCCCGACACCTTCATAAAACAGCGTAAGTTGTCGGTTCACAAATTCTGTTCCATTATCAGTACGAATGACTCTAACTGTTTTGTTGAGGCGGACTTGCAACATCTTGATGAGTTTGATGATGGTTTCTGGAGTTTCATCTTTTGATCGTAGAAATTTCACCCATGTGAATGAATCGAGAGTAATCATCAACAATCACCAGCACATATTTCTTTCCATTGATACTTTGAATCCTCATTGGTCCACAAAGATCCATGTGAAGAGTATGAAGAACTTCCATGATTGAATTGACAGTTTTGGGTTTATGGGTATG
Organism: Orobanche coerulescens; assembly: GCA_033398695.1. NCBI lineage: Eukaryota > Viridiplantae > Streptophyta > Magnoliopsida > Lamiales > Orobanchaceae > Orobanche > Orobanche coerulescens. The sequence continues at coordinate 51,224,082 of CM065802.1, forward strand.
CTTTTTGCTCTTGCCCATTTGACAGGCGGAACACAGATGGTCCTTTTCATACTTAAGTCTGGGCAAGCCTCGAACAAGATCCTTACGTGTAAGTTCATTGATGGTACCGAAGTTCAAATGGTTTAAACGACGATGCCACAACCATGACTTGTTCTTGGATGCTTTAGAGAGCAGACAAATTGGAGAGGACCGTAGCATATCTTCGATGGAGATGGTGTAAAGATTAGTGCCCCGACTCCCCTTGAGAAGATCAACACCATCTAATTCTCTAACAAAACAGGTGTGCTTTCTGAAGGCGACTTCGAGATCTGAGTCACAGAATTGACCAACAGAAAATAGATTGTGCCCAAGTCCTTCCACGTAGTAGACTCTGGATATAACACTGTCTCCAAAGACATAATCACCATAACCCATTATAGAACCAAAATGGTCATTCCCAAACCTAACCGTACCAATAAACTTTTCCACGAAATTCTTGAGCCTTGAGCGATCACCAGTCATATGTTTTGAGCAGCCTGAGTCCAAATACCAAAGGACGATTTGTACGACCTGCATTTGAAACCAGACAAACGTGGATAACTGAAAAAGCTGGATCCCCACACACAATTGGGGTCCGTTTGGTTAGAACACACAAATATTGGATTATCATAAGTAACAGGTATCTCACTGGAGTATTCACATTTTGATGCACTAGAACTAGAAGTGGTATCTATTGCTTCTATTGGAAATAGTCTACCGGTAGGTCTCCACTTCCTAATAGGCATATCTCTAGAGTTAGTAATCCTAGTCACTGGGCACCTTTCCCTCAGAGTGAATTTCCTTCCAGTAGGCCTCCATTGATAACCAACATTATTGAAAACTTTTCCTGTTTTATTCCATACTTGTTTTGCCCGTTTAACACTAGAAACATTCATATCTGGTGATTGCATAGTGGATTTAAGAAAAGACACAGCACATGCATCATGATTACCATAACATAAGCATTTGTTACACGTCTTACAAATAGCATTAGAATTCGAATTAATTACATCATTGTTCACACAAATGTTTGAAACAACTCGATTCCTTTCACTAAGCAACACTTTATTGTTCCTAGATGATTCTTCTACTTCCTTCATAAATGAGCTCTTAGCCGGCAAAGTCCTATCATTCTTTGTATTGCCCTTAGGCTGTGACTTGCTAGCATTAGATACACCTTTTACTCCTGTAGAAGCAATGATGGGAACATTAGTCTGATTAGTTGCTACTTGTTTACTGGTGATCAAGATGGAGGATTGTGGCATGGTTTGGGGAAAGTCAACTGTGACATGCTTGTTACCACTGAGAGGGTGCAATGCAGTTGTCCTATCCGACTTAGTATCATTCTTGGGGCATGATCCTATGGCATATTCTAATAATTCCTGGGCCCTATTAGTGAGGAAGCACGCACCGATGATAACATCATCAAGTGGTTTAGAAATCCTCTCATCTTCAATGGTTTCTCTAAGTATGGCCAGACAATCCTTAAGATTTCTAAGATAGCTGTTATGAACTAACTTATTGTTCCAAAGGGGAAGAGAAACATTCACAGCATCGCACACATATTTTTTACAAGCATGTACATTTGAAATTGCATGATCACATGAAACAACGGGCATTTTACCCTTCACCATGGTCTTTAGATTCTCAATTTCATTTAACAAAGAAGTGACTTTCTCATTGTTTTGGTCACGTGTTGTTTTGATAGACTCAAACAATTCTTTATAACGTTGTTTAGCGTTGGACATTTCAGCACGAAGCCACTCATTTTCATGTTGTAACTCATTGATAACGCCCTGTTTTTGAAAATTTTGAGAATCCATAGACTTCTGGTAATTGGTATTGATTACATCGCTTCTGTTCGATTTTAATTGTGCAATTTGGACCTTCAACTTCCGAATCGTGTTTGAGTGAGCTTGAATTACTTCATCCTTTTTGGCTAATTCAAAACATGTATCAAATTCAGGAGCATCCGAAGATATCTTGGCATTTGATATTTTTAAACTTTCTTCTAGATGTTGATATTTTAATTGTAGGTTCAAATTATCAACTTCTAGTTTTGAGAAAATCCTGACCATGTTATCATGATCATCGTTTTGAATTTTTTCAGTAAGTTTGTAATTCTCCCCCTCAAGCTCAATCACACGATTTTGGAAGACATTCAAAGTAACCGACATTTCATGAAATTGTCGAGCAGATAGCGCAGAGTCGGTAACAGTATAAAACACATCTTTAGCAATGCAGTTAGCAATCAAATTTTCATTCATGATGAGAATGTTTTTCCTGTCAATTTCACTGTGTTTGAGATCAATAGCAAGTTGGTTACCCTCACTTTCCACTTCATCAAAAACCTTTTTCATTTGAGTCACATCATCATTAATGGTGTTTTTAAGTCCCTCAAAATGTTCTTTTAGAAGTTTAAAAAATGGCATAACTTCAGTTAGGTAACACTGTTTTGTTTGCTCAAAACCCCTTTCCCCTTCTGTAATCCCTGTAGGTGTAATTCTTATTTTACAGGTTTTTTCAAAGTCATTGAACAATTGACCTAGCACATACAGCCCAATTAGAGTATTACATTGTGTGGGAAGAGTGAAAGGTACAAGGTGCCTGGGTGTGTTCAGGGGATAGGCAGTTGGGTGAGCAATTCTAAACATAGTGCGTGTGTTGCCTACAACCCTTTCAGCTTGCATTTTCTCAATGTCAATATTCCAAAACACTTTTTCAGGAAAAATTCTCTTTTGAGGAACAAAAATTGCAGTATGATTGTCATTTGCATAATCATAGTGAAACACGAGATTCTTAGCAATGCATTTAGGATCCTTTAAACGTTCAACAAGTTTTGCCCTAGTTCTATCCTCTGCCTCATTGATGTGGTCATAGGATCGTGTATCAGGAGGGGCATGGTTAGGTTCAAGCATAGTTTTTGCATCATATAATGCAGGTTGTGCACCTAGACCTATTCTGAGGAATCTTGCTTTGGGTTTGGAGGTATCATGTTCACTAAATTCATCACTTAACTTCCTGTGGCTTTCCATCATTTGAGTAGATTGAATGGTTTGGCCCTGTGTGTACAACTTATCTTCCAATTTATTTTTTAACGTTTTTAATTTTGAGAAATCATTTAGAAGTTTAGTTTCTTTATTTTTGAATTCTTGTTTGATTGTAGTCAAACCTTTTTGAACCTCAAGTTTTTGTTTGACGGTTTGATTCAATTGGTTCTTTAAAGAAACTAGTTCCCTTTTTAATGATTCTTGTTTGGAATTGTTTTCAGATATGTAAGTACGCAGTTGCCATTCCATTTTCTGCTCACGTTCATTCAGCTCAAACTTAGCACGCTGCTCATAAATGTTTACTTGGTCCTTAAGGGTGTTAATTTTAGTGATCAGAGAATCATCAGGGTTGTATATAGAGTGCTCATATATCTCATGTTTACTAGAATCAATAGACGGCACGTCACTCGGTACAACTGGGGTTCCATTGTCATTCACATACATTTCATATGGGATATTATTGGTATTACCCATATCAGTGATGTCTGTGTTGACAATGTTCTTGAGTTGTACAGAGTCACATGCCCCCTGTACAAGTGTAGAATTGTTCAGATCATGTTTAGGAGATGTTGGTACCTCAGAGATAGCAGACGTGATGGATAAATCAGGATGCTGTGAAGAGGATGCTGCTGCAGACAGATTAGCCATGAAGATTGTTTGAGCAGTTGGTTCATCATCCACGTCTGAGTCAAATGCATCACACTCTTCAACTTGAAAGATATTTGGGTCATTAAGAGCCATGTCCTGAACAGGTTGATCATCCACATCAGCATCAAAGGTGTTCCCATCATTACCAGCCAGAAAGAGCAAAGCTTCTTCATCCAACACAATCCCATTTTCTTGTGCCTGCATCAGCAGCATCATGTCCTTGAAGTACTCAGAGTTTTGGGGACGTTTTGGGAGAGTGCAATTCCTAGCAATATGGCCCAACCCTCCGCAGTTGTAGCATTTCAGTTGCTTAGCTTGTGCTTGAAGAGCATTCCCAACTCTGTACTGCCCATTCTCTCTACCAGCATTTCTTTGGTTGAAGTTCTGTCTTCCCTGCACATTCTGCACCACTACCCGACCATCTTCAATGACAGCCTGATTACGTGGATTAGATGAGATTCTGAGCTGGTTGTTAGTAGATGGGAGTGCATCCCTGAACTGTTGGACCAGTAAAGATACTTGGTTGGAGAGATTATCAATCATCATGTCAGTGTGAGAATACCCAGAATCAAGTTGAGTATTCAACGCAGAGGGTGAGGGAGTTGATGATTGACTAATGGTTGGGGTAGACCTGGAGGATGATTGTGATGGTTGAACTTGATCTTTAGAGGTTTGATTAGGTTGTTGAACATTGGAGACAAAAGCAAGAGATTCATTTGTTGCAGACGGATTGAGCTTTTCTCGCATTAGCCGATCATAAGCTGCATGTTTCTCATGTTGCTGGAGATACGCATACAGCTGTTCATGATTGGTATGCCTGAGACCCTTGTTGAGCTTAACAGCCGTGACAAACCTATCCCATTCCGGTGCCATGTTGTTCACGAATTTGGAATTGAGCTGTATGTTGGGCATTGTCATCTTGATGGCTCTCATGTCATTGACCAGCTTGTGAAATCTGACGTAATAGTCAGTGATGCTTTCACCTGGATTCATTTTGAAATGTTCAAATTCATCGTATAGCTGTGACTCACGATCTTCTTTAGTTAACTCAGACCCTGCAAGAAGCATTTTGACATTATCCCAGACCGCCTTTGCTTCAGTGTTGAAGTTGATCAGTTTGTAGACATCTTTGGGAAGGCCTTGAATGATGATATTTGATGCTCTGATGTCTGCATCATAGCGTTTCTTTTCTTCTTCAGACAACTCATTGTAAGTGCGAGGTCTATCAGGACCAAACACGGTCGGTAGTTGATCAGTTGCTTCTGAAATCGTGTCTCTAGTAGTACCCACTTGAAAGGGTCCCTCATCGATGGATTTCAGGATGTTAACCCCATTATCTTTACCTAGACAGTACAGCCGTATCCTTTGAGCCCATGATTCATAGTCAGTTCTGTCCAACATCGGAGGTCGGGTGTCTGACCCCGCAGCTTGGATGTCATCGGAAGAAGTCGACATCACAAATAAGAAATTACCAACCCAAGAGTGGGAGATACTCGCAATGTAAGGTACTAGTCGCAGAACAAATTTACCACAACTTGACCTAACCGCAGAACACTAACCTCAAACAATACCAAACCGCAACACAATCCAACCGCAGTATGAGCTAACCGCAACCTGAGCAAACCGCAGGCCAAATGTAACACCCCAGATCCGACCGGAAATATTACAGCGCCGTGGGCCCCGAGATGGAACCCACAAGGCTGAAGGAAATTTTCGAAAACATTTACAAACGCCCAAGAGGCTAACGACGGTATTGTCTATTAAAAACATTCGAAGATTTATAAAACTCGTTTATCAAACCGTCGTAAAAACTCATTTAAAACCACAAGGCCCAAAATGCCAAAACTCAACAGTTTAAAAACATACGTTAAGCTATCGCTTACACGTACCGACAGAACAAATTTAGAAAACGATTTCCCAAAGTAACCTAAGTTACCAGATACCAATAGGTCATTTTAAAAATACTCACGCAGCGGATAAAGACAAACAATTAAAATACTCTAGCAGTGGAAATACAAAAACTGTTCAGGGAACTCAATACACAAATACATGCCCTAGCCAGTATCCTCCGGAAAGTTCATCTCTCCACGACCGCTACAAGCTTGATAATCCAAGAACCTAAAAAGAAAGCCCACGACGGGGTCAGCCATAATATCCAACAATGATAACCATCACATCTCGTCAATAATTACATAAAATGGAAATACTAAGTAAGAATACGACCAATGTAATCTTACCGTCGTAACTTTACGAGAATCCACGATTCATATCCTTAACAACACATTAAGATAATACCGAAATATCTGTACGGTATCTCAATAATACTCAAGGTTCTCAAAACATTATCATAACTCGGGATACGGAAATTTTACCAACTCTGGCCAATTCAATCCATCGGATAACGTCGACATTTCCAATACGATAATCGATTGCCAATCAAAGACAAGTATCAAGGAAATACGGAACATACATCAAGATACGAAATACCATTAACATCACGTCAGTCTAATCCGAGATCAGATCAACACAACATACGGACATGGTCCTAACACAAGACCTACAAATGCATACTCATATGACAACGTCAATATGATCACAACAATAATGACAATGTATACTTATGGCAACCCATAATATACATATGCACAATAACAACAACATATGGTAATCCAAATGATCCAACAGACACAAAGAATAGATTCCCATGATGATCCCGTCGGACCAACGCATGGTGGCATTACCTGTCCAGCGATCCAGCGCACACAGCTATAGATTCCCATGATGATCCCGTCGGACCAACGCATGGTGGACATATGACAACAATGCACAACTGCACCGAACAACAGTGCACAATACACGACAACAACAATGCACAAATGCATGACAACAACGATACACGAATGTATCACGACATGATCGACACAAATGACAGAAATGATTAAAATACTTGATCCGAGTCCTTCGAGAGCAAACTCGATATCTAAACCATCACCAACCATTATTCTGAATATTCACCGATCCAAAACATCACGGACGGTAGATAATTCATGTTTTCGTCAATACCATGATGTATCCTCGATTACAAGTATACCAACGACAATTGTAAATCATATACATTATGATTTAAATTCCCAAAACTCGAATACAACCTATAATTCCAAATCTCCTGTGATTACGATTATACATTGCTATACGAATTATAAACGAACGAAACTGAAACCATTCATTAAATATTATAAACTGAGCAAGTAATAACTTGACTCGATACCGATACGATGATGAAGCCGCTACCAGTCACATTGCCTTCATCTACGGGCTCCTCGGCCCCGACCGGAGCAATTCACGAACATACTCGAACATGACCGCAACATACGGTTATACTCACCGATCAATAATCTCAACCTATTGAAATAATCGATTAACATACAATCCGATAATAATCAATAACCGACACGACCAACCAAATCATCTCAACGATTCAACGATACCTCAATCATTTACAAAACCAAATAGTATAACTCAAACTATTTTACGAATTCATATCCATCATATGAACCGAAATCCGATAATTACTAATCAATATCATCGATCGATAAACTCAACGATTTCACAATTATCCCGATTAACACAATTTTGAATAATCCAATTCAAACAAATACGAATTCACAACCACAATGCGATTACGGTTACGGACGTAAAGGAAATCATATTCGACGATCAATCACAATCTTTCCGGATTCCAAGTTGATATCTTGATTCGTATTTCATCAAGAACATACAAATTCTACCACTACAATCAACTCACATTCGATCTTCATATCTGAAAAATACCGATAATTCAACATACGATCGTCTTGCTATGATAATTTCATCAAGGAGTTCCTCAAGAACACCAAATGATTCAAAACCTTGTTCATAGCCACTAAAACAACGTAATCCGATGTTTTCTAACATCTAAACAATCTCTAATTATAATTTAATGTGTATATCAACATGTTCTTGAACATACGATCTCCCTAACATCAAGAATCGAAGTAACAATACCAAGAACATCAAGAACTCTATGATTTCATAATCATAATCAACATATTCAAGGTATAAACCATCATAACACCATCTTCCTTCAACATATAGTTCATGTAGCCTCAATAATCGTAACAACAACATCACAATCAACTTCATACGAATCATATACTGATAACAATACCAAAATCCGAAATCGAAGTGAAGAATTCAACAACATACCTCAAGAACATGAATAACCCAATCAAACCCTTCAAGAATCATCCATAATTCCATATCCAAGCCTCAAATCCAAGTCCTCAAGCTCAAAATCGACTTAGGAAGGCCAACATTTCTCTCTCAAAGTTTGAAGACGAAAAGAAACGTCGAAGGAAATGAAAGACGGCATCCACTTATAAAACATTTCGCTCATTACGTCGTAACACACCAAGGTTAACGTCGTAACACGATTACGTCGTTAGCCATCCTTGATAGCGTCATTTAATGCTAATCCCAAAACTAATCGCCCTATTTCGTCCACTTGATTACGTACGTAACATTTCCTTCATTACGTACGTAATACGCACGTTGACTTGCTACAGTAAAACCTTATATTACGTACGTAATACATCCTGTATAACGTACGTAATACGTAGTCGACTCGCCTGTCAACATCCTTCCGCCGAAAGCTGCCGACACAGGGTCCCATCTGCCGACCATGACTCAGTCGTCTGATTCCCATGTTACGTACGTAATGTTCCGGCCATAACGTACGTAACTCTTGTGATTTAGCGTACGTAAGTCTTCAACATTAGCGTACGCTAAGTATTCTATACTTAGCCAATTTCAATTGTTACCGCCTGTCTCGACATACCGAAAACACATATACTTACTGAATACATATACTGAATCCAATAACATTCTTATACGATATACTCTATATCGAAAGTACGATAACCTGATACACGATATCCTCAAATGCAACTGTCGACCAGATACGACAATTATACCGATACTGACATCTCAGTCCTTTATTTATTTTATCCATACTGTACAGATTCCACGCTGTACAATATAACTTGGATAAAATAACATCAAACAACAGTAGTAGAAATTCCGGATATTACATTCTACACCACTTAAAATAAGTTTCGTCCTCGAAACTTGCAATCCGTCATAAAACAAACAAACATACCTTTCAACCCAAAATATCCCAAAATCATCACGACAGCGATCAATCATCATCATTACTGGATAACCAAATGAGTACACTTACAAATACGCAGGTCGACGACCTCCTGAGATACTAGCAAGCGATCTCACTGTACAGTCCCAATACGCTTACAATCACAATTCCTTGAGTCTCAACAAAATTATATCATCGTCAGATGAAATAATCTATCCGTGACAAATCCTGTTTGCCTGATCGCATGATCAAGTTCCAATTCCGATAAGACGAATAATGTCCGATATATCTGTGAAACAACTGTCCAAAAATAATGACAACCAATCTCGAAACATCGACACAAAATTCGAACACTTATACGATCATCAACAATGATCAACCAACAAATTAACTGAGAATACCATCGACATGATCAACTCTAATATGACCAACCAGAGGTCAAAGCACAATCGAGTATATCATCAACATGATAAACTCTAATATGACCAACCAGAGGTCAACGATAATCGAGAATACCTTCAAACGGTAAGCTCCAACACGATCAATACAGAACCACAGAAACAGATATACGAAAAAGTAAATTTCTCAAAACGACACACCAATCACATACAGTGATTCTCAACGAAACACAACCGACTGGTGAACATACCCCTCAGCATACGAACAACCAATCACAAACCGACGAACATATCCAATCATACAGGGAGTGGGAACGACCACTCAATATCCAAAACAACCAGCATGGGGTCGTCATCCCCAAATCTACACTTACAATGAAATCCTTCAAAATCACTATGGTAAAAATCACACTACTACCATACCAATGGAATCACATAGCACGTATGCCCCGGTTTCACAAAACCCGAGATTCCAAGATCACATTCTGTACCGAATCTACATCATGCGGCATATATCTCTTATCGATAAATCAACCGATCATCCCTGGATAACCAAACTTCCATACTAATGTTCGAATCTCTATTCATCATTCCACATTGATATATTATCCAGTTCGTGAGTCACACTCACAACTTCACCATGATATGTAATATACACTAAATGCGTATGGTTATTAATCATATTTTCAAAACCAGTTTGAAATCATATAGTCTCGTCAAGAAGACAAATTTTCGAAAATTCTTTCAAAATTTTCAGAACTCAAAACATAAATTTTTGGTAAGACTGCAAAATCAATTTTTGAACCAACCGGCTCGCTCGTGTCAAGTTCTTGATAAAAATTCTTTTTGAATACACACGATTAAATAAAATGGAATTTATGCAAATGCTTGACCATATCCATACTCCTGTATACCAATTCAGCTCGTCACCAAATTCACTGATATTCCATCGGAAAACCACACGATGAAATTCCAAAATCTCAATATATAGACTCTGATAAAAAGTCCTCCTCCACCTACTACTCGCAACGTCAATCTTTAATCCATCCTAGATCACCTCAAATATGATATGACAAAACGTTGAAACAATTCAACAAATCAAGCACGGCGAAAGACTTCCCGAGAATTTCCATTTGAACCAATAAATCAAAACCCCGAAAGGTAGTGATAAAGTAGATAAACAATTGATAACGTGTTTTACAAATCTCGAGAGTTTTAGAAAACAGGAAAGTCTTTTGAAACATTAGGGTCTCAGCCCGTATCTCATTCCACATTACAAGAAGTTTAAAAAGTAAAAAAAAACTCATTTCGGACTCCAAGTCCTGAGTTATAAAACCATTTCAAAATCGATTGGGTCTCGGCCCAAAAATCATTTTCCGTAAAACATCCATAAAACATTCATTTTGAAAAGTATCGTTTTCAAATGCTCAAAAGCAGTTTCATATATCACAAAATGAATTAACATGCTACATGTTCTTCTCAACCATGCACAATATTTCTCCCCAAATGCACAATTCCGTTCCAAAATCTAACCAACATACTGATTTCCAAAATCATAGTTTCTCAAGATCATCAATCCTGTCCCAGTCTGACATCTCATACTGTAACGTATAATATCTGCTGAATCTCAAAACGTATCAACTTAGAACGGCAATATATCTCAATGAAATTCAAAAATCCAAATACTTACAGATCGTGAAGTCGACGATTCCCCGTGATACTGGCACATGTATCGACTCTAGAAAATACTCGACATGGATATTTTCAAAACACACGTTTGCCAAATCAGTTCGACTCAAGAAGACAATACATCGCATTCCAAAGAATCTCGTTAACGCCATTTGGAAAAGTTATAACAAGCCCAGTACGATACTGGCAAATCACATCACGCACAAGCCTGAGCGAACAATAAAAAACTCACGGCTCTAATATTCGTCAATCGACAACTCGAATGACGCGACAAAAACATGACCCAACTCGACCCAAATGCCTAGGTTTTCTCAACCTAAGCTCTGATACCATATTCTGTAACACCCCCAGATCCGACCGGGAATATTACAGCGCCGTGGGCCCCGAGATGGAACCCACAAGGCTGAAGGAAATTTTCGAAAACTTTTACAAACGCCCAAGAGGATAACGACGGTATTATCTATTAAAAACATTCGAAGATTTATAAAACTCGTTTATCAAACCGTCGTAAAAACTCATTTGAAACCACAAGGCCCAAAATGCCAAAACTCAACAGTTTAAAAACATACGTTAAGCTATCGCTTACACGTACCGACAGAACAAATTTAGAAAATGATTTCCCAAAGTAACCTAAGTTACCAGATACCAATAGGTCATTTTAAAAATACTCACGCAGCGGATAAAGACAAACAATTAAAATACTCTAGCAGCGGAAATACAAAAACTGTTCAGGGAACTCAATACACAAATACATGCCCTAGCCAGTATCCTCCGGGAAGTTCATCTCTCCACGACCGCTACAAGCTTGATAATCCAAGAACCTAAAAAGAAAGCCCACGACGGGGTCAGCCATAATATCCAACAATGATAACCATCACATCTCGTCAATAATTACATATCAATGGAAATACTAAGTAAGAATACGACCAATGTAATCTTACCGTCGTAACTTTACGAGAATCCACGATTCATATCCTTAACAACACATTAAGATAATACCGAAATATCTGTACGGTATCTCAATAATACTCAAGGTTCTCAAAACATTATCATAACTCGGGATACGGAAATTTTACCAACTCTGGCCAATTCAATCCATCGGATAACGTCGACATTTCCAATACGATAATCGATTGCCAATCAAAGACAAATATCAAGGAAATACGGAACATACCTCAAGATACGAAATACCATTAACATCACGTCAGTCTAATCCGAGATCAGATCAACACAACATACGGACATGGTCCTAACACAAGACCTACAAATGCATACTCATATGACAACGTCAATATGATCACAACAATAATGACAATGTATACTTATGGCAACCCATAATATACATATGCACAATAACAACAACATATGGTAATCCAGCGATCCAGCGCACACAGCTATAGATTCCCATGATGATCCCGTCGGACCAACGCATGGTGGCATTACCTGTCCAGCGATCCAGCGCACACAACTATAGATTCCCATGATGATCCCGTCGGACCAACGCATGGTGGACATATGACAACAATGCACAACTGCACAGAACAACAGTACACAATACACGACAACAACAATGCACAAATGCATGACAACAACGATACACGAATGTATCACGACATGATCGACACAAATGACAGAAATGATTAAAATACTTGCTCCGAGTCCTTCGAGAGCAATCTCGATATCTAAACCATCACCAACCATTATTCTGAATATTCACCGATCCAAAACATCACGGACGGTAGATAATTCATGTTTTCGTCAATACCATGATGTATCCTCGATTACAAGTATACCAACGACAATTGTAAATCATATACATCATGATTTAAATTCCCAAAACTCGAATACAACCTATAATTCCAAATCTCCTGTGATTACGATTATACATTGCTATACGAATTATAAACGAACGAAACTGAAACCATTCATTAAATATTATAAACTGAGCAAGTAATAACTTGCCTCGATACCGATACGATGATGAAGCCGCTACCAGTCACATTGCCTTCATCTACGGGCTCCTCGGCCCCGACCGGAGCAATTCACGAACATACTCGAACATGACCGCAACATACGGTTATACTCACCGATCAATAATCTCAACATATTGAAATAATCGATTAACATACAATCCGATAACAATCAATAACCGACACGACCAACCAAATCATCTCAACGATTTAACGATACCTCAATCATTTACAAAACCAAATAGTATAACTCAAACTATTTTACGAATTCATATCCATCATATGAACCGAAATCCGATAATTACTAATCAATATCATCGATCGATAAACTCAACGATTTCACAATTATCCCGATTAACACAATTTTGAATAATCCAATTCAAACAAATACGAATTCACAACCACAATGCGATTACGGTTACGGACGTAAAGGAAATCATATTCGACGATCAATCACAATCTTTCCGGATTCCAAGTTGATATCTTGATTCGTATTTCATCAAGAACATACAAATTCTACCACTACAATCAACTCACATTCGATCTTCATATCTAAAAAATACCGATAATTCAACATACGATCGTCTTGCTATGATAATTTCATCAAGGAGTTCCTCAAGAACACTAAATGATTCAAAACCTTGTTCATAGCCACTAAAACAACGTAATCCGATGTTTTCTAACATCTAAACAATCTCTAATTATAATTCAATGTGTATATCAACATGTTCTTGAACATACGATCTCCCTAACATCAAGAATCGAAGTAACAATACCAAGAACATCAAGAACTCTATGATTTCATAATCATAATCAACATATTCAAGGTATAAACCATCATAACACCATCTTCCTTCAACATATAGTTCATGTAGCCTCAATAATCGTAACAACAACATCACAATCAACTTCATACGAATCATATACTGATAACAATACCAAAATCCAAAATCGAAGTGAAGAATTCAACAACATACCTCAAGAACATGAATAACCCAATCAAACCCTTCAAGAATCATCCATAATTCCATATCCAAGCCTCAAGTCCAAGTCCTCAAGCTCAAAATCGACTTAGGAAGGCCAACATTTCTCTCTCTCAAAGTTTGAAGACGAAAAGCGAAAAGAAACGTCGAAGGAAATGAAAGACGGGCATCCACTTATAAAACATTTCTGTTCGTTACGTACGTAACACACCAAGGTTAACGTACGTAACACGCATTACGTACGTTAGCCATCCTTGATAGCGTACGTAATGCTAATCCCAAAACTAACTGTCCTATTTCGTCCACTTGATTACGTACGTAACATTTCCTTCATTACGTACGTGTCGCACGTTGACTTGCTACGGTAAAACCTTATATTACGTCGTAATACATCCTCGTATAACGTCGTGTCGTAGTCGACTCGCTGTCAACATCCTTCCGCCGAAAGTCAGCCGACACGGGGTCCCATCTGCCGACCATGACTCGGTCGTCGATTCCCATGTTACGTAATGTTCGCCATAACGTAACTCTTGTGATTTAGCGTACGTAAGTCTTCAACATTAGCGTACGCTAAGTATTCTATACTTAGCCAATTTCAATTGTTACCGCCTGTCTCGACATACCGAAAACACATATACTTACTGAATACATATACTGAATCCAATAACATTCTTATACGATATACTCTATATCGAAAGTACGATAACCTGATACACGATATCCTCAAATGCAACTGTCGACCAGATACGACAATTATACCGATACTGACATCTCAGTCCTTTATTTATTTTATCCATACTGTACAGATTCCACGCTGTACAATATAACTTGGATAAAATAACATCAAACAACAGTAGTAGAAATTCCGGATATTACACCAAAGATACTAACCGCAGAACACTAACCGCAAGTAATACCAAACCGCAACAAAATCCAGTCGCAGTATGAACTAACCGCAACCTAAGCAAACCGCAGGCCAAAGATACTAACCGCAGGACACTAACCACAGATAATACCAAACTGCAGAAAATAACCAACCGCAGAACAGTTAACCGCAAATGATTAACCGCAGAAAACTAAACGCAGGCAGATAACTAATCGCAGTGATAATGGTCCAAAAGTGTCACTATCGTTGCGTTTTGTTTGTATTCCCGAAATAGTAAACGCAGCAAGTTAATTGCAGCTCGCAGAACTTAACCACAACCAAGCAATGAAACAGTGGACTTAACCGCAACCAAGAAAACCGCCCATAATCAACTCCAAACTTCAAATAGCTTGATGATATTGTAACACACTCTACACTACAATGTTCCACAAACACTAATGAACATAAAAGAACATCACAAACATGTATAACAACACTAGAGGGATAAAACCATGATGTTTTCCAAGAAAGTGACTCCAAACTCACAAAACCACTCAAAACATCATCAAATTTGATTCTACAAGGCCCTAAGATGAAACCTTGGCTCTTGATACCAATTGTAGAATACTAACTATGTTGGAAACATGATCAAGTGGTGATGTGAGTGGCGTAGAAATGAGAGGGAGGGAAGAAAAAATAGAAGGAGAGGAACCTTGAAAGGAAAAGAGAAAATGTTAGATTAAAATGAATGAAGGTCCAACCCTCTCCACATGTGGTGAGGGGTATTTATAGTTACAATATTACGCCCACTCCCGGGCTGTGGATCAGGCATACAGTGGGTAAAGACCCGTTCCTTCTTCCACGGTGTTACTTAATCTAATACTAATTAACTAATAAACAAACTAACTATGAGCTAACTTAATGCTATTACAATCATTAGGTGACCGAGACTTTTACAGGAATATTAGTATTCCTAACAGTTCGGTCTCATTAAATCGGTTATAATTTTATTCGGGTCATATCACCTGCATGAAAAACGTGTAAAAACAAACAGAAATGGGTAAAAACGTATGGAAACGGATGAAAAGGGACTAAACGTGTAAATCGTGTTGTTGGATTAGTTCGGTCTCATTAAATCGGTTATAATTTTATTCGGGTCATAACACGTGCATAAAAAACGTGTAAAAACAAACAGAAATGGGTAAAAACGTATGGAAACGAATGAAAAGGGACTAAACGTGTAAATCGTGTTGTTGGATTAGTTCGATCTCATTAAATCGGTTATAATTTTATTCGGGTCATATCACATGCATAAAAAACGTGTAAAAACAAACAGAAATGGGTAAAAACGTATGGAAACAGATGAAAAGGGACTAAACGTGTAAATCGTGTTGTTGGATTAGTTCGGTCTCATTAAATCGGTTATAATTTTATTCGGGTCATATCACACATGCATAAAAAACGTGTAAAAACAAACGAAATGGGTAAAACGTATGGAAAGCAGATGAAAAGGGACTAAACGTGTAAATCGTGTTGTTGGATTAGTTCGGTTTCATTAAATCGGTTATAATTTTGTTCGGTCATATCACGTGCATAAAAAAGTGTAAAAACAAAGCGAAATGGGTAAAAACGTATGGAAACGGATGAAAAGGGACTAAACGTGTAAATCGTGTTGTTGGATTAGTTCGGTCTCATTAAATCGGTTATAATTTTATTCGGGTCATATCACGTTCATAAAAAACGTGTAAAAACAACCAGAAATGGGTAAAAACGTATGGAAACGGATGAAAGGGACTAAACGTGTAAATCGTGTTTTTGGATTAGTTCGGTCTCATTAAATCGGTTATAATGTTATTCGGGTCATAACACGTGCATAAAAAACGTGTAAAAACAAACAGAAATGGGTAAAAACGTATGGAAACGGATGAAAAGGGACTAAACGTGTAAATCGTGTTGTTGGATTAGTTCGGTCTCATTCAATCGGTTATAATTTTATTCGGGTCATAACACGTGCATAAAAAACGTGTAAAAACAAACAGAAATGGGTCAAAACGTATGGAAACGGATGAAAAGGGACTAAACGTGTAAATCGTGTTGTTGGATTAGTTCGGTCTCATTAAATCGGTTATAATTTTATTCGGGTCATAACACGTGCATAAAAAACGTGTAAAAACAAACAGAAATGGGTAAAAACGTATGGAAACGAATGAAAAGGGACTAAACGTGTAAATCGTGTTGTTGGATTAGTTCGATCTCATTAAATCGGTTATAATTTTATTCGGGTCATATCACATGCATAAAAAACGTGTAAAAACAAACAGAAATGGGTAAAAACGTATGGAAACAGATGAAAAGGGACTAAACGTGTAAATCGTGTTGTTGGATTAGTTCGGTCTCATTAAATCAGTTATAATTTTATTCGGGTCATATCACACATGCATAAAAAACGTGTAAAAACAAACAGAAATGGGTAAAAACGTATGGAAACAGATGAAAAGGGACTAAACGTGTAAATCGTGTTGTTGGATTAGTTCGGTTTCATTAAATCGGTTATAATTTTGTTCGGGTCATATCACGTGCATAAAAAAAGTGTAAAAACAAACAGAAATGGGTAAAAACGTATGGAAACGGATGAAAAGGGACTAAACGTGTAAATCGTGTTGTTGGATTAGTTCGGTCTCATTAAATCGGTTATAATTTTATTCGGGTCATATCACGTTCATAAAAAACGTGTAAAAACAAACAGAAATGGGTAAAAACGTATGGAAACGGATGAAAGGGACTAAACGTGTAAATCGTGTTTTGGATTAGTTCGGTCTCATTAAATCGGTTATAATGTTATTCGGGTCATAACACGTGCATAAAAAACGTGTAAAAACAAACAGAAATGGGTAAAAACGTATGGAAACGGATGAAAAGGGACTAAACGTGTAAATCGTGTTGTTGGATTAGTTCGGTCTCATTCAATCGGTTATAATTTTATTCGGGTCATAACACGTGCATAAAAAATGTGTAAAAACAAACAGAAATGGGTCAAAACGTATGGAAACGGATGAAAAGGGACTAAACGTGTAAATCGTGTTGTTGGATTAGTTCGGTCTCATTAAATCGGTTATAATTTTATTCGGGTCATATCACGTGCATAAAAAACGTGTAAAAACAAACAGAAATGGGTAAAAACGTATGGAAACGGATGAAAAGGGACTAAACGTGTAAATCATGTTGTTGGATTAGTTCGGTCTCATTAAATCGGTTATAATTTTATTCGGGTCATATCACGTGCATAAAAAACGTGTAAAAACAAACAGAAATGGGTAAAAACGTATGCAAACGGATGAGAAGGGACTAAACGTGTAAATCGTGTTGTTGGATTAGTTCGGTCTCATTAACTCGGTTATAATTTTATTCGGGTCATAACACGTGCATAAAAAACGTGTAAAAACAAACAGAAATGGGTAAAGACGTATGGAAACGGATGAAAAGGGACTAAACGTGTAAATCGTGTTGTTGGATTAGTTCGATCTCATTAAATCGGTTATAATTTTATTCGGGTCATAACACGTGCATAAAAAACGTGTAAAAACAAACAGAAATGGGTAAAGACGTATGGAAACGGATGAAAAGGGACTAAACGTGTAAATCGTGTTGTTGGATTAGTTCGGTCTCATTAAATTGGTTATAATTTTATTCGGGTCATATCACGTGCATAAAAAACGTGTAAAAACAAACAGAAATGGGTAAAAACGTATGGAAACGGATGAAAAGTGACTAAACGTGTAAATCGTGTTGTTGGATTAGTTCGGTCTCATTAAATCGGTTATAATTTTATTCGGGTCATAACACGTGCATAAAAAATGTGTAAAAACAAACAGAAATGGGTAAAAACGTATGGAAACGGATGAAAAGGGACTAAACGTGTAAATCGTGTTGTTGGATTAGTTCGGTCTCATTAAATCGGTTATAATTTTATTCGGGTCATATCACGTTCATAAAAAACGAGTAAAAACAAACAGAAATGGGTAAAAACGTATGGAAACGGATGAAAAGGGACTAAACGTGTAAATCGTGTTGTTGGATTAGTTCGGTCTCATTAAATCGGTTATAATTTTATTCGGGTCATAACACGTGCATAAAAAACGTGTAAAAACAAACAGAAATGGGTAAAAAAGTATGGAAACGGATGAAAAGGGACTAAACGTGTAAATCGTGTTGTTGGATTAGTTCGGTCTCATTAAATCGGTTATAATTTTATTCGGGTCATATCACGTTCATAAAAAACGTGTAAAAACAAACAGAAATGGGTAAAAACGTATGGAAACGGATGAAAAGGGACTAAACGTGTAAATCGTGTTGTTGGATTAGTTCGGTCTCATTAAATCGGTTATAATTTTATTCGGGTCATAACACGTGTAATACCCGGTTGTAATTCAGTCATTATCTTTCAGTAATTTCATTCGATGATTGTCACTCAGTGGATTTTCACTCATTTATAATCATTCATCAATCATGTTCATTCACCCGT
This sequence comes from Orobanche coerulescens, assembly GCA_033398695.1. NCBI lineage: Eukaryota > Viridiplantae > Streptophyta > Magnoliopsida > Lamiales > Orobanchaceae > Orobanche > Orobanche coerulescens. Next base: position 51,243,413 of record CM065802.1, read on the forward strand.
GTTCACCGTTCGGAAAAACTTCGAGTTGTGTATCGTTATTGTTCATTGTTTCAACTTTCCTCATATGAGTTCGACTTTGTTAGATCACCATTAATTTTAGGTAACTCCAAAAATTCTGAATCTTTGCAATATTAGCTTTCCATTGGTTCAAACGGTGAGTCAATCGGAGTCCGGACGAGAGAGTTATGGTCGTTTTAGCTCACCCGCTCATTTTTCAGTTATTGGCCGATCACTGCCGACCGAACTCGGCCGTGTCGTCCGACACGGCCCGTGCCGTACTCGTCCGGAAATGCCGAAGTCTCTGCCCATAGGACTCGACCGTGTCGTCTGGCACGGCCGAGTCGAACTCTTCCGGATAAGCCAGAATCGACTGCCCAGACGCCCGACCGTGTTCCAGGACACGGTCGAGTCATGCCGAGTCGCTGTCGGACGGGTCACTATCGGAAGGCCCTCCGCGCCGCGACCGTATCAAGCAGGATACGGTCGAGTCCCTGCCGGCCAGTTGCGCGACGCGGCCATGCCGATCGGCACGGGCCGTGTGCGGCAGGGCAGTCAACCCCTTTAAATTCGTTTTTTGAGCATTTCAGCTCATTTCTTTCCCTTTTCTTCACCTACAACCGATAGAGAGAGCTTGAGGGAGGGTTTTTCCTTCACAAATCATTTGAGTGTTTGATTTTCTTCATCTCCTTTCGATCGTGAAGCCCGGATAATCGATCTAACGCGTGTTCTTCGGATTAAAGTACTTGGATCTTCAAAGGTAATATTCTTCAACACCTTGGATTTCGATTTTTGTGTTGAGATATGATGTTTTGGACGTTATAATCATGTTATATGAAGGGATATGTATATGATTATGAGTTTGTATAAGGATTCATTGGATTATTGAGGAATTATTCAAGAACACCTTGAATATCAAGTTGGAATTGGGGATTTTCGATTAATTGTCGTTATAATCACGTTTTCGGATATTCGTCTTGGATTATTAATCATATTGAAGATGTTTTGTTGGTTTGAAACACTTCTTGGGGGATTTGATATTGGTATATTGAGGTTTGATTGTAAACAATCGGAGTTTGGCCGCAACGTGTTTGATTTAATGCCTCAATGAACTTGGTTTATTCGTATCGACGTTTCGAGTTCGTTATATTCGTGTTTGATTCGTGTATTGAACGGATTGTTGGTAATTGTATTTATTCAAGGTTGTTCGAGCGACCGATATCTCAATTAGGACGTTGTTCGTGGACGGACATTCTTCATCGTTGTTGAGTAAGTTAATTCTTACTCGGTTAAAAGGATATTCATTCCTTTTTGTTGTTGATTACTCATAATCATAATTCATTCATCATGATATTAATCATTTTGAGACCTGTAATTGTCGAATAATCATTTCATTCACGAGGAAGCAGCGGTTCCAAATCATTTCATTGGGTTATCAATCACGTCACTATTTACTTTCATATCGGTGAGTCATCTTGGCCTTGTGTAATTATTATTCATTGATATTCATTATGGTCATTCTCGTTCATATGACCTTCTGGGTTCATATTGCGTGGCCGGGTGTGGCTGTGTGGAATTTTTAGTCGGGCACACGATGGTTATGTATTGGGTTCACCGATACATTGGACCGTGCACACGGGATAGCGTTACACCGTGAGACTAATTAGGTACAAGGACGGGTGTGTCCGGTCATTCGTCTTGTACACTCGCACAGAACACTACGGGCGTACTATGGTACTCCTCTTCAGCGTAATTCATAATTAAGAATTTTTTTCATAACTTCAGATATAATCATGATTGTGTATTTTCAACCCTTGAGGATTGTTGTTCTTTGTAACTGACCCCGTTTGGGGATTTTGTTTTTCAGGTCTTGGCAAGGCAAAAGTACGGGGAGAACATGCTGACGTCGAGGAGTCCCAGTGATACTAGTAGGAGGCCCCGATCTTTCAGTTATTCATGTTATTGTCCTTTATTTTCCGCTGCAGACTTTCATTTGGATACTCCGTTTCATTCAGTGTTGTGTATTTTATCTTCATATAAAATACACTAGTATTCGGTATTGTCCTGGTGTGTTGTAACTAAACTCCTCATCGGAGTAATTATTGTTGTAATGTGGTTCGGTACTACATTTATACTGTGTAATTCATTCATTTTCATTTGCCTGGTGGGTCCCAGTTGGGGATCTACGGCACTGTAATATCCGCCTAGTTTGGGGTGTTACAGAGTTGGTATCGGAGCGTGGTTTTGAATACTACCTTCCGAGTCATGTCTCATTTGAAGTCATCGTCATCAGACTAGTATCATTGGACTTTCGTGTCACGTGTGACCTGTGCAAATGCCGAGCCAATCAGACCGAAAGAACTGTAAGATTTCTAACGCCATGGTATAATTTCTGGCAATAATCATTCATTCATCATTCATCAATTAACAATCCTCAAACATCATCATTCATTGTGATCAGGATGATCATGTTAACTCATTAATCACTTAATTCATTTCAATACTCAGTTAATGATCAGGACGATCATATTAACTCATTAATCACTTAATTCATTTCATTACTCAGTTGTCGATCTGGATGGTCATATTATCAATCTTATTAAGTTATTCAAGATAATCACTTGAAGAATTTTATCAGATAATCATGTCACTTCAGTAAATCATTCATACAATCACTAAGTTAGAACATGTATACTCATTTTCATCATCTCATGACATACTCATAACGTGATAATCATGCGGGAAATGTAATCATTATGCGACTTTCCTCCTTCAGTATGGAAAGGGCAAGAAGAGGACGTGGAGGGCGAGGCCGTGGAGCGGGCCGAATCCCGAGAGCTCGTGTGAATAGACGTGCGAATGCGAGGAATAATGCTAATTCATCTAGCAGCGACGCTGCTACTCATTCACCTGAACGTGATCATTCTCTATCAGGGAGTCATACTCGGGACACCGCTCAGTCAGAATGTAATACCCGGTTCTAATTCAGTCATTATCATTCAGTAATTTCATTCGGTGATTGTCACTCAGTGGATTTTCACTCATTTATAATCATTCATCAATCATGTTCATTCACCCGTGTTCACCGTTCGTAGAAACTTCGAGTTGTGTATCGTTATTGTTCATTGTTTCAACTTTCCTCATATGAGTTCGACTTTGTTAGATCACCATTAATTTTTGGTAACTCCAAAAATTCTAAATCTTTGCAATATTATAGAGCATCGAGTTATCTTTCCAATGGTTCAAACGGTGAGTCAATCGGAGTCCGGACGAGAGAGTTATGGTCGTTTTAGCTCAACCGCTCATTTTTCAATTTTGGCCGATCACTGCCGAACGAACTCGGCCGTGTCGTCCGACACAGCCCGTGCCGTACTCGTCCGGAAAGTGCCGAAGTGTCTGCCTCAGGACCCGACCGTGTCGTCTGGCACGGCTGAGTCGAACCCTTCCGGATAAGCGAGCGATCGCTGACACGCCCGACCGTGTCGTCTGGCACGGCCGAGTCATGCCGAAGTCATTGCCGGATGGGTCAGCTGTCGGGAGGCCCTCGCGCGCGACCGTGTCAAGCGAGACACGGTCGAGTCCTGTCGCTGCCAACCGGCCGGTATGCGACACGACCGTGCCGATCGGCGCACGGCCGTGTCCCGTGACGATCAACTCCCTTAAATTCGCTTTTTTCAAAGATTTCAGCCATTTTCCCCCTTTTCTTCACCTTCAACCGAGAGAGTAAACTTGAGGGAGGGTTTTTCCTTCACAAATCATTTGGGTGTTTGATTTTCTTCATCTCCTTTCGATCGTGAAGCCGGATAATCAATCTAACGCGTGTTCTTCGGATTAAAGTACTTGGATCTTCAAGAGGTAATTCCTTCAACACTTTGGACTTCGATTTTGTGTTGAGATATGATGTTTTGGACGTTATAATCATGTTATATGAAGGGATATGTATATGATTATGAGTTTGTATAAGGATTCATTGGATTATTGAGGAATTATTCGAGAACACCTTGAAAATCGAGTTGAAATTGGGGATTTTCGACTAATTGTTGTTATGATCACGTTTTTGGATATTCATAACGGATTATTGATCGTATTGGAGATGTTTTGTTGGTTTGAAACACCTCTTGGGGGATTTGATTTTGGTATATTGAGGTTTGATTGTAAACAATCGGAGTTTGGTCGCAACGTGTTTGATTTAATGCCTCTATGGACTTAGTTTAATCGTATCGACGTTTTGAGTTCGTTATATTCGTGTTTGATTCGTATATTGAACGGATTGTTGGTAATTATATTTATTCAAGGTTGTTCGAGCGACCGATATCTCAATTAGGACGTTGTTCGTGGAAGGATAATTGTCACCGGTATTGTGTAAGTTAATTCTTACTCGGTTAAAAGGATATTCATACCTTTTGTTGTTGTTCATTCATAATCATAACTCATTCATCATTATATTAACCGTATCAAAACTTGTTGTTGTCAATTAATTACTTCAGTCATAAGGAACGACGGTTCCAATCTTTTCATTGAGCTGTCATTTTTTTTCATTACCATTCCACCTCGGTGAGTCATTATTCATTTTCGATGTCACTTTTGTTATATCGTGGCATTCCGGGTCATACTGGCGTGCCGGTTGGTATGTGTTGGATTTTCATGTCGGGCACGTGATGGTCATGTATTGGGAGTGATACATTGGACTGTGCACTCGGGTCATATTGTCTCGTGAGACTGATTAGGTACAAGACCACACGTGTATTTGATCGATACTCGTTGGTGTCTTGTGCACGGACACATTTCCATCCCGGGCGTAGTGTGGCGCCACCCTTTGAGCCGTACTGTTAGTTGATTCATATAACATGTTTGATTGCGTATATTTCGACAAGATATTTCATAACTTCAGATATAATCATGATTGTGTATTTTCAACCCTTGAGGATTGTTGTTCTTTGTAACTGACCCCGTTTGGGGATTTTGTTTTTCAGGTCATGGCAAGGCAAACGCACGGGAATAGCATGTTGATGTCGAGGAGTCCTAGTGATACTAGTAGGGGGCCCCGATCTTTCAGTTATTCATGTTATTGTCCTTTATTTTCCGCTGCAGACTTTCATTGGAATACTCCGTTTCATTCAGTGTTGTGTATTTTATCTTCATATAAAATACACTAGTATTCGGTATTGTCCTGGTGTGTTGTAACTAAACTCCTCATCGGAGTAATTATTGCTGTAATGTAGTTCGGTACTACATTCATCTTGTGTAATTCATTCATTTTCATTTGCCTGGTGGGTCCCAGTTGGGGATCTACGGCACTGTAATATCCGCCTAGTTTGGGGTGTTACAGAGTTGGTATCGGAGCGTGGTTTTTTATACTACCTTCCGAGTCATGTCTCATTTGAAATCATCGTCATCAGACTAGTATCATTGGACTTTCGCGTCACGTGTGACCTGTGCAAATGCCGAGCCAATCAGACCGGAAGAACTGTAAGATTTCTAACGCCATGGTATAATTTCTGGAAATAGTCATTCATTCATCATTCATCATTTAACAATCCTCAAACATCATCATTCATTATGATCAGGACGATCATATTAACTCATTAATCACTTAATTCATTTCATTACTCAGTTAATAATCAGGACGATCATGTTAACTCATTGATTACTCAATTCATTTCATTACTCAGTTGTCAATCTGGATGATCATATTATCAATCTTGTTAAGCTATTCAAGATAATCATTTTAAGAATTTCATCAGATAATCATGTAACTTCAGTAAATCATTCATATAATCACTAAGTTAGAGCATGTATACTCATTTTCATCATCTCATGACATAATCATAACGTGCTAATCATGCGGGAAATATAATCATTATGCGACCTTCCTACTTCCGTATGGAGAGAGCTGTCAGGGGATGCACGAGAAGAGGCCGCGGTGCGGACCGAAACCCGAGAATTAATCACTCGCTGCCGGGAAATCGTGCCCAGGACTCGGCTCGATCGTAAGATGTTCGGGTTGATCCACTCACTTTTATGCAGCCATGATGACCCATGTGCTTGCTCAATCATCATTACGCCACTCTGACCGGATTAATCGAGAGAACTCTCCCGTTTGAGCCACCGCTAAAGAAATTGCCGAGCGGAACCCGCATATGTCAACAGGAAATCAACGAAGCGTAATCTATCCGAAGGCGGTCAGTCAACCTGCAAGAAGCCTCGTGTGAGTCCTATCGTTTCTGAGCGACCTCCTACGGCGCATAATCGTGCGGGATCTCATTCCCGAGCGGCCAGTTCGGCCATCACCTGTTTTAATTGTGGAACGCCGAGTCATTTCAGCACTGAGTGTCTGAAACCGTCTATCACGTGCTAATTGTGGGAATTTTGGGCATAAGGCCCGTTTTTGCCGAAGGGACTCCAAGTCGGCTCCGGCGGTGTAATACCCGGTTGTGAATTCATTTATTATCATTCAGTAACTGTCACTCAGAATTTTTTTTTCACTCAGTAATAATCATTCATCATTCATATTCAGTCAACTATGTTCACCATTCGGCGTATTTTGGGATCATCACTGTTTGAGATCGAGCCGAGATTATTGTCATCATCATCATGTTTTGATTTTCAGTTTGAGAGGTAGCGCACGCTACACATTGTAGTTAGCGCGCGCTAATGAGGTGCATGTAACGCACGCAATGATTCAGTATTAGCGCACGCTAGCGCAAGTGAGGCAGACAGTCCAGAAGGTACTGGGCTGATTTGGGAAATTCGTAGCGCACGCTACGAGTGGTAAGTAGCATACGCTAACTATGCTGGTAACGCACGCTAAGACTTCAGAGTAGCGCACGCTAACGCGCTCAGAACAGAGGACAGTAGGTTCTGGACTCCAGGGTTTTGGATATCAACTATCAGGTAGCGCACGCTAACATAAGGTTAACGTACGCTAAGAACAGGCTGTTAGCGCACGCTACCAAAGGTACTTAGCGCACGCTAACGATTCATCAGAGGTACTGGATTACTTCGACACGCGTTAGCGCAAGCTAACATCGAGTTAGCGCTAAGCTGAGACAGTATAAGTAGGACAGTTCGGTCCAACTTTAGTCATTTCTTCATTTCTCAATCATTTCGGACGAGCTCGGGCAATTCGGAAAGGTCTTTTCGAGCTGCAATCATCTAGCTTCATCTTCAAGCTCCTAAGTTGGATTAATCATCATCTAAATCGGTTTCTTCACTCCAAATCAAGGTAATGATTCTTGGATCTAGAATTTCGGATCTTGGGTGTTTTGCTTTCGATCTCTTCGTGCAAATCGATATCATGTTAGAATATGTTAGATATGGATTATCTATCTCGGATACTTGTATTTCTACGGATTCATTGGTGTGATTTTTCGGAATTTACGAATAATTGAGAAATTGTTCAAGAACCCTTACGGGTTGACTTTGGAATTTTGGGGGGTTTCGACTAAACGTTGTTGAAATCTCGATTTAAGTATTCCTATTGGATTATTGATGGTATTCATGAGGTTTTGTGGGTTTGAATCATTCATTGGGAGTTGGTTTCGGATGTAATTGAGTTTTGGTTGTAAACAATTGGAGATTGTTTACAACGCGTTTGTTTAAATGCCCCAATGAGTTTCAGGTATTGTTGTATCGACTTTTGAGTTGGTTATGATCATGCTTGATTCGTGTATTAAGAGAATTGATTGGTTTTTGTGTTGTTTAAGGTTGTTCAAGCGGCCGGTAATTTCATTAAGGACGTTGATCGTGGAAGTACCTTCTCGCCTTCGGTTTGAGGCAAGTTTTATACTTGTACTAGTCAATGAGCTAATGTCATCATGTATGTGTATGAATGTGTTGTATCATTCCGAGACTTAGTCTCTTCATGAATTCATTGATATCAAGAGATCGTTCGATACGATACCTTCCGGAAATTTTGCCAAATGGTTATTGTTGTTCGTTAACGGCCGATTCAAGGCATTGTAATACTCATTATTAATGTCATTGTCGATAACCGGTTCGCGGTATCGATGTATCAATTGTTGTTAATATAGATGTCAATTTAAGACATCGTTGAGATCATTGTTATTCCTGTTTGGATCGTCATTAAAACTGTACAGGCCGATTAAAGGCATTGGCTTATTCATTTCTCACCTTCGCCGCCGGTAACCGATTAAAGGTGCCGAGACATCATTCGTATCATTGTCATCGATTGGCCGTTCTCAGGCAAATCTAAATGTTCAATCATTCACTGCATCATTGTTATCGATTGACCTTTCTAAGGCAATCGAGGTATTCACTCATTCATCGTGTCATTGTTATCGATCGCCGCTCTCGTGCAAATCAATTGTTCAATCATCCGCCGCATCATTGTTGTCGGTTGGCCGCTCTAAGGCAATCGAGGTGTTAATTTGGGATCTGTCAAGGACGGTGTCTATCCGTGTGTTTCTATCATCGTGTTGGCCGACTCAAGGCGGACACTATCATTCATTGTGATACGGCTTCGCCGTGGCTTCGCCCTAATTGTGATACTACGGCCGATGTCGTGGCTTCGCCCTAATTGTGATACGGCCGATGCCGTGGCTTCGACCCTAATTGTGATACGGCCGGATGCCGTGGCTTCGCCCTAATTGTGATACGGCCGATGCCGTGGCTTCGCCCTAATTGTGATACGGCCGATGCCGTGGCTTCGCCCTCATTGTGATACGGCTTCGCGTGGCTTCGCCTCATTGATACAAATTCTGCCTCGACTTCGTGTGTTTGTGATATTTGTTAATTTCACGAACGGCTTGTAAGCCTTTATTATTGTCCTGGTAATTTCATTGGAGCCTTCGGCATTGTGATTCATAATTAATTCAGTCTGGTTTGGTTCATGTCTTGTAATTCATTGTGGTATTCTCGTGATTTTGATTCGCCGTCGGGCACTTATGTTCTAAACTCGTCGAACAGGTATTAATAGTATGCCGTGGGCATAGTATTTCACGAATGCTCGGTTCTTACCTTGGTTTGTGAGCATCTCGTATTATTATTATCATTGTACCGCTTCATTCTCGCTTTGGATGCATATCATGTTATACATGTATTTGATGTTCATTATCTGATGATCGACTCGGGGCGGAACATGTTTTCATGTTTTAGGTGCTTGCGAGGAGAGAGTTGAGACACAGGGGCATGACGTTGGCAACGAGGCATTCGAGCGATACTAGTCTGAGTTGTTCATTGTTGGTCAGTCAGCTGGAGTGTACTCCGGCATCGTCAGTTGTTGTCATGTTGTATTACCCGAACAGATGTTCGTGGATGTTGTTGTATTTCATTTTGGCCATGTAGGCCACTTTTGTCATTGAAATTCCTTATCGGAATATTGTGTCGGACATCATGGTAAGGACTATGATTTTCCCTTGTTGTTCAATTTAATGTATATTAGTCATGTTTGCCTGGTGGATCTCCTGGTGTGGGGTCCACGGCACTGTAATAACCCAATAGGATTTGGGGGTGTTACAGAAATGGTATCAGAGATCTGGGTTGTGAGATACCCTGAGATGTGAGTTATGTGGTCCTACTGACGCGGTAGTAGTAGGACTGTCAGGTTATGACAATCTAGTCAGTCGGGTTTTGTGAGTCGTAATATTAGTGCGACTGCACGAGTCATTCATTCATCGAGTCGTCGTCAGTGAAGACTAGTATCGCGAGACCTCGAAGCTTCGTATGACCTGTGTAAGGACTCGATTCTCTTTATGTTCATACATTCATCATGTCATTAATTGTTCATGCCTTGTTGAAACCTATATGCGATATTAGTGTTATGATTGATTCATGACTAATTGTTTTGGGACACGTGTGGCTTGTGTAAGCATTAAGGATCAACTCATTCATCAGTTAATAATCCTCAATCATCATTCTGATCTTGTCAATCATGTTAATTCATTCATCACTCAGTCAATATCATTACTCAGTTAATTCATCGCTCAGATAATTCATTCATCACTCAGTCAATATCATTACTCGCTTAATTCATCACTCGCTTAACTCATTCATCACTCGCTTAATTCATTCATCATTCATCAATATCATTACTCAGTTGCTTCGTTCATCACTCAATTAACCTCATCGTTCAGCTAATTCATTCATCACTCAATTAATCTCATCGTTTAGCTAATTCACTCGTCACTCAGTCAATCTCATTGTTCAGTTAATTCATTAATCATTTAGCCCATCTCACGGTTCAGTTGTTGATCTTGAGGATCGAATTTTCAACCTTGTTAACTTGTTCAAGGTAATCATTTCAGGAATTTCATCAGGCAATCATGTTACCTCATTTGATGTTTCTTACGGTCTTATCATACTCTGACGTAATGTCGATGATCATTTCATTAAATCATTAATGCATTCATTGTGTTAGAGCGTGTATGCTCAGTATTGTCACTCTGTAACGTAATCATAATGCGATATTCATGCGGAATCTATAATCATCATGTGACTTTCCTACTTCAGTATGGATAGAGCTGTCAGAGGACGCAGGGGAAGAGGCCGCGGTGCGGGCCGGAACCCGGGATCTCGTGTGCATGCCCACACGAACGCGAGGGATATCATTAATTCATCAAATAGTGAGGCTACTCATTCATCAGCAGATAATCATTCACTGTCAGGGAGTCGTACCCGAGAGGCATCTCACTCGGAAGGTGTTCGGGTTGATCCATTCATATTTATGCAGGGCATGATGGCCCAGATGACTCAGATGACGCGGATAGTGGAGACCATACAGACCTCGATGGTTCGTGGTCCACCGCAACACGGATGCCAGGTGCCATTTCATGGACAGACTGGAGGAGTGAATCAGATCGTTGACGATATCTCTCGTCAGATGCCGCCTACTTTTGAGGGTTCGTCGGAACCAGCTGATATTGTTCATTGGCTCGAGCATTTTGATAAACTCTTCGACATGGTTCGGTCCTAAGAGAGTAAAGTGGCGAGCGGCTTATTACTTGAGTAAGGGCGCTTATTCGTGGTGGCTTTCGTGAAACCCATCGATCGTGATTGTATTTGAGCGAGTTCAAGACTCTCATGTTAGAGAGGTATTATCCGGCTCCACTTCGTGAAGCCAAGTTGTCGAGGTTTTGAACCCCGAACCCGATGAGGACGAGGGTGTCATTGTCATTGCCGAGAAGTTTCAGGACTACTTCAGCTTGCTTCGTCAATTATCCGTATCGAGGCGGATAAAATTAAGTATTTTAGCAAGAGGCTAAATCCGCAGCTGAGGATGCAGTTGTTCAATCACAATTGTAATTCACTTAGTGAGTTCATCGGAAGGCTCTTTGAGCAGAGCTTTTGATCAAGGAGCTTACTCAAGCATCTTTCGCTTCTTCGTGAGAGGACTAGATGCCGGCTCGTTCGTAGGACATCGGGTCCGACGTCCAAGGGGTCGCTTTTCTAGTCGCCTTCGTGGCCGACAAGATCTTCCTCTCAGCGACGAGTTCGACCGTTGTTTGCTTTAATCGTGATTCAAAGAGTCACGTTAGTACCTGTACGGTGCCACTATTGTTTGTTTTCGTGTGGGAGGCATGGACACCGCAGTAAATACTGCAGGGTTCTAGCGCCAAGAATCTCAAGGGAGCTCAAGAGCCTCGAGGGATTTTGTTACTCCACTGCATACTTCATTCAAGGGGCCCTATCGCTTCGAGAGCCCGAGGTAAGGACATTCATCACGCTTTGAGCAAGTTAATTCTTGCTCTAGGAGGATAATCATTCATTTCATTGTCGTTCATTCATTCATATAATTCATTCATCATATATATCAATCATGTTGGGACACATAATTATCGATTAATAATTCAATTCACGAGGAACGGCGGTTCCAATCACTTCAGGGAACTATCACTCATGACGTTATTAATTCACCTTGGTGAGTCATTCCAAATCCTTGTCGGATTTGTAGTCATTTATCATTCATCATTCATTTTTGTCACTTTCATTCTCGTGACCTTCTGAGATCATAGTTAGCGGCGAGTTCATCGTCGGATATACCTTAAATCGTTGAGATAGAGGAAATCGATGATATGGGAGGATATTGATGTTGGGTACATTTGAGATGTAACCTTGTTTATGGATGACTGTGTAAATCTATCCGTAATAATGTATCGTGACTGTGGATCATTTATTGTTGATCTATCTTATTATGATCATATTTGAGAATCTTGAGATTTGGGTCATTTGTCGGGAGTTCATCCCTCCGGCGTTGTGCTCGAGATTTCGTGATAATTTGAGGAATCGTTCACTGTGATTCGAGACGTCAAGTCTTGGGGACTTGGGCGTGCGATTGATTTGGTCCTGAGGACTATTTGGGGCGTTATTGTTTTCAGATCGTGATGGATAGTTCATATCCCGAGTTGTTTACCCTCGCCGAGGACGAAACTCTTTTTAAGGGGGAGTATGTAATACCCGGTTGTGAATTCATTTATTATCATTCAAGAATCGTCACTGTAATTTTTTTCACTCAGTAATAATCATTCATCATTCATATTCAGTCAACTATGTTCACCATTCGACGTATTTTGGGATCATCACTGTTTGAGATCGAGCCGAGATTATTGTCATCATCATCATGTTTTGATTTTCAGTTTGAGAGGTAGCGCACGCTACACATTGTAGTTAGCGCGCGCTAATGAGGTGCATGTAACGCACGCAATGATTCAGTATTAGCGCACGCTAGCGCACGTGAGGCGCATACCCGTAAGGTACTGGGCTGATTTGGGAAATTCGTAGCGCACGCTACGAGTGGTAAGTAGCATACGCTAACTATGCTGGTAACGCACGCTAAGACTTCAGAGTAGCGCACGCTAACGCGCTGCAATGCAGGATGAGGTTCGACTCCGTGGTTTCGATATCAACTATCGTGTAGCGCACGCTAACATAAGGTTAACGACGCTAAGAACAGCCGTTAGCGCAAGCTTCAAAAGGTAATTTGCGCACGCTAACGATTCAGTATGGAGGTACTGGATTACTCGGTACACGCGTTAGCGCAAGCTAACATCGGGAGTTAGCGCGCGCTAAGCCGAGACAGATAAGTAGGACAGTTAGGTCCAACTTTAGTCATTTCTTCATTTCTCAATCATTTCGGATGAGCTCGGGCGATTCGGAAAGGTCTTTTCGAGCTGCAATCATCTAGCTTCATCTTCAAGCTCCTAAGTTGGATTAATCATCATCTAAATCGGTTTCTTCACTCCAAATCAAGGTAATGATTCTTGGATCTAGAATTTCGGATCTTGGGTGTTTTGCTTTCGATCTCTTCGTGCAAATCGATATCATGTTAGAATATGTTAGATATGGATTATCTATCTCGGATACTTGTATTTCTACGGATTCATTGGTGTTATTTTTCGGAATTTACGAATAATTGAGAAATTGTTCAAGAACCCTTACGGGTTGACTTTGGAATTTTGGGGGGTTTCGACTAAACGTTGTTGAAATCTCGATTTAAGTATTCCTATTGGATTATTGATGGTATTCATGAGGTTTTGTGGGTTTGAATCATTCATTGGGAGTTGGTTTCGGATGTAATTGAGTTTTGGTTGTAAACAATTGGAGATTGTTTACAACGCGTTTGTTTAAATGCCCCAATGAGTTTCGGGTATTGTTGTATCGACTTTTGAGTTGGTTATGATCATGCTTGATTCGTGTATTAAGAGAATTGATTGGTTTTTGTGTTGTTTAAGGTTGTTCAAGCGACCGGTAATTTCATTAAGGACGTTGATCGTGGAAGTACCTTCTCGCCTTCGGTTTGAGGCAAGTTTTATACTTGTACTAGTCAATGAGCTAATGTCATCATGTATGTGTATGAATGTGTTGTATCATTCCGAGACTTAGTCTCTTCATGAATTCATTGATATCAAGAGATCGTTCGATACGATACCTTCCGGAAATTTTGCCAAATGGTTATTGTTGTTCGTTAACGGCCGATTCAAGGCATTGTAATACTCATTATTAATGTCATTGTCGATAACCGGTTCGCGGTATCGATGTATCAATTGTTGTTAATATAGATGTCAATTTAAGACATCGTTGAGATCATTGTTATTCCTGTTTGGATCGTCATTAAAACCGCATGCAGCCGATTAAAGGCATTGGCTTATTCATTTCTCACCTTCGCCGCTTCAGAACCGATTAAAGGTGCCGAGACATCATTCGTATCATTGTCATCGATTGGCCGCTCTCGTGCAAATCTAAATGTTCAATCATTCATCGCATCATTGTTATCGATTGACCTTTCTAAGGCAATCGAGGTATTCACTCATTCATCGTGTCATTGTTATCGATTGGCGTTCTCGTGCAAATCGAAGTGTTCAATCATCCGCCGCATCATTGTTGTCGGTTGCCGTTCTAAGGCAATCGAGGTGTTAATTTGGGATCGCCAAGGACGGTGTCTATCCGTGTGTTTCTATCATCGTGTTGGCCGACTCAAGGCAAGACACTATCATTCATTGTGATACGGCTTCGTGTCGTGGCTTCGCCCTAATTGTGATACTACCGATGTCGTGGCTTCGCCCTAATTGTGATACGGCCGATGCCGTGGCTTCGCCCTAATTGTGATACGGCCGATGCCGTGGCTTCGCCCTAATTGTGATACGGCCGATGCCGTGGCTTCGCCCTAATTGTGATACTGGCCGATGCCGTGGCTTCGGCTCTCATTGTGATACGGCCGCGTCGTGGCTTCGCCCTCATTGATACTGACTTCGGGTTTCGACTTCAGTGTTTGTGATATTTGTTAATTTCGCCGAACGGCTTGTAAGCCTTTATTATTGTCCTGGTAATTTCATTGGAGCCTTCGGGCATTGTGATTCATAATTAATTCAGTCTGGTTTGGTTCATGTCTTGTAATTCATTGTGGTATTCTCGTGATTTTGATTCGCCGTCGGGCACTTATGTTCTAACCTCGTCGAATGTATTAATAGTATGCCGTGGGCATAGTATTTCACGAATGCTCGGTTCTTACCTTGGTTTGTGAGCATCTCGTATTATTATTATCATTGTACTGCTTCATTACGCCTTTGGATGCATATCATGTTATACATGTATTTGATGTTCATTATCTGGATGATCGACTCCGGGGCGGAACATGTTTTCATGTTTTAGGTGCTTGCGAGGAGAGAGTTGAGACACGAGGCATGACATTGGCAACGAGGCATTCGAGCGATACTAGTCCGAGTTGTTCATTGTTGGTCACTACTGGAGTGTACTCCGCATCGCGATTGTTGTCATGTTGTATTACCCAATGATGTTCGTGGATGTTGTTGTATTTCATTTTGGCCATGTAGGCCACTTTTGTCATTGAAATTCCTTATCGGAATATTGTGTCGGACATCATGGTAAGGACTATGATTTTCCCTTGTTGTTCAATTTAATGTATATTAGTCATGTTTGCCTGGTGGATCTCCTGGTGTGGGGTCCACGGCACTGTAATAACCCAATAGGATTTGGGGGTGTTACAGGCGGCATCTCAGGCCCCGAAGCAATCAGCCTTTCAGAATCAGACTGCTTTGTCGACGTCGTTTAAGACAATGGAAGCAAATAGAGTTGGGGCCCATATTTATCCGACGGGAGCATCCGGTTCGGAGGCCGGCAAGTCCCAGATTCATATGATGAGGAGAATCGACGATCCGGTGGCCCGAATGATTTCAGGTATACTCGTAATTTTATTTCAACTTGTGTGTGCCTTTTGATGCTGGTACACCGCATTCATTCATTTTCGAATCATGCTTGAATAGACTTATTTCGGGATAGTCCTATTGCTTGTGGACCTCATACCATCGGTCTACCTGGCGATGGAAGAATTTTCGGAATCATACCTAAGTAAGCTTAGTAACCGCGATTGGTTGGTAGACCTAATCGTGCTGAATTTATCTTAGGACGATGTATTTTCGGTATTATTTGGTTTAATCGTCTTGATACTATCCTCAGTGTTTGTTAGTGTTTGGTCGCTATCTTTCCGTCGTTGGTTGTCGAATGTGTGCTTCAGGGAAGTAATCCCCATTGTTCCAGTAGAATTATTGTTATGGCAGAAGCAGAGAAATTCCGCAATCGAACTATTCAATCATTCATTGTATCATTCTCATCGATTGGCCTTTCTAGGGCAATCGAGTTATTCAATCATTCCTTGTATTATTTCCATCGTCTGGCTTTTCTAAGACAATCGAGTCATTTAATCATTCATTGTATCATTTTCATCGATTGGTCTTTCTAGGGCAATCGAGTTATTCAATCATTCATTGTATCATCTTCATCGATTGACCTTTCTAAGGCAATCGAGTTGTTCAATCATTATTGGTATCTCTTTTTATCGAGTGACCATTCTAGGGCAACCGAAATGTTCAATCATTCGTGGTATCATTGTCATCGATTGACGATGTATTTCCAGACGAGTTATCTGGTTGCCTTCACATAGAGTAAGGGAATTCAGGAGTGAATAGGAGCCGGTACGTCCCCTTTATCGAAGGCACCGTATCGGATGGCCCCGACCGAAATGCGAGAGTTGAAGAATCAACTTGAGGAATTGTTCGAGAAAGGTTATATCCAACCGAGTACGTCCCCGTGGGGAGCACCAGTGCTGTTTGTCAAGAAGAATGATAGTTCTTTTCGCTTGTGTATCGATTACCAGGAGTTGAACAGGGTGATGATCAAGAGTAGTATCCTTTACCCCGTATCGATGATCTTTTAGATCAACTTCAGGGAGCCTCAGTATTTTCCAGGATCGACTTAAGATCTGGATATCACCAGTTGCGTATTCGAAAGTCGGATATCGCGAGGACAAAGTTTCATACACGCTATGGTCATTATGAGTTCGTAGTTATGCCGTTCGGGTTAACTATTGCACCTGTGGTATTCATGGGGTTAATGAATCGGGTTTTCATCGACTTTTTTTGATCAGTTTGTTGTTTTCTTCATCGACGACATTTTGATTTATTCTCGTAGCCGAGAGGAATACGAGGTTCATCTTCATCAGGTTCTCGACGTGTTGAGACGAGAGCAACTTTATGGAAAGTTTTCCAAATATGAGTTCTGGAGGTCCGAAGTGACTTTTTCGGACATGTAATTTCATCTGACAGAGTTCGTGTCGACCCTCAGAAGTCGGAGACTATCCGAGATTGGCAACCTCCGAAGGATATTAATTAAATCCGATGTTTCCTCGGATTAGCTGGTTAATTATCCAAACCACGGACGGAGCTAGCAACCGTGGTTTTCGCATTGGAAATTTGGCGTCGTTACCTTTATGGCATTACCTGTCAGATCTTCACCAATCACAAGAGTTGAAGTATATATTTATTCACAAGGAGTTAAATATGCGACAGAGACGGTGGTTGGAACTACTCAAAGATTATGATATCGAGATCCTTTACCACCCGGGCAAGGCGAACATTGTCGCCGACGCCTTGAGTCGTAAGTCCGTTCAGGAGCAGATGCTTGCTCGTTTAACAGTTCAGAAGGAGCTTCAATAGGAATTCCTTAGACCCGAGATCGAGGTCTGGCTTCAGCGAGTTCAGGGACAGCTTTGTATGTTAGAGATTTCATCATCTCTTGAGGATGCAATCAGGGAGAATCAGGGTTCAGACCCAGCATTGTTGCGCATTCTTGAGGATGTGGCTCAGGAAAGACTCGGATTCGTGATCCACGAGGATGGACTTTTGAGATTTAAGAATCGGATGTGTGTACTGCGAATGACGAGTTGAAAAACTCTATTTTGAGAGAAGCTCATGCTACCCTTATTCTCGCTATCCGGGGTCCAAAGAAGATGTACAAAGACTTGAAACAAAATTACTGGTGGAGTAATATGAAGCGAGAAGTCGCAGAATTTGTTTCGAGATGCTTAAACTGTCAACAAGTCAAGATTGAACATCAGCGACCGGCGGGTATGCTGAAAACCTCTCCCTATTCCGGAGTGGAAGTGGGAAGACATTTCTATGGCTTTCATCACGAGCTTGCCGACGAGTCGTCGTGGCATGAATACGATCTGGGTGATTGTGGACCGCTTAACTAAATCAACTCATTTCCTTGAGATCAAGGATACGTGGGGTCCTGAGAGACTGGCTCAGTTGTTCATCAAAGAGATAGTGAGACTGCACGGAATTCCTAAAGTATCGTTTCCGATCGTGACGGACGATTTGTGTCTCATTTTTGGAAATCAGTTCATCGTGCTATGGGAACTCAAACTTAATCTCGATCGCTTTTCATCCTCAAATCACGGACAATCAGAGAGGACTATTTAGACATTAGAGGACATGTTGAGAGCTTGCGTCCTCGATTGGAAGGACGATTGGGAAGCCCAACTACCGCTGATCGAGTTCACGTATAATAATAGTTGGCATGCCTCCATTAAGATGGCACCTTACGAGGCCTTGTACGGTCGTCGTTGTCGATATCCTTTGTGTTGGGATGACTTGTCAGAATCAATCGGCACCGAACCCGACATGCTTATAGCTGCCCGGGAGAAGGTAGCTTTGATCAAGAGTCGTATGTTGATGACTCAGTCGTCGCGAAATCATATGCAGTAAATCGTCGTCGACCACTAGAGTTCGAGACGGGTGACCATGTTTTGGTCAAAGTATCCCAGAGTCGAGGTATTTTCCATTTCGGAAAATGGGGGAAGTTGAGTCCGAGATTCATTGGACCGTTTGAAATTTTGGATCGAGTAGGCGAGTTAGCTTATCGATTGGCGTTACCTCCGGCGTTGAGCCGAATTCATAATGTGTTTCATGTCTCTCAGTTGCGGAAGTATGTTGCCGACCCGAGCCACATACTTCAGTTCGACAAAATCGAGATCGCGGATGATCATTCGTACGAGGAGCGTCCTGTACGAGTGTTGGAGCGGCGAATCAAACAGTTGAGGAATAAGACGATTCCTTTTGTCAAGATTCAGTGGTCTAGACACGGAGTCGATGAGGCTACTTGGAAAACCGAGTATAGTATGCGGGAGGGTTATCCCAAGTTGTTTGACCCTTAGTTTCTGGGACGAAACTCTTTTAAGGGGGGGGTGTATGTAATACCCGGTTCTAATTCAGTCATTATCATTCAGTAACTTCATTCGGTGATTGTCACTCAGTTGATTTTCACTCATTTATAATCATTCATCAATCATGTTCATTCACCCGTGTTCACCGTTCGTAGAAACTTCGAGTTGTGTATCGTTATTGTTCATTGTTTCAACTTTCCTCATATGAGTTCGACTTTGTTAGATCACCATTAATTTTTGGTAACTCCAAAAATTCTAAATCTTTTCAATATTATAGAGCATCGAGTTAGCTTTCCAATGGTTCAAACGGTGAGTCAATCGGAGTCCGGACGAGAGAGTTATGGTCGTTTTAGCTCAACCGCTCATTTTTCGGTTTGGCGATCATCGCCGAACGAACTCGCCGTGTCGTCCGACACGGCTCGCGCTGCATTTCGTCCGGAAAGTGCCGGGTGTTCGCCAGACCCGACCGTGTCGCCCAGCACGGCCGAAGTCGAACCCTTCCGGATAAGCCGAGCGATCGCTGACACGCCCGACCGTGCCGCCCGCGCACGGCCGAGTCATGCCGAGTCATTGCCGGACGGGTCATCGCCGGGAGGCCCTCCGCGCCGCAACCGTGTCGGGCAGACACGGTCGAGTCCTCGCCGCCAACCTGTCGGCCAGTAGCGACACGACCGTGCCGATCGGCACGGGCCGTGTCCGGCAGGCAGTCAACTCCCTTAAATTCGTTTTTTTTCAGCATTTCAGCCATTTTTCCCCTTTTCTTCACCTTCAACCGAGAGAGTAAGCTTGAGGGAGGGTTTTTACTTCACAAATCATTTGGGTGTTTGATTTTCTTCATCTCCTTTCGATCGTGAAGCCGGATAATCAATCTAACGCGTGTTCTTCGAATTAAAGTACTTGGATCTTCAAGAGGTAATTCCTTCAACACTTTGGACTTCGATTTTGTGTTGAGATATGATGTTTTGGACGTTATAATCATGTTATATGAAGGGATATGTATATGATTATGAGTTTGTATAAGGATTCATTGGATTATTGAGGAATTATTCGAGAACACCTTGAAAATCGAGTTGAAATTGGGGATTTTCGACTAATTGTTGTTATGATCACGTTTTTGGATATTCATAATGGATTATTGATCGTATTGGAGATGTTTTGTTGGTTTGAAACACCTCTTGGGGGATTTGATATTGGTATATTGAGGTTTGATTGTAAACAATCGGAGTTTGGTCGCAACGTGTTTGATTTAATGCCTCTATGGACTTAGTTTAATCGTATCGACGTTTTGAGTTCGTTATATTCGTGTTTGATTCGTATATTGAACGGATTGTTGGTAATTATATTTATTCAAGGTTGTTCGAGCGACCGATATCTCAATTAGGACATTGTTCGTGGAAGGATAATTGTCACCGGTATTGTGTAAGTTAATTCTTACTCGGTTAAAAGGATATTCATACCTTTTGTTGTTGTTCATTCATAATCATAACTCATTCATCATTATATTAACCGTATCAAAACTTGTTGTTGTCAATTAATTACTTCAGTCATAAGGAACGACGGTTCCAATCTTTTCATTGAGCTGTCATTTTTTTCATTACCATTCCACCTCGGTGAGTCATTATTCATTTTCGATGTCACTTTTGTTATATCGTGGCATTCCTGGTCATACTGGCGTGCCGGTTGGTATGTGTTGGATTTTCATGTCGGGCACGTGATGGTCATGTATTGGGAGTGATACATTGGATCGTGCACACGGGTCATATTGTCTCGTGAGACTGATTAGGTACAAGACCACACGTGTATTTGATCGATACTCGTTGGTGGCTTGTGCACGGACACATTTCCATCCCGGGCGTAGTGTGGCGCCACCCTTTGAGCCGTACTGTTAGTTGATTCATATAGCATGTTTGATTGCGTATGTTTCGACAAGATATTTCATAACTTCAGATATAATCATGATTGTGTATTTTCAACCCTTGAGGATTGTTGTTCTTTGTAATCGACTTCGTTTGAGGATTTTGTTTTTCAGGTCATGGCAAGGCAAACGCACGGGAATAGCATGTTGATGTCGAGGAGTCCTAGTGATACTAGTAGGGGGCCCCGATCTTTCAGTTATTCATGTTATTGTCCTTTATTTTCCGCTGCAGACTTTCATTGGAATACTCCGTTTCATTCAGTGTTGTGTATTTTATCTTCATATAAAATACACTAGTATTCGGTATTGTCCTGGTGTGTTGTAACTAAACTCCTCATCGGAGTAATTATTGCTGTAATGTAGTTCGGTACTACATTCATCTTGTGTAATTCATTCATTTTCATTTGCCTGGTGGGTCCCAGTTGGGGATCTACGGCACTGTAATATCCGCCTAGTTTGGGGTGTTACACAGAAGGTGTTCGGATCGATCCACTCGCCTTTATGCAGGGCATGATGGCCCAGATGACTCAGATGACACAACTAATGGAGACGATGCAAAATTCAGCTAATCAAAATCAACAGGCTCCTCCGCCGCCACCTCAGAGGCAAGAGAGGAATGTGAGCAGTATCATCGACGACATCTCTCGCCAAAGGCCACCTACTTTTGAAGGCTCATCTGAGCCGGCGGATATTGTTCATTGGCTCGAACACTTCGAGAAGCTATTTGCGATGGTAGAGTGTCCCGAAGGACACAAAGTTTCAGTTGCGGCTTACTAGCTGGGTAAGAGCGCTCATTCTTGGTGGTTATCGTTGAAGCCCACCGAAGGATCGTGTACTTGGGATCAGTTCAAGACTCTCATGATGGAGAGGTATTATCCGGCCCCACTCAGAGAGGCCAAGCCGTCGAGTTACTCACTCCCGACCCTCATCGACGCGGATGTTCTCGCCATTGCCGAGAAATTTCGTGAACTTCTTCCGTTCGCCTCATCCATCATTCATTCCGAGGCGGATAAGATTAAGTATTTCAGAAGAGGCTGAAACCACGTATGAGATTACGCTTGCTTAATCATAATTGCACCACGTTGGCGAATTCATCCGTAAAGCTCTCACTTATGAACTTACCGCTAAGGAAATTGCTAAGCGAGAACCTTCGCCTCGCTAGCAAGAAATCGAAGAACCGTAATCGATCAAGGCGGTCGACAACCTTCAAGAAACCCCGCGGGATCTGCTTCGAGCGACCTCCGTGTCGTCTAAACCCGCGAATCTCGGCCTCGAGCGCGCCCGCGCCTCGTCCATCACCTGTTTTAACAGTGGGGAGCTTTGTCACCTCATAACCAAGAGTACTAGACAGACTATAACGTGTCATAAATGAGGGAGTGCAGGGAATAATGCCCGATTTTGCCGTAAGGACTCCAAACCTACTCGACGTCATCCCGTGCCCCTAAGCAACACTGCTCGTAATCAAAGCCACTTCAATCCGGCTGCTTAAAACGACAGGAGCGACTAAAGGTGGAGCCTATAGTCAGCAGACGGGAGCGTCCGGTGCCGGGACTAGCAAACCCCGGATTTATGAGATGAAGAAGACCGATGATCCCGAGGCCCGAATGATCTCAGGTACACTCGATATTCTATCTCAACCTGTGTGTACCCTTTTTGATACTGGTGCATCGCGTTCATTCATTTCCGAATCATGTTTGAGTAGACTACGTCTGGGTAGTGCTACTAGTTGTGAGCCTTATGTCATTGGTCTACCTGATGGTAGACGAATCATCGGTAATCGTGAGATTCAGGATTGTCCGATTCGGCCATGGTCGTATGGCCCGGACCTTATCGTGGTAGATTTGCCGAGAGACGACGCTCATCTTGGGTATTGATTGGATGGATCGTCATGATGCCATCATTAGTGTCCGTAAGCGTATGATTACTATCATTTCGCATTTATGGGGTTGAATGTGTGTTTCGTGGAGGTAATCCCTACTGCTCGTAAGGTCATTAATTTGATGAAAGCGATGATTACTCGATCGAGGATGTGTCGGTTATTGGTGCTATATGACCAAAACCGAGGAATCATCAGTAATGTTGTCGGATATTCCGGTAGTAAGGGAATATGCCGATGTATTTCCAGATGAGTTACCTGGTTTGCCTCCACAGAGGGATGTGGAATTCACGATTGAGTTGGAGCCTGGTACGTCCCCGATATCGAAGGCACCGTACCGAATGGCCCCGACCGAAATGCGAGAGTTGAAGAATCAACTTGAGGAATTGTTCGAGAAAGGTTATATCCGACCGAGTGCGTCCCCGTGGGGAGCACCAGTGCTGTTTGTCAAAAAGAAGGATGGTTTTTTTCGCTTGTGTATCGATTATCGGGAATTGAATAGGGTGACAATCAAGAATAAGTATCCTTTACCCCGTATCGATGACCTTTAGGATCAACTTCAGGGAGCTTCAGTATTTTCCAAAATCGACTTAAGATCTGGATATCATCAGCTGCGGATTCGAGAGTCGGACATCGCGAGGACGGCGTTTCGAACATGCTATGGTCAATATGAGTTCGTAGTTATGCCGTTCGGGATAACTAATGCACCTGCGGTATTCATGGAGCTAATGAATCGGGTCTTCATCGACTTTTTAGATCGGTTTGTTGTTGTCCTCATTGATGACATTTTGATTTATTCTCGTAACCGAGAGGAACACGAGGTTCACCTTCATCAGGTTCTCGACGTGTTGAGACGAGAGCAACTTTATGGAAAGTTTTCCAAATGTGAGTTCTGGATGTCCGGAGTGACGTTTCTCGGACATGTAATTTCATCAGATGGAGTGCGTGTTGATCCTCAGAAGACGGAAGCTATCCAGGATTGGTTACCTCCGAAGAATGTTAAGGAAATCCGAAGCTTTCTCGGATTAGCCGGTTATTATCGGAGGTTTGTGGAAGGATTTTCCAAAATTGCTCAACCATTGACGAACCTTTTGCGGAAGGATAAGAAATACACGTGGTCCGACGCGTGTCAACGGAGTTTTGAGGAACTCAAGAGCCGGTTAATGTCAAGACTACTTTCCTTGCCGCAGGGATGAAGGATTTGTGGTTTATAGTGATGCGTCGGACGGTGGTCTCGGATGTGTACTCATGCAGAACGGGAAGGTTATTGCCTATGCTTCACGGCAGTTGAGACCTTACGAGGTTAATTATCCGACACACGACCTTGAGCTAGCAGCCGTGGTGTTCGCTTTGAAGATTTGGCATCATTACCTTTATGGCGTCACTTGTCAGATATTCACCGATCATAAAAGTTTAAAGTATATATTTACTCAGAAGGAGTTAAATATGCGACAGAGGCGGTGGTTAGAACTAATCAAGGATTATGATATTGAGATCCTTTACCACCCGGGCTAGGCGAACATTGTCGCCGACGCCTTGAGTCGTAAGTCCGTTCAGGAGCAGAAGCTTGCTCGTTTAACAGTTCAGAAGGAGCTTCAGCAGGAATTCCTTAGACCCGAGATCGAGGTCTGGCTTCAGCGACTTCAGGGACAGCTTTGTATATTAGAGATTTCATCACCTCTTGAGGATGCAATCAGAGAGAATCAGAGTTCGGACCCTTCATTGTTGCGCATCCTTGAAGATGTGGCTCAGGGGAAAGCCCCTGGATTCGTGGTCCACGAGGATGGACTTTTGAGGTTTAAGAACCGGTTGTGCGTACCGGCGAATGATGAGTTGAAAAACTCGATTTTGAGAGAAGCTCATGCTACCCCTTTTTCTGTTCACCCAGGGTCTAGCAAGATGTATAAAGACTTGAAACAAAATTACTGGTGGAGTAATATGAAGCGAGAAGTCGCGGAATTTGTTTCGAGATGCTTAACTTGCCAACAAGTCAAGATTGAACATCAGCGACCGGCGGGTATGCTGAAACCTCTCCCTATTCCAGAGTGGAAGTGGGAAGACATTTCTATGGATTTCATCACGAGTTTGCCGACGAGTCGTCGTGGCATGAATACGATCTGGGTGATTGTGGACCGCTTAACTAAATCAGCTCATTTTCTTGAGATTAAGGATACTTGGGGTCCCGAGAGACTTGCCCAGTTATTCATCAAAGAGATAGTGAGACTGCACGGTACTCCTAAAAGTATCGTTTCCGATCGTGACGGACGGTTTGTGTCACATTTTTGGAAATCAGTTCATCGTGCTATGGGAACTCAGCTTAATCTCAGTACTGCCTTTCATCCTCAGTCCGACGGACAATCAGAGAGAACTATTCAGACATTAGAGGACATGTTGAGGGCATGCGTCCTCGATTGGAATGACGATTGGGAAGCCCAACTACCACTGATTGAGTTCACGTATAATAATAGTTGGCATGCCTCCATTAAGATGGCACCTTACGAGGCCTTATACGGTCGTCGTTGTCGATCTCCTTTGTGTTGGGATGACTTGTCAGAATCAATCGGCACTGAGCCCGATATGCTTATAGCCGCCCGGGGGAAGGTAGCTTTGATCAAGAGTCGTATGTCGACAAATGAGTCGATGTAAATCATATGCAGATAATCGTCGTCGACCACTAGAGTTCGAGACGGGTGATCACGTTTTGGTCAAGGTATCCCCGAGTCGAGGTATTTTCCGTTTCGGAAAATGGGGAAAGTTGAGTCCGAGATTCATTGGACCGTTTGAAATTTTGGATCGAGTAGGCGAGTTAACTTATCGATTGGCTTTGCCTCCGGCATTGAGCCGAATTCATAATGTGTTTCATGTCTCTCAGTTGCGTAAGTATGTTGCCGACCCGAGTCACATACTTCAGTTCGACGAAATTGAGATCGCCGACGACCATTCATATGAGGAGCGTCCTATACGAGTCTTAGAGCGGCGAATCAAATAGTTGAGAAATAAGTCGATTCCTTTGGTCAAGATTCAGTGGTCTAGACACGGAGTCGAAGAGGCTACTTGGGAAACCGAGGATAGTATGCGGGAGAGTTATCCCGAGTTGTTTGACCCTTAGTTTCGGGGACGAAACTCTTTTAAGGGGGGGTGTATGTAATACCCGTTTGTAATTCAGTCATTATCATTCAGTAATTTCATTGGATGATTGTCACTCAGTGGATTTTCACTCATTTATAATCATTCATCAATCATGTTCATTCACCCGTGTTCACCGTTCGGAAAAACTTCGAGTTGTGTATCGTTATTGTTCATTGTTTCAACTTTCCTCATATGAGTTCGACTTTGTTAGATCACCATTAATTTTTGGTAACTCCAAAAATTCTGAATCTTTGCAATATTATAGAGCATCGAGTTAGATTTCCATTGGTTCAAACGGTGAGTCAATAGGAGTCCGGACGAGAGAGTTATGGTCGTTTTATCTCACCTGCTGATTTTTCAGTTATTGGCCGATCACTGCCGACCGAACTCGGCCGTGTCGTCCGACACGGCCCGTGCCGTACTCGTCCGGAAATGCCGAAGTCTCTGCCCACAGGACTCGACCGTGTCGTCTGGCACGGCCGAGTCGAACTCTTCCGGATAAGCCGAATCGATCGCTTAGACGCCCGACCGTGTTCCGTGACACGGCCGAGTCATGCCGAAGTCGCCGCTTGACGGGTCACTATCGGACGGCCTTCGCGCGCGACCGTGTCAAGCAGACACGGCCGAGTCCTCGCTGCCGCCAGCGCTGACGCGTCCGTGCCGATTGGCACGGGCCGTGTCCGGCAGGGCAGTCAACCCCTTTAAATTCATTTTTTGAGCATTTCAGCTCATTTCTTTCCCTTTTCTTCACCTACAACCGATAGAGAGATCTTGAGGGAGGGTTTTTCCTTTACAAATCATTTGAGTGTTTGATTTTCTTCATCTCCTTTCAATCGTGAAGCCCGGATAATCGATCTAACGCGTGTTCTTCGGATTAAAGTACTTGGATCTTCAAAGGTAATATTCTTCAACACCTTGGATTTCGATTTTTGTGTTTAGATATGATGTTTTGGACGTTATAATCATGTTATATGAAGGGATATGTATATGATTATGAGTTTGTATAAGGATTCATTGAATTATTGAGGAATTATTCAAGAACACCTTGAATATCGAGTTGGAATTGGGGATTTTCGATTAATTGTCGTTATAATCATGTTTTCGGATATTCGTCTTGGATTATTAATCATATTGAAGATGTTTTGTTGGTTTGAAACACTTCTTGGGGGATTTGATATTGGTATATTGAGGTTTGATTGTAAACAATCGGAGTTTGGCCGCAACGTGTTTGATTTAATGCCTCAATGAACTTGGTTTATTCGTATCGACGTTTCGAGTTTGTTATATTCGTGTTTGATTCGTGTATTGAACGGATTGTTGGTAATTGTATTTATTCAAGGTTGTTCGAGCGACCGATATCTCAATTAGGACGTTGTTCGTGGACGGACATTCTTCATCGTTGTTGAGTAAGTTAATTCTTACTCGGTTAAAAGGATATTCATTCCTTTTTGTTGTTGATTACTCATAATCATAATTCATTCATCATGATATTAATCATTTTGAGACCTGTAATTGTCGAATAATCATTTCATTCACGAGGAACGATGGTTCCAAATCATTTCATTGGGTTATCAATCACGTCACTATTTACTTTCATATCGGTGAGTCATCTTGGCCTTGTCTAATTATTATTCATTGATATTCATTATGGTCATTCTCGTTCATATGACATTCTGGGTTCATATTGCGTGGCCGGCTGTGGCTGTGTGAAATTTTTAGTCGGGCACACGATGGTTATGTATTGGGTTCACCGATACATTGGACCGTGCACACGGGAAAGCGTTACACCGTGAGACTAATTAGGTACAAGGACGGGTGTGTCCGGTCATTCGTCTTGTACACTCGCACAGAACACTACGGGCGTACTATGGTACTCCTCTTCAGCGTAATTCATAATTAAGAATTTTTTTCATAACTTCAGATATAATCATGATTGTGTATTTTCAACCCTTGAGGATTGTTGTTCTTTGTAACTGACCCCGTTTGGGGATTTTGTTATTCAGGTCTTGGCAAGGCAAAAGTACGGGGAGAACACGCTGACGTCGAGGAGTCCCAGTGATACTAGTAGGAGGCCCCGATCTTTCAGTTATTCATGTTATTGTCCTTTATTTTTCGCTGCAGACTTTCATTTGGATACTCCGTTTCATTCAGTGTTGTGTATTTTATCTTCATATAAAATACACTAGTATTCGGTATTGTCCTGGTGTGTTGTAACTAAACTCCTCATCGGAGTAATTATTGTTGTAATGTGGTTCGGTACTACATTTATACTGTGTAATTCATTCATTTTCATTTGCCTGGTGGGTCCCAGTTGGGGATCTACGGCACTGTAATATCCGCCTAGTTTGGGGTGTTACAACACGTGCATAAAAAACGTGTAAAAACAAACAGAAATGGGTAAAAAAGTATGGAAACGGATGGAAAGGGACTAAACGTGTAAATTGTAATACCCAGTTGTAATTCAGTCATTATCATTCAGTAATTTCATTCGGTGATTGTCACTCAGTGGATTTTCACTCATTTATAATCATTCATCAATCATGTTCATTCACCCGTGTTCACCGTTCAGAAAAACTTCGAGTTGTGTATCGTTATTGTCCATTGTTTCAACTTTCCACATATGAGTTCGACTTTGTTAGATCACCATTAATTTTTGGTAACTTCAAGAATTCTGAATCTTTGCAATATTATAGAGCATCGAGTTACCTTTCCAATGGTTCAAAGGGTGAGTCAATCGGAGTCCGAACGAGAGAGTTATGGTCGTTTTAGCTCACCCGCTCATTTTATTGGCCGATCACTGCCGAACGAACTCGGCCGTGTTGTCCGACACGGCCCGTGCTGTACTCGTCCGGAAATTCCAAGGTCTCTGCCCACAGGACTCGACCGTGTCGTCTGGAACGGCCGAGTCGAACTCTTCCGGATAAGCGTAACCGATCGCCAGACGCCCGACCGTGTTCCAGACACGGCCGAGTCATGCCGAAGTCCGCTTGGACAGTCACTATTGGTAGGCCTTCGCGCGCGACCGTGTCAAGCGCAGACACGGCCGAGTCCCCGCGCCGGGCCATGGCCGCGACCGTGCCGATCGGCACGGGCCGTGTCCGACAGACCAGTCAACCCCTATAATTTCGTTTTTTGAGCATTTCAGCTCATTCCTTCCATTTCTTCCATCTTCATACGAGAGAGAGAGGCTTGAGGGAGAGATTTTTCAATCATCTATCATTTGAGTGTGTATTTTTCATCATCTTCAATCATTTGGGAAGCTTGGATACTCGATTAAACTCGTGTTCTTCGGATCGAAGTGGTTGGATCTTCAAGAGGTAATTTCTTCAACACCTTGGACTTCGATTTTGTGTTGAGATATAATGTTTTAGACGTTATAATCATGTTATATGAAGGGATATGTATATGATTATGAGTTTGTATAAGGATTCATTGGATTATTGAGGGATTATTCAAGAACACCTTGAATATCGGGTTGAATTTGGGGGTTTTCGATTAATTGTCGTTATAATCACGTTTTCGGATATTCATTTTGGATTATTGATCTTTTGGAAGATGTTTGTTGGTATGAAAAACTTCTTGGGGGATTTGATGGTGGCTTATTGAGATTTGATTGTAAACAATCGGAGTTTGGCCACAACGTATTCGATATAATGCCCCAATGAATTTAGTTTAATCGTATCGACGTTTTGAGTTCGTTATATTCGTGTTTGATTCGTATATTGAACGGGTTGTTGGATATTGTATAATTCAAGGTTGTTCGAGCGATCGATATCTCAATTAGTACGTTGTTCGTGGAAGGATAATTGTCACCGGTATTGAGTAAGTTAATTCTTACTCGGTTAAAAGGATATTCATCCCTTTTGTTGTTGTTCATTCATAATCATAACTCATTCATCATTGTATTAACTGTATCAAAACGTGTTATTGTCAATTAATCACTTCAGTCATAAGGAACGACGGTTCCAATCATTTCATTGAGCTGTCATTTACTTCACTATCATTCCATCTCGGTGAGTCATTATTCATTTTCGATGTCACTTTTGTTATATCGTGGCATTCCGGGTCATACTGGCGTGCCGGTTGGTATGTGTAGGATTTTCATTTCGGGCACGTTTAAGTCGTGTGTTGGTTGTTGGCCTCACATTGGACTGTGCACACGAGTCATATTGTCTCGTGAGACTGTTTAGGTACAAGACCACACGTGTATTCGATCGTTGGTGGCTTATGCACGGACACATTTCCATCCCGGGCGTAGTGTGGCGCCACCCTTTGAGCCGTACTGTTAGTTGATTCATATAGCATGTTTGATTGTGTATGTTTCGACAGGATATTTCATAACTTCAGATATAATCATGATTGTGTATTTTCAACCCTTGAGGATTGTTGTTCTTTGTAACTGACCCCGTTTGGGGATTTTTTTTCAGGTCTTGGCAAGGCAAAAGTACAGGGAGAACACGCTGACGTCGAGGAGTCCCAGTGATACTAGTAGGGGGCCCCGATCTTTCAGTTATTCATGTTATTGTCCTTTATTTTCCGCTGCAGACTTTCATTTGAATACTCCGTTTCATTCAGTGTTGTGTATTTTATCTTCATATAAAATACACTAGTATTCGGTATTGTCCTGGTGTGTTGTAACTAAACTCCTCATCGGAGTAATTATTGTTGTAATGTAGTTCGGTACTACATTTATCCTGTGTAATTCATTCATTTTCTTTGCCTCGGTGGGTCCTTGGGATCTACGACCGTAATATCCGCCTAGTTTGGGGTGTTACAGAGTTGGTATCGGAGCGTGGTTTTGAATACTACCTTCCGAGTCATGTCTCATTTGAAATCATCGTCATCAGACTAGTATCATTGGACTTTCGCGTCACGTGTGACCTGTGCAAATGCCGAGCCAATCAGACCGGAAGACGTGTAAGATTTCTAACGTCATGGTATAATTTCTGGCAATAGTCATTCATTCAGCATTCATCATTTAACAATCCTCAAACATCATCATTCATTGTAATTAGGACGATCATGTTAACTCATTAATCACTTAATTCATTTCATTACTCAGTTATTGATCAGGACGATCATGTTAATTCTTTAATTACTCAATTCATTTCATTACTCAGTTGTCGATCTGGATGACCATATTATTAATCTTGTTAAGTTATTAAAAATAATCATTTCAAGAATTTCATCAGATAATCATGTCACTTCAGTAAATCATTCATATAATCACTAAGTTAGAGCATGTATACTCATTTTCATCATCTCATGACGTAATCATAACGTGATAATCATGCGGGAAATATAATCATTATGCGACCTTCCTACTTCAAAGATGGAGAGAGAGGTCAGGATGCACGGAAGAGGCCGCGGTGCGGGCCGAAACCCGAGAAATAATCACTCGCTGCCGGGAAATCGTGCCCAGGACTTGGCTCGATCAGAAGATGTTCGGGTTGATCCACTCACTTTTATGCAGGCCATGATGACCCATGTGCAGTTGCTCAATCATCATTGCGCCACTCTGACCGGATTAATCGAGAGAACTCTCCCGTATGAGCCAGCTGCTAAGGAAAGTGCTAAACAACAACCTTCATTTGTCAGCAAGAAATCAACGAAGCGTAATCAATCCAAAGGCGGTCAGTCAACCTTCAAGAAGCCTCGTGTGAGTCCTATCGTTTCTGAGCGACCTCCTACGGCGCATAATCGCGCGGGACCTCATTCCCGAGTGGACAGTTCGGCCATCACCTGTTTCAATTGTGGAACGCTGGGTCATTTCAGCACTGAGTGTCTGAAACCGTCTATCACGTGCTATAATTGTGGGAATTTTGGGCATAAGGCTCGTTTTTGCCGAAAGGACTCCAAGTCGGCTCCGGCGGCATCTCAGGCCCCGAAGCAACCAAATTTAATCGATCGCTTTGTCATCGCTGCTTAAGGCAATGGAAGCAAATAGAGTTGGAGCTCATATTTATCGACGGAGCGTCTTCGGGGCCGGCAAGTCCTGCATTCATATGATGAGGAGGATCGATGATCCGTGGCCCGAATGATTTCGATATACTGTAATTTTATTTCAACTTGTGTGTACCTTTGATCTTTGGTACACCGCATTCTTTCATTTTCAAATCATGCTTGAATAGACTTATTTCGGGATAGTTCTATTGCTTGTGGACCTCATACCATCGGTCTACCCGACGATGGAAGAATTTTCTAATCATACCGAATTAAGCTTAATGACCGCGATTGGTTGATGGATCTAATCGTGGTGAACTTATCTTAGGACGATGTAATTTTCGGTATTAGTTGGTTTGATCGCCTTGATACTATCGCCGCATTTGTTAGCGTTTGGTCGCCATCTTTCCGCCGTTGGTTGTCGAATGTGTGCTTCAGGAAGTAATCCCCGTTGTTCCGTAAGAAGTATTATTATGACGAAAGCAGAAATTCCACAATCGAACTATTCAATCATTCATTGTATCATTCTCATCGATCGCCTTTCTAAGGCAATCGAGTTATTCAATCATTCCTTGTATCATTTCCATCGATTGGCTTTTTTAAGACAATCGAGTCATTCAATCATTCATTGTATCATTTTCATCGATTGGCCTTTCTAAGGCAATCGAGTTATTCAATCGTTCATTGTATCATTTTCATCGATCGCCTTTCTAGGCAATCGAGTTATTCAATCATTCATTGCATCATTTCCATCGATTGGCCTTTCTAAGACAATCGAGTCATTCAATCATTCATTGTATCATTTTCATCGATTGGCCTTTCAAAGGCAATCGAGTTATTCAAACATTCATTGTATCATCTTCATCGATCGCCTTTCTAAGGCAATCGAGTTGTTCAATCATTATTGGTATCTCTTTTTATCGATTGACCATTCTAGGCAATCAAGTGTTCAATCATTCGTGGTATCATTGTCATCGATTGACGATGTATTTCCGCATTTGTTATCCGTTGCCTTCACATAGAGTAGGGAATTCGGGAGTGAGTTGAGCCAGACGTCCCTTTATCGAAGGCACCGTATCGGATGGCCCCACTGTAATGCAGGAGTTGAAGATTCAACTTTAGGAGTAGTTCGAGAAAGGTTATCTCCGACCGATTGCCCCCGTGAGGAGCACCAGCAGGATCTCACAAGGAGAAGGATGGCTCGTCTCGTGTGTGTATTAATTACCAGGAGTTGAATAGGGTGATGATCAAGAGTAGTATCCCTTACCCCGTATTGATGATCTTTTAGATCAACTTCAGGGAGCCTCAGTGTTTTCCAGGATCGACTTAAGATCTGGATATCACCAGTTGCGGATTCGAGAGTCGGATATCGCGAGGACAGCGTTTCATACACGCTATGGTCATTATGAGTTCGTGGTTATGGCGTTTGGATTGACTAATGCACCTGCGGTATTCATGGAGTTAATGAATCGGGTTTTCATTGATTTTTTGGATCAGTTTGTTGTTGTCTTCATCGACGACATTTTGATTTATTCTCGTGACCGAGAGGAACACGAGTTTCACCTTCATCAAGTGCTCGACGTGTTGAGACGAGAACAACTTTTTGGAAAATTTTCCAAATGTGAGTTCTGGATGTCCGAAGTGACTTTTCTCGGACATGTAATTTCATCAGACAGAGTTCGTGTCGACCCTCAGAAGACGGAGGCTATCCGAGATTGGTTACCTCCGAAGAATGTTAAGGAAATCCGAAGTTTTCTCGGATTAGCGGGCTATTATCGGCGATTTGTGGAAGGATTTTCTAAAATCGCTCAACCCTTGACGAACCTTTTGCGAAAGGATAAGAAATACACGTGGTCCGACGCGTGTCAACGGAGTTTTTAGGAACTCAAGAGCCGGTTAATGTCAGCACCTATACTTTCCTTGCCGCAGGGGACGGAGGGATTTGTGGTTTATAGTGATGCGTCCGGACAGGGTCTCGGATGTGTGCTCATGCAGAATAGAAAGGTTATTGCCTATGCTTCACGGCAATTGAGACCTTACGAGGTTAATTATCCGACTCACGATCTGGAGCTAGCAGCCGTGGTGTTCGCTTTGAAAATTTGGCGTCATTATCTTTATGGCGTTACCTATCAGATATTCACCGATCATAAGAGTTTAAAGTATATATTTACTCAGAAGGAGTTAAATATGCGACAGAGACGGTGGTTGGAATTAATCGAAGATTATGATATCGGGATCCTGTGCCACCCGGGTAAGGCGAACGTGGTTGCCGATGCCTCGAGTTGTCGTGGCATGAATACGATCTGGGTGATCGAGGACCGCTTAACTAAGTTAGCTCATTTCCCTGGGATTAAGGATACGTGGGGTCCCGAGAGACTTGCCCAGATGTTCATCAAAGAGATAGTGAGATTGCACGGTACTCCGAAGAGTATCGTTTCTGATCGTGACGGGTGATTCGTGTCTCATTTTGGAAATCAGTTCATCGTGCTTTGGGAACTCAGCTTAATATCATTACCGTTTTTCATCCTCAGTCCGACGGACAATCAGAGAGGACTTTTCAGACATTGGAGGACATGTTGAGGGCATGTGTCCTCGATTAGTAGACGATTGGGAAGCCCAATTACTATTGTTTGAGTCCACGTACAGTTTAGTTGGCATGCTGCGATGAAGTTAGCACCTTACGAGGCCTGGTACGGTCGTCGTTGTCGATCTCCCTTGTGTTGGGACGACCCATCAGAGTCAATCGGCACCGAGCCCGATATGCTTATAGCCGCCCGTGAGAAGGTAGCTTTGATCAAGAGTCGTATGTTGACATCTCAGAGTCGACAGAAATCATATGCAGATAATCGTGGTCGACCACTAGAGTTCGAGACGGGTGACCACGTTTTGGTCAAGGTATCCCCGAGTCGAGGTATTTTCCGTTTCGGAAAACAGGGGAAGTTGAGTCCGAGATTCATTGGACCGTTTGAAATTTTGGATCGAGTAGGCGAGTTAGCTTATCGATTGGCTTTGCCTCCGGCATTGAGCCGAATTCATAATGTGTTTCACGTCTCTCAGTTGCGGAAGTATGTTGCCGACCCGAGTCACATACTTCAGTTCGACGAAATCGAGATCGCGGATGATCATTCGTACGAGGAGCGTCCTGTACGAGTGTTGGAGCGGCGAATCAAACAGTTGAGGAACAAGACGATCCCTTTGGTCAAGATTCAGTGGTCCAGACACGGAGTCGAAGAGGCTACTTGGGAAACCGAGGATAGTATGCGGGAGAGTTATCCCGAGTTGTTTGACCCTTAGTTTCGGGGACGAAACTCTTTTAAGGGGGGGTGTATGTAATACCCGGTTGTAATTCAGTCATTATCATTCAGTAATTTCATTCGGTGATTGTCACTCAGTGTATTTTCACTCATTTATAATCATTCATCAATCATGTTCATTCACCCGTGTTCACCGTTCAGAAAAACTTCGAGTTGTGTATCGTTATTGTCCATTGTTTCAACTTTCCACATATAAGTTCGACTTTGTTAGATCACCATTAGTTTTTGGTAACTCCAAGAATTCTGAATCTTTGCAATATTATAGAGCATCGAGTTAGCTTTCCAATGGTTCAAACGGTGAGTCAAT
This sequence comes from Orobanche coerulescens, assembly GCA_033398695.1. Classification (NCBI taxonomy): domain Eukaryota; kingdom Viridiplantae; phylum Streptophyta; class Magnoliopsida; order Lamiales; family Orobanchaceae; genus Orobanche; species Orobanche coerulescens. The sequence continues at coordinate 51,278,870 of CM065802.1, forward strand.
CGGAGTCCGGACGAGAGAGTTATGGTCGTTTTAGCTCACCCGCTCATTTTTCAGTTATTGGCCGATCACTGCCGAACGAACTCGGCCGTGTCGTCCGACACGGCCCGTGCTGTACTCATCCGGAAATGCCGAGGTCTCTGCCCACAGGACTCGACCGTGTCGTCTGGCATGGCCGAGTCGAACTCTTCCGGATAAGCCAGAACCGACTGCCCAGACGCCCGACCGTGTTCCAGGACACGGTCGAGTCATGCCGAGTCGCTGTCGGACAGGTCACTATCGGTAGGCCCCTTCGCGCCGCGACCATGTCAAGCAGGACACGGTCGAGTCCCTGCCGTCCAGTTGCGCGCCGCGACCCTGCCGATCGGCACGGGCCGTGTTCGACAGACCAGTCAACCCCTATAATTTCGTTTTTTGAGCCTTTCAGCTCATTCCTTCCATTTCTTCCACCTTCATACGAGAGAGAGAGGCTTGAGGGAGAGATTTTTCAATCATCTATCATTTGAGTGTGTATTTTTCATCATCTTCAATCATTTGGGAAGCTTGGATACTCGATTAAACTCGTGTTCTTCGGATCGAAGTGGTTGGATCTTCAAGAGGTAATTTCTTCAACACCTTGGACTTCGATTTTGTGTTGAGATATAATGTTTTAGACGTTATAATCATGTTATATGAAGGGATATGTATATGATTATGAGTTTGTATAAGGATTCATTGGATTATTGAGGGATTATTCAAGAACACCTTGAATATCGGGTTGAATTTGGGGGTTTTCGATTAATTGTCGTTATAATCACGCTGGATATTCATTTTGGATTATTGATCTTTTGGAAGATGTTTGTTGGTATGAAAAACTTCTTGGGGGATTTGATGGTGGCTTATTGAGATTTGATTGTAAAAAATCGGAGTTTGGCCACAACGTATTCGATATAATGCCCCAATGAATTTAGTTTAATCGTATCGACGTTTTGAGTTCGTTATATTCGTGTTTGATTCGTATATTGAACGGGTTGTTGGATATTGTATAATTCAAGGTTGTTCGAGCGATCGATATCTCAATTAGGACGTTGTTCGTGGAAGGATAATTGTCACCGGTATTGAGTAAGTTAATTCTTACTCGGTTAAAAGGATATTCATCCCTTTTGTTGTTGTTCATTCATAATCATAACTCATTCATCATTGTATTAACCGTATCAAAACGTGTTATTGTCAATTAATCACTTCAGTCATAAGGAACGACGGTTCCAATCATTTCATTGAGCTGTCATTTACTTCACTATCATTCCATCTCGGTGAGTCATTATTCATTTTCGATGTCACTTTTGTTATATCGTGGCATTCCGGGTCATACTTGTAACACCCCCAAATCCTATTGGGTTATTACAGTGCCGTGGACCCCACGCCAGGAGATCCACCAGGCGAACATGACTAAAAATACATTAATTAACACAACAAAGGAAAATCATAGTCCCTACCATGATGTCCGACACAATATTCCGATAAGGAATTTTAACGTCAAAAGTAGCCTACATGGCCAAAAAAGAAATACAACAACATCCACGAACATCTGTTCGGGTAATACAACACGACAACACTGACAAGACTGGAGTACACTCCAACCGACTGACCGACAATGATCAACTCGTACTAGTATCGCTTGAATGCCTCGTCGCCATCATCAGGCCCCTGTGTCTCAACTCTCTCCTCGCAAGCACCTAAAACATGAAAAACATGTTCCGCCACTGGGTCACCATCCAGATAATGAACATCAAATACATGTATAACATGATATGCATCCAAAGGCGTAATGAAATGGTACAATGATGATAATAATACGAAATGCTCACAAACCAAGGTAAGAACCGAGCATTCGTGCAATACTATGCCCACAAGATACTATTAATAATTGCTCGACAAAGTTAGAACATAAGTGCCCGACGGCGAATCAAAATCACGTAATACCACAATGAATGACAAGACATGAACCAAACCAGACTGAATTAATTATGAATCACAATGCCCGAAGGCTCCAATGAAATTACCAGACAATAATAAAGGCTCGAAAGTCATTCAATGAACAAATATCACAAACACTAAGTCAAACAAATTAAGTCAGAATAATGAGGGCCAAGCCATGGCACGAAGCCGTATCACAATGAGGGCCGGCCGGCATCGGCCGTATCACAATTAGGGCCGGCCACGCATCACCATATCACAATTAGGCCGGGCCACGCATCCACCCGTATCACAATGAATGATAGTGTGCCGCCTTGAGTCGGCCAACACGATGATAGTAACACACGGATAGACTCCGCCCTGATCCCAAATTAATACCTCGATTGCCTTAGAACGCCAACCGACAACAATGATGCAGTGGATGATTTAATACCTCGATTGCCTAAAACGGTCAATCGACAACAATGATACCATAAATGATTGAACACTTCGATTTGCCTGAGAACGGCCAATCGATAACAATGATACGATGAATGAGTGAATACCTCGATTGCCTTAGAAAGGTCAATCGATAACAATGATTTAGTGAATGATTGAACATTTCGATTTACCTGAGAACGGCAATTCGATAACAATGATATGAAGGATGCCTCGGCACCTTTAATCGGTTACCGACGACGAAGATGAGAAATGAGTAAGCCAATGCCTTAAATCGGCCTGTACAGTTTTAATGACAATCCGAACAGGAATAACAATGATCTCAACAATATCTTAAATTGACATCTATATTAACAACAATCGATACATCGATATCATGAACCGCCTATCGACAATGACATTAATAATGAGTATCACAATGCCTTGAATCGGCCGTTAACGAACAACAATAACATTTGGCAAAATTGCCGAAAGGTATCGTATCGAACGATCTCTTGATATCAATGAATTCATGAAGAGACTAAGTCATGGAATGATACAACACATTCATACACATACATGATGACATTAGCTCATTGACCAAGACAAGTATAAAACTTGCCTCAAACCGAAGGCGAGAAGGTACTTCCACGATCAACGCCCTTAATGAAATTACCGCCGCTTGAACAACCTTAAACAACACAAAACCAACAATTCTCTTAATACATGAATCAAGCATAATCACAACCAACTCAAAAGTCGATACAACAATACCCAAACTCATGGGGCATTTAAACAACGCGTTGTAAACAATCTCCAATTGTTTACAACCAAAACTCATTTACATCCGAAACCAACTCCCAATGAATGATTCAAAACCACAAAAACTCATGAATACTATCAATAATCCAATAGGAATACTTAGAACGATATTTCAACAACATTTAGTCGAAAACCCCCAAAATTCCAAAGTCAACCCGTAAGGGTTCTTGAACAATTCCTCAATTATTCACAAATTCCGAAAATTACACCAATGAATCCGTAGAAATACATGTATCCAAGATAGATAATCCATATCTAACATATTCCAATATAATATCGATTTAACACGAAGAGATCGGAGGCAAAACACCCAAGACTCGAAATTCTAGATCCAAGAATCATTACCTTGATTTGGAGTGATGAAACTGATTTAGATGATGATTAATCCAACTTAGAAGGTTGAAGATGATGCTAGATGATTGTAGCTCGAAAAGACCTTTCTGAATCGCCCGAGCTCGTCCGAAATGATTGAGAAATGAAGAAATGACGAACGTTGACCAAATCGTCCCTATATATACTGTCCCGCTTAGCGCGCGCTAACTCGATGTTAGCGTGCGCTAACGCTGTACCGGTAGACCAAGACTCGATCAATCGTTAGCGGCGCTAAGTACCTTTGGTAGCGTGCGCTAACGACCTTAGCGTACGTTAACCTTATGTTAGCGTGCGCTACCGATAGTTGATATCCAAAATCCTCGGAGTCCGTAACTCATCGCCCTCTGCTCGAGCGCGCTAGCGTGCGCTACTCAAGTCTTAGCGTGCGTTACGGCATAGTTAGCGACGCTATTTACCACTCGTAGCGTGCGCTACGATTTCCAAAATCAGCCCAAGACCTTCTCGGACTGCGCCTCACTTGCGCTAGCGTGCGCTAAAATCAATCATTGCGTGCGTTACATGCACCTCATTAGCGCGCGCTAACTACAATGTGTAGCGTGCGCTACCTCAAATCAAAATCAAAACATGATGATGATGATGACAATAATCTCGGCTCGATCTCAAACGGTGATGATCCCAAAATACGCCGAATGGTGAACATAGTTGATCAATATGAATGATGAATGATTATTAATGAGTGAAAAAATTGAGTGACGCTTGAATGATAATAGATGAATTCACAACCGGTATTACATACTCCCCTTAAAAAGAGTTTCGTCTCGAAACTGAGGGTAAACAACTCGGGATATGAACTATCCATCTCGATCTGAAAACAATAACGCCCAAATAGTCCTCGGGACCAAATCAACCGCAAGCCCAAGTCCCTAAGACTTGACGTCTCGAAACACAGTGAACGATTTCTCAAATTATCACGAAATCTCGAGCACAACGCCGGAGGTATGAACTCCCAACAAATGATCCAAATCTCAAGATTCTCAAATATAATCATAATAAGATAGATCAACTATAAATGATCCACATACGATACATTATTACCGATAGATTAACACTATCCAAAAACAAGGTTACATCTCAAATGTACCCAACATCGATATCCTTCCATATCATCGATTTCCTCTATCTCAACGATTTAAGGTATATCGACGATGAACTCGCCACTAACTATGATCTCGAGAAGGTCACGAGAATGAAAGTGACAAAAATGAATGATGAATGATAAATGACTACAAATCCGACAAGGATTTGGAATGACTCACCAAGGTGAATTAATAACGTCATGAGTGATAGATCCTCAAGTGATTGGAACCGCCGTTCCTCGTGAATTGAATGATTAATCGATAATTATGAGTCCCCATATGATTGATATATATGATGAATGAATTATATGAATGAATGAACGACAATGAAATGAATGATTATACTATTAACGCACAAGAATTAACTTGTTCAAACCGGTGATGAATGTCCTTACCTCTGGCCCTCGAGGCCTGATAGGGTCCCTTGGATGATGGACGGGCTGGAGTAACGAAGTCTCTCGAGGCCCTCGAGCTCTCTTGAGATTTACTGGCGCCTGAACCCCTGCAGATTTCGCCGGTGTCCCCGCCTCCCACACAGAAAACAAACAATAGCCGGCACTGCACCGGTACTAACGTGACTCGTGAATCACGATTAAAGCAAACAACGGTCGAACTCGTCGCTCGAGAGGAAGACGCTGTCCCACCAAGACGACTAGAAAACGACCCTTGGATGGCGGAGCCCGATGTCCTCTCGAACGAGCCGGCATTCTAGTCCTCTTACTCAAGAAATCAAGGATGCTTCGAGTAAGCTCCTTGATCAAAAGCTCCTCCAAGAGCCTTCCCGATGAATTCACTAAGTGAATTACAATTGTGGTTGAACAACCGCATCCTCAATCATGATTTAGCCTCTTGCTAAAATACTTAATTTTATCCGCCTCAAGACGGATAATTGACGAAGCAAATCAAGTAGTCCCCAAACTTCTCAACGATGACAATAACACCCTCGTCCCCATCGGGTTCGGGGTTCAAAACATCGACAACTTAGCTTCACGAAGTGGAGCCGGATAATACCTCTCTAACATGAGAGTCTTGAACTCGCTCCAAATACAATCACGATCGATGGGTTTCACGTAAAGCCACCACGAATAAGCGCCCTTACTCAAGTAATAAGCCGCCATCGCCACTTTACTCTCCTCCGACACCGAACCATGTCGAAGAGTTTATCAAAATGCTCGAGCCAATGAACAATATCACCGGTTCGACGAACCCTCAAAAGTAGGCGGCATCCGACGAGAGATATCGCCAACAATCTGATTCACTCCTCCACTGTCCATGAAATGGCACTGTATCCCTCATGGTGGACCACAACCCATCGAGGTCCGCATGGTCTCCACTATCCGCGTCATCCGAGTCATCTCGGGCCATCATGCCCCGCATAAATATGAATGGATCAACCCGAACACCTTCCGAGTGAGATGCCTCTCTGCACGACTCCTGACAGGTGAATGATTATCTCACGATGAATGAGTAGCCTCATTGCTTGATGAATTAATGATATCCTCGCGTTCGTGTGGGCATGCACACGAGATCCGGGTTCCGGCCCGCACCGCGGCCTCTTCCCCGCGTCCTCTCGATGACTCTATCCATACCGAAGTAGGAAAGTCACATGATTATAGATTCCGCATGAATATCGTATTATGATTACGTTACAGAGTGACAACAATGAGCATACACGCTCTAACACAATGAATGCATTAATGATTTAATGAAATGATCGTCGACATTACGTCAGTATGATAAGACCGTATGAAACATCAAATGAGGTAACATGATTGCCTGATGAAATTCTGAAATGATTACCTTGAACAAGTTAACAAGGTTGAAAATTAGATCCTCAAGATCAACAATCAACCGTGAGATGGGTGAATGATTAATGAATTAACCGAACAATGAGATTGATCAATGAGGAATGAATTAACCGAGCAATGAGATTGATCGAGTGACGAGTGAATTAGCTAAACGATGAGATTCATTGAGTGATGAATGAATTAGCCGAACGATGAGGTTAATTGAGTGATGAACGAAGCAAATCGAGTAATTGATATTGATCAATGATGAATGAATTAATCGAGTGATGAATGAGTTAATCGAGTGATGAATTAACGGGTAATGATATTGATCGAGTGATGAATGAATTATCCGAGTGATGAATTGACTGAGTAATGATATTGGTGAGTGATGAATGAATTATCCGAGTGATGAATTGACTGAGTAATGATATTGGTGAGTGATGAATGAATTATCTGAGTGATGAATTGACCGAGTAATGATATTGGTGAGTAATGAATGAATTATCCGAGTGATGAATTGACTGAGTAATGATATTGATCGAGTAATGAATGAATTATCCGAGTGATGAATTGACCGAGTAATGATATTGATCGAGTAATGAATGAATTATCCGAGTGATGAATTGACCGAGTAATGATATTGACTGAGTAATGAATGAATTATCCGAGTGATGAATTGGTGAGTAATGATATTGATCGAGTAATGAATGAATTATCTGAGTGATTAATTGACTGAGTAATGATATTGACTGAGTAATGAATGAATTATCTGAGTGATGAATTGACTGAGTAATGATATTGACTGAGTAATGAATGAATTAACATAATCGAAAAGATCAGCATGACGATTGAGGATTATTAACCGATGAATGAGTTGATCCTTAATGCTTACACAAGCCACACGTGTCCCAAAACAATTAGTCATGAATCAATCATAACACTAATATCACATATAGGTTTCAACAAGGCACGAACAATTAATGACATTATGTTTGTATGAACATTAAGATAATCGAGTCCTTTCACAGGTAATACGTAGCTTCGAGGTCTCGCGATACTAGGCTTCACTGACGACGACTCGATGAATGAATGACTCGTGCAAATGTACTAATATTAAGACTCACAAAACTCGATCGACTAGATTGTCATAACGACAATCCCACTACTACCGCGTCGGTAGGACCACATAACTCACATCTCGGGTATTTCACAACCCAAAGCTCCGATACCATTTCGTAACACCCCAAATCTTATCAAGTTATTACGGTGCCGTGGACCCCACGCCAGAGATCCACCAAAGTAACATGACTAAAAATACATTAATTAACACAACAAGGGAAAATCATAGTCCCTACCATGATGTCCGACACAATATTCCGATAAGGAATTTTAACGTCAAAAGTAGCCTACATGGCCAAAAAGAAATACAACAACATCCACGAACATCTGTCGGGTAATACAACACGACAACATCGACAAGACCGAGTACACTCCAACCGATCGACCGACAATGATCAACTCGTACTAGTATCGCTTGAATGCCTCGCCGCCATCATCATGCCCCCGTGTCTCAACTCTCTCCTCGCAAGCACCTAAAACATGAAAAAGATGTTCCGCCACGGTCGGGTCATCCGTATAATGAACATCAAATACATGTATAACATGATATGCATCCAAAGGCGTAATGAAATGGTACAATGATGATAATAATACGAAATGCTCACAAACCAAGGTAAGAACCGAGCATTCGTGCAATACTATGCCCACAAAGATACTATTAATACATGCTCGACGTGTTAGAACATAAGTGCCCGACGGCGAATCAAAATCACGAATACCACAATGAATGACAAGACATGAACCAAACCAGACTGAATTAATTATGAATCACAATGCCCGAAGGCTCCAATGAAATTACCAGACAATAATAAAGGCACGAAAGTCATTCAATGAACAAATATCACAAACACTGAAGTCAAACAAATTAAGTCAGAACAATGAGGGCCGAAGCCATGGCACGAAGCCGTATCACAATGAGGGCCGAAGCCACGGCATCCAGCCGTATCACAATTAGGGCCGAAGCCACGGCATCCAGCCGTATCACAATTAGGGCCGAAGCCACGGCATCCAGCCGTATCACAATGAATGATAGTGTGCTGCCTTGAGTCGGCCAACACGATGATAGTAACACACGGATAGACTCCGTCCTTGACAGTCCCAAATTAATACCTCGATTGCCTTAGAACGGCCAACCGACAACAATGATGCAGCGGATGATTTAATACCTCGATTGCCTAAAATGGTCAATCGACAACAATGATACCATAAATGATTGAACACTTCGATTTGCCTGAGAACGGCCAATCGATAACAATGATACGATGAATGAGTGAATACCTCGATTGCCTTAGAAAGGTCAATCGATAACAATGATTTAGTGAATGATTGAACATTTCGATTTACCTGAGAACGGCAATTCGATAACAATGATATGAAGGATGCCTCGGCACCTTTAATCAGTTACCGACGACGAAGATGAGAAATGAGTAAGCCAATGCCTTAAATCGGCCTGTACAGTTTTAATGACAATCCGAATAGGAATAACAATGATCTCAACAATATCTTAAATTGACATCTATATTAACAACAATCGATACATCGATACCGCGAACCGGCTATCGACAATGACATTAATAATGAGTATCACAATGCCTTGAATCGGCCGTTAACGAACAACAATAACATTTGGCAAAATTGCCGAAAGGTATCGTATCGAACGATCTCTTGATATCAATGAATTCATGAAGAGACTAAGTCTCGGAATGATACAACACATTCATACACATACATGATGACATTAGCTCATTGACCAGTACAAGTATAAAACTTGCCTCAAACCGAAGGCGAGAAGGTACTTCCACGATCAACGTCCTTAATGAAATTACCGGCCGCTTGAACAACCTTAAACAACACAAAAACCAACAATTCTCTTAATACATGAATCAAGCATAATCACAACCAACTCAAAAGTCGATACAACAATACCCGAAACTCATTGGGGCATTTAAACAAACGCGTTGTAAACAATCTCCAATTGTTTACAACCAAAACTCATTTACATCCGAAACCAACTCCCAATGAATGATTCAAAACCACAAAAACTCATGAATACTATCAATAATCCAATAGGAATACTTAGAACGATATTTCAACAACATTTAGTCGAAAACCCCCAAAATTCCAAAGTCAACCCGTAAGGGTTCTTGAACAATTCCTCAATTATTCACAAATTCCGAAAATTACACCAATGAATCCGTAGAAATACATGTATCCAAGATAGATAATCCATATCTAACATATTCCAACATAATATCGATTTAACACGAAGAGATCGGAGGCAAAACACCCAAGACTCGAAATTCTATATCCAAGAATCATTACCTTGATTTGGAGTGATGAAACTGATTTAGATGATGATTAATCCAACTTAGAAGGTTGAAGATGATGCTAGATGATTGTAGCTCGAAAAGACCTTTCTGAATCGCCCGAGCTCGTCCGAAATGATTGAGAAATGAAGAAATGACGAACGCTGACCAAATCTGCCCTATATATATCGTCCCGCTTTAGCGCGCTAACTCGATGTTAGCGTGCGCTAACGCGTGTACCGGTAGTCCAAGACTGATCAATCGTTAGCGTGCGCTAAGTACCTTTGGTAGCGTGCGCTAACGGCTGACCTTAGCGTACGTTAACCTTATGTTAGCGTGCGCTACCCGATAGTTGATATCCAAAATCCTCGGAGTCCGTAACTCATCGCCCTCTCGTTTCTGAGCGCGCTAGCGTGCGCTACTCTGAAGTCTTAGCGTGCGTTACCAGCATAGTTAGCGTACGCTACTTACCACTCGTAGCGTGCGCTACAAATTTCCAAAATCAGCCCAGTACCTTCTGGACTGTCTGCCTCACTTGCGCTAGCGTGCGCTAAAACTGAATCATTGCGTGCGTTACATGCACCTCATTAGCGCGCGCTAACTACAATGTGTAGCGTGCGCTACCTCTGAAACTGAAAATCAAAACATGATGATGATGATGACAATAATCTCGGCTCGATCTCAAACAGTGATGATCCCAAAATACGCCGAATGGTGAACATAGTTGACTGAATATGAATGATGAATGATTATTACTGAGTGAAAAAAAATTCTGAGTGACAGTTACTGAATGATAATAGATGAATTCACAACCGGGTATTACAATACTGGCGTGCCGGTTGGTATGTGTAGGATTTTCATGTCGGACGTTTAAGTCGTGTGTTGGTTGTTGGCCTCACATTGGACTGTGCACACGAGTCATATTGTCTCGTGAGACTGATTAGGTACAAGACCACACGTGTATTCGATCGTTGGTGGCTTGTGCACGGACACATTTCCATCCTGGGCGTAGTGTGGCGCCACCCTTTGAGCCGTACTGTTAGTTGATTCATATAGCATGTTTGATTGCGTATGTTTCGACAGGATATTTCATAACTTCAGATATAATCATGATTGTGTATTTTCAACCCTTGAGGATTGTTGTTCTTTGTAACTGACCCCGTTTGGGGATTTTGTTTTTCAGGTCTTGGCAAGGCAAAAGTACGAGGAGAACACGCTGACGTCGAGGAGTCCCAGTGATACTAGTAGGGGCCCCCGATCTTTCAGTTATTCATGTTATTGTCCTTTATTTTCCGCTGCAGACTTTCATTTGAATACTCCGTTTCATTCAGTGTTGTGTATTTTATCTTCATATAAAATACAGTATTGTCCTGGTGTGTTGTAACTAAACTCCTCATCGGAGTAATTATTGTTGTAATGTAGTTCGGTACTACATTTATCCTGTGTAATTCATTCATTTTCTTTTACCTGGTGGGTCCCAGTTGGGGATCTACGGCACTGTAATATCCGCCTAGTTTGGGGTGTTACATAAATCGTGTTGTTGGATTAGTTCGGTCTCATTAAATCGGTTATAATTTTATTCGGGTCATATCACATGCATAAAAAACGTGTAAAAACAAACAGAAATGGGTAAAAACGTATGGAAACAGATGGAAAGGGACTAAACGTGTAAATCGTGTTGTTGGATTAGTTTGGTCTCATTAAATTGGTTATAATTTTGTTCGGGGCATATCACAAGTGCATAAAAAAAGTGTAAAAACAAACAGAAATGGGTAAAAACGTATGGAAACGGATGAAAAGGGGCTAAACGTGTAAATCGTGTTGTTGGATTAGTTCGGTTTCATTAAATCGGTTATAATTTTATTCGGGTCATATCACGTGCATAAAAAACGTGTAAAAACAAACAGAAATGGGTAAAAACGTATGGAAACGGATGAAAAGGAACTAAACGTGTAAATCGTGTTGTTGGATTAGTTCGGTCTCATTAAATCGGTTATAATTTTATGCGGATCATATCACATGCATAAAAAACGTGTAAAAACAAACAGAAATGGGTAAAAACGTATGGAAACAGATGAAAAGGGACTAAACGTGTAAATCGTGTTGTTAGATTAGTTTGGTCTCATTAAATCGGTTATAATTTTATTCGGGTCATATCACACATGCATAAAAAACATGTAAAAACAAACAGAAATGGGTAAAAACGTATGGAAACAGATGAAAAGGGACTAAGCGTGTAAATCGTGTTGTTGGATTAGTTCGGTCTCATTAAATCGGTTATAATTTTGTTCGGGTCATATCACGTGCATAAAAAAAGTGTAAAAACAAACAGAAATGGGTAAAAACCTATGGAAACGGATGAAAAGGGACTAAACGTGTAAATCGTGTTGTTGGATTAGTTCGGTCTCATTAAATCGGTTATAATTTTATTCGGGTCATATCACGTTCATAAAAAACGTGTAAAAACAAATAGAAATGGGTAAAAACGTATGGAAACGGATGAAAGGGACTAAACGTGTAAATCGTGTTGTTGGATTAGTTCGGTCTCATTAAATCGGTTATAATTTTATTCGGGTCATAACACGTGCATAAAAAACATGTAAAAACTAACAGAAATGGGTAAAAACGTATGGAAACGGATGAAAAGGGACTAAACGTGTAAATCGTGTTGTTGGATTAGTTCGGTCTCATTAAATCGGTTATAATTTTATTCGGGTCATAACACGTGCATAAAAAACGTGTAAAAACAAACAGAAATGGGTAAAAACGTATGGAAACGGATGAAAAGGGACTAAACGTGTAAATCGTGTTGTTGGATTAGTTCGGTCTCATTAACTCGGTTATAATTTTATTCAGGTCATAACACGTGCATAAAAAACGTGTAAAAACAAACAGAAATGGGTAAAAACGTATGTAAACGGATGAAAAGGGACTAAACGTGTAAATCGTGTTGTTGGATTAGTTCGGTCTCATTAAATCGGTTATAATTGTAATACCCGGATTTTCAGTATAAATTTTTCGCGTTATTTTATCTGAGATATACTGTATAGTTTGGTATCTATACAGTGTGGATAAAATAAATTGAGAACCGAGACAGTTATACTGGTGTGATTACCGTTTTTGATTGACAGATATATTCAGGATATGTTGTATCAGGTTGAACTGATTTGGATATCAAGTATACCATATGAAAATATTTTGGATTCAGTATGTGTATTCAGTATGTCGTATGTTCGTATTTGTTATGTCGAGACGTTGGACAGGAATTGCTGTAAATGGCTAAGTATGGAAGCCATTACGTACGTTATGTGTTGAAGCTTACATACGTTAAATTGGTAGAGTTACGTACGTTATGGCCGAGACATTACGTACGTAACATGGGAATCAGACGATCGAGTCGTGGTCGGCAGGTGGGACCCTGTGTCGGCAACTTTCGGCGGAGGATGTTGACAGGTGAGTCAACGTACGTGTTACGTACGTTATACAGGACGTGTTACGTACGTAACACGACCATCAGATCGTAGCAAGTCAATCGGTATATTACGTGACGTTATATGGCATGGGTTACGACGTAAGGAAGTTCATGTTTTGAGGCGTAGGTGCAGGATGGCATTACGTACGCTAACCAGGACAAGATAGCGTCGTAAGATGTGTTACGACGTTAACTTGGGAATGTTACGTACGTAACGAGCGGGAGTTTATATAAGGAATGGCCGTCATTTCATTTCACTTCAGCATTTCTCTTCGTTTTTCATCTCTAAACATTGAGAGAGGGATATTTTGGCTCTCCTAATTCGATTTTGAGCTTGAGGGCTTGGATTTGGAGCTTGGATATGGAGTTATTGATGATTCTTGAAGTGATTTCTTGTGTATTCCATCTTCTAAGAGGTATGTTGGATAATCCTCCTTTTCATTTCGGATTTTTGATGTTGTTATTGATAAATGATTCGTATGAAGATGATTAAGATGATGTTTTTTCGATTCTTGAGGTTATATGAGGTGTATGTTGAAGGAAGATAATGAATTGGTGATCAAATGATTCGATTATGTTGTTATGATTATGGAATCGTGGTATTCTCGATGTTCTTGGTGGTTTATTGCGAATCAAGATGTTATGAGAAGTATATGTTGAAGGACATGATTATATACACCTTGAATTATGATTAAGAGTTGTTTAGATGTTAGAAAACATCGGGTTATGTTGTTTTATGGATTATGAACGTGAATTTGGATAATTCGTGTTCTTGAAGAACTCCTGAGTTACATGTTATGATTTTGGAAGGATTTCAGATAATTTTGGAATGTGATTATTCAAGATAATAATCGGTAAATTATTTTCTACGAATTTACAAGTATGAACAAGAAGGAGTTTTGTCTTCGTATTTGGAGTTGAAGTTGGAATCGAACATGTTATAAAATCCTTAATGTCGAGATGAATTGATCATTGATTTGATGAATACGTTTTAAAGTGTTGGTGTTTTGGATATGAATATGGAATATTCACATTTAGAACTAAGTTATGTATTTGGTACAATATTCGTATAGGAATACGAATATGATTTCGAGTTTGATGAGAATTATTATCCATGATTGAATTTGGAAATTCATACTTATTGAATAAGTGTTCAATTCGGATAATGGAATTATTTGAAACCTTTGGAATATGGTTATTTATGATGTTGAATTAATCGGATCGTCCGGATTGATAATGATAACCGGTAATTGGTTTATATTATGAATTTACAAGGAGGAAACTTGTATCCGTATTTAAGATTGAATTTGGAATCGGTAATGTTAGACCCTTGTTGGTTTAAATTGATTATTGATATGATCTTCGGATTTTGGAATCGTATTGTGGTTTTGAATTCGTGTTTGATTGGTTCGGGTTGTTTGGATATGTGTTTAATCGGGATATCGTTGAACCGTTGAGTTTGTTGGTTGAGTATGTCGGTTATTGATTTTTATTGAATGTGTGTTAATCGGTGCTTGCAATAGGTTGATATGTTTTGATCGTGGATTATGACCGTTGTGTTGCGGTTGAGGTCGAAGAGTTCGTATATTGCTTTGTTCGGGGCTGAAGAGCTCGTGGATGAAGGCAATGGATTTTGGTAAAGTCTTCGTGGTATCGGTATCGAGGCAAGTTTATACTTGTTCAGTTTATAACATTCGATGAATGGTTTCGTTTTCATTTCATTTATAATTCGTATAGCAATGTTGTTAGAAATGTAAGTTGTTGGGATAATGGTTTGTATATCGTGTTCTGGTTGTATTAAATCATAAGGTATATGATTTAATTGTGTTCAGGGAAGACGTGAGTTATCTTTGGTCAAGGATATAGAATATCGGATATCGAGGATAGTTATCGTGATGACATAAGTATCGGGATAAAGGTTTTTGGTATTGAATGGATGGTACTTAATTTGAGATTATTTGTATAACTGTGTATTCGTTCAGGGAGGTTGTTCGTGAAAAGGATGTTGTCTCCGGCTTTGAGGTAATTTATGTATTGTTCAGTTATGAGATAATTATTATGTTGAGTTGTTGTATATGTTGTACGTTGAGGCTTCGTGTATTGAGATTCATATTGGTTGTTCGTTGATGGATGTCGATCCCAGAACTGTTGTCTAAGATTGTTGATCGTATGGATTATCCTTTGGGGTTTGTGATCCCAGGATTGTTGTTTTGAATATTGATTGGTCGTGTCGACTTTTCATTGTCAGACTATTGTTGTTCACTTCGGTGAGTCTTTTGATCCTTGTTGGATATGTGTTTCTTTGAGTTTCGTTGTCATGTTGCATCGTGACATATCTGGAGTCATATCTGCGTTCCGATTGGATATTGTGTAGGATTTTTAGCTGGGCACATATATAGTCATGCGTGAATATTTTCCGTGAAAGGACACGAGACGTAGTTCGTTGAGGCTAATTAGGTACATTGTCTCACGTATATCCTGGATTCCGTATACGGGGTGGACATGTGCACTGACACATATTCGGATCAGGCGTACTATGATTTCCATCTTTGAGCCATATTGTTTGGTCGTTCATCCTCCATTCATGGTTGGGTATGTTCGACGGTTTGCGACTGGTTGTTCATACGCCCGAGGGGTATGTTTCGACAGTCGAGGTTATTTTCTTGAGATCCATTATTGTTGATCATTTGGAGTTTACCCTGTTGATGGTATTCTCGGTTATTATTGATCCTTCATTGATTGCGTTCGAGATTTACCTTGTTGATGGTATTCTCAATTATCGTGATCCTTTATTGGTCGTATTGGAGTTATCATGTCGATGATATTCTCAGTGATGTTTTGGTTGATCATTGTTATTGATCGTATGAGCATTCGGACTATACGTCGGTGTTTCAGGATTTGTTATCATTATCATGTGGTAGTCGATCTACAGATATGTTGTGTATTATTGGTTTATCCAGGTTGAGATTTGATTGCGTAATCCGACGGACAGGATTTGGCACAGATTGGATTATTTCCACACTTATGAGTTATGATGATGTTTTGAGGATTATCGGTATTTTTTTGGAATTCAATACAGATAATTGTTGTTAAGTTCATTTAGTCATTCGAGGATGCGAAATGTGGATTATGGTAAGGATTGGATTGTTATGGATTGGTACGATTATAACGATAAGATTACGTTGGTAGTATTCTTACAGTATTATTACATTGGTATGTAATTATTTATGATGATGTGATCGATATCATTATTGAGTATTGTGGCTGACCCCGTCGTGGGCTTTATTTTTAGGTACTCGGAGATCGAGCTAGTAGCGGTCGTGAAGGGATGAGCTTCCCGATGTGATACTGGCGGTGGCATGTTTTGGAGTATTGAGTATTTCTTTTCTGGTTATTCATTTCCGCTGCAAATGTGTATTTTGAACTGCATTTATCCGCTGCGTGTGTATATTTCAAAATGGCTTTTCGGTATCTTTATCCGCTACGTATGTGTATTTTAAATGGCCCTTTTGGCACTTGCGAACTTGGGTTATTTCGTTAGACCTTTTTCCTAAACTATTTTATCGGTACGTTTAAGCGGCGTCTTAACGTACATTTTGAACTATCGAGATTTGGCACTTCGCCTTGTATTTTCAAATGGTATTTTATGACGGTATTTCAAAATTATGCTTTTGAAAATATTTGAGTATTTAAAATATTACCGTCATCGGTCTTTTGGCGTTTTTGAATTGGTTTTGTAAACGGTTTTTAGCCTGGTGGGTTCCGGCGCGGGACCCACGGCACTGTAATATCCCGGATGGTTTTGGGGGTGTTACAATAATTTTATTCGGGTCATAACACGTGCATAAAAAACGTGTAAAAACAAACAGAAATGGGTAAAGACGTATGTAAACGGATGAAAAGGGACTAAACGTGTAAATCGTGTTGTTGGATTAGTTCGGTCTCATTAAATCGGTTATAATTTTATTCGGGTCATATAGCGTGCATAAAAAACGTGTAAAAACAAACAGAAATGGGTAAAAATGTATGGAAACGGATGAAAAGTGACTAAACGTGTATATCGTGTTGTTGGATTAGTTCGGTCTCATTAAATCGGTTCTAATTTTATTCGGGTCATATCACATGCATAAAAATCTTGTAAAAACAAACAGAAATGGGTAAAAACGTATGGAAACAGATGAAAAGGGACTAAACGTGTAAATCGTGTTGTTGGATTAGTTCAGTCTCATTAAATCAGTTATAATTTTATTCGGGTCATATCACACAGGCATAAAAAACGTGTAAAAACAAACAGAAATGGGTAAAAACGTATGGAAACAGATGAAAAGGGACTAAACGTGTAAATCGTGTTGTTGGATTAGTTCGGTTTCATTAAATCGGTTATAATTTTGTTCGGGTCATATCACGTGCATAAAAACGTAAAACAAACAAATGAAATGGGTAAAAACGTATGGCAACGGATGAAAAGGGACTAAACGTGTAAATCGTGTTGTTGGATTAGTTCGGTCTCATTAAATCGGTTATAATTTTATTCGGTCATAACACGTGCATAAAAACGTGTAAAAACAAACAGAAATGGGTAAAAACGTATGGAAACGGATGAAAAGGGACTAAACGTAAATCGTGTTGTGGATTAGTTCGGTATCATTATATCGGTTATAATTTTTTTCGGGTCATATCCAGTGCATAACAAACGTGTAAACACAAACAGAAATGGGTAAAAACGTATGGAAACGGATGAAAAGGGACTAAACGTGTAAATCGTGTTGTTGGATTAGTTCGGTCTCATTAAATCGGTTATAATTTTATTCGGGTCATATCACGTGCATAAAAACGTGTAAAAACAAACATGAAATGGGTAAAAACGTATGGAAACGGATGAAAAGGGAATTAACGTGTAAATCATGTTGTTCTATTAGTTAGGTCTCATAAAATCGGTTATAATTTTATTCGGGTCATAACACGTGCATAAAAACGTGTAAAAACAAAAATGAAATGGGTAAAGACGTATGGAAACGGATGAAAAGGGACTAAACGTGTAAATCGTGTTGTTGGATTAGTTCGGTCTCATTAAATCGGTTATAATTTTATTCGGGTCATAACACGTGCATAAAAAACTAGTAAAAACAAAAAGAAATGAGTAAAAACGTATGGAAACGGATGAAAAGGGACTAAACGTGTAAATCGTGTTGTTGGATTAGTTCGGTCTCATTAAATCGGTTATAATTTTATTCGGGTCATATCACGTGCATAAAAAACGTGTAAAAACAAACAGAAATGGGTAAAAACGTATGGAAACGGATGAAAAGGGACTAAACGTGTAAATCGTGTTGTTGGATTAGTTCGGTCTCATTAAATCGGTTATAATTTTATTCGGGTCATAACACGTGCATAAAAAACGTGTAAAAACAAACAGAAATGGGTAAAAAATTATGGAAACGGATGAAAAGGGACTAAACGTGTAAATCGTGTTGTTGGATTAGTTCGGTCTCATTAAATCGGTTATAATTTTATTCGGGTCATATCACATGCATAAAAAACGTGTAAAAACAAACAGAAATGGGTAAAAACGTATGGAAACAGATGGAAAGGGACTAAACGTGTAAATCGTGTTGTTGGATTAGTCTGGTCTCATTAAATCGGTAATAATTTTGTTCGGGGCATATCACACGTGCATAAAAAAACTGTAAAAACAAACAGAAATGGGTAAAAACGTATGGAAACGGATGAAAAGGGACTAAACGTGTAAATCGTGTTGTTGGATTAGTTCGGTTTCATTAAATCGGTTATAATTTTATTCGGGTCATATCACGTGCATAAAAAACGTGTAAAAAGAAACAGAAATGGGTAAAAACGTATGGAAACGGATGAAAAGGAACTAAACGTGTAAATCGTGTTGTTGGATTAGTTCGGTCTCATTAAATCGGTTATAATTTTATTCGGGTCATATCACGTTCATAAAAAACGTGTAAAATGTAATACCCGGTTGTAATTCAGTCATTATCATTCACTAATTTCATTCGGTGATTGTCACTCAGTGGATTTTCACTCATTTATAATCATTCATCAATCATGTTCATTCACCCGTGTTCACCGTTCGGAAAAACTTCGAGTTGTGTATTGTTATTGTCCATTGTTTCAACTTTACACATATGAGTTCGACTTTGTTAGATCACCATTAATTTTTGGTAACTCCAAAAATTCTGAATCTTTGCAATATTATAGAGCATAGAGTTAGCTTTCCAATGGTTCAAACGGTGAGTCAATCGGTGTCCGGACGAGAGAGTTATGGTCGTTTTAGCTCACCCGCTCATTTTTTTCAGTTATTGACCGATCACTGCCGACCGAACTCGGCCGTGTCGGTGCTGTACTCGTCCGGAAATGCCGAAGTCTCTGCCACAGGACTCGACCGTGTCGTCTGGCACGGCCGAGTCGAACTCTTCCGAATAAGCCAGAACCGACTGCCCAGACGCCCGACCGTGTTCCAGGACACGGTCGAGTCAATGCCGAAGCGCCGCGACCATGTCAAGCGGACACGGTCGAGTCCCCGCCGCCGCCAGGCCGCGGCCGTGCCGATCGGCACGGGCCGTGTCCGATGCATCAAAGAAACCCCTATAATTTCGTTTTTTTAGCATTTCAGCTCATTTCTTCATTCTTTCACCTTCATACGCGAGAGAGGGTCTTGAGGGAGAGATTTCTTCATCAATTATCACTTGAGTGTGGTTTTTAATCATTTTCATTCGGTTGTGAAGCTCGGATCATCGATCTATCGCGTGTTCTTCGAATCATAGTGCTTGAATCTTCAAAGGTAATCTTCATCAAACCTCTCGATTTTCGAATTGTGTTGAGATATGATGTTTTGGATGTTAAGATCATGTTGTATGAAGTGATATACGTATGATTATGGATATGTTCGATTATTCATTGGATTATTGAAGGATTATTCAAGAACACTTTGAATGTTGTGTCGATTTAGGGGTTTTCGATTAATTGTTGTTGAAATCACGAATTTGGATATTCATAATGGATTATTGATCGTATTGGAGATGTTTTGTTGGTTTGAAACACTTCTTGAGGATTTGGTGTTGGTATTTTGAAGTTTGGTTATAAACAATCGAAGTTGACCACAAAGTGTTCGATATAATGCCCCAATGAACTTGGTCTTATCGTACCGACGTTTTGAGTTCATTATATTCGTGTTTGATGCGTATATTGAACGAATTGTTGGTAATTGTATTTATTCAAGGTTGTTCGAGCGACCGATATCTCAATTTGGACGTTGTTCGTGGAAGGATAATTGTCACCGGCGTTGTGTAAGTTAATTCTTACTCGGTTAAAAGGATAATCATTCCTTTTGTTGTTGATCATTTATAATCATAACTCATTCATCATTGTGTTAATCATATTAAGACTTGTAATTGTAATACCCAGTTGTAATTCAGTTATTATCATTCAGTATTTATCATTCAGTAATTGTCATTCAGTAATTTCACTCATTAATGATCATTTGTCACTCATATTCAATCATGGTATTCATCATTCATAGTAATTGTATCGTGTATCAATCGTCATTCATCACTAATCTAATTGGAGTTTCGTGCCGTGTTTATCATCGTCGTCATTTTCATTGTGGACTGTGCGTGAGGAAGTAGCGCACGCTACGTACTCTTTTTAGCACATGCTAATTGAGTATAGGTAGCGCACGCTACCACTCAGCATTATCGCACGCTAATGTTACCCTGGCTGCAGCCCAGAAGGTACTGGACTGCAGGTGAGTTATTAGTAGTGCACGCTACGAGTGGTAAGTAGCGCGCGCTAGTGGGTTGTAGTAGCGCACGCTAATAATTACTGTAGCGCGCGCTAAGGACGGATCAGGTTGAGTCCAGTGGCTACTGGACTGCACTGGATTAATTCATAGCGCACGCTATGAGTGATATTTAGCGTACGCAAACGATGTAGTAGCGCACGCTAAATATTGGTTGTAGCGCACGCTACCGAGGTCAGATCAGAGGACAGACGGTTTCTGGATTCCAGTACTGGGCATCTAATAATTCGTTAGCGCACGCTAATCATGGGTATTAACGCACGCTAATGGTATGGTTGTAGCGCACGCTACAAAAGGTACGTAGTGCGCGCTACCGTTTTCGGACAGTGGGTACTGGACTACCCAAATTACCCGTTAGCGCACGCTACGCACAATGGCTAGCGCACGCTAACCTGGAGTGACTATATATTGGACAGTTAGCCTGAGTTTCGTCATTTCTCATTTCCCTTCGTTTTTGGAGAGACTTCGGGCGATTTTGGGCGACTTGGAGTGTTCTCTTCGAGCTGCTATCACCTATCATCATATTCAAGGATTTGAGTTGGATTATCACCACTTCATCATCTCCTTAACATCAAATCAAAGGTATTAATCTCTTGGATCTAGAATTTTAAATTTTTGGGTTTTTCCTTCCGTTTTCTTCGTGTAAGCTTGGATTATTGTCGGAATACATTAGATATGGATTATCTACCTTGGATAAATGTATTCCTACGGATTTAATGGCTATTTTCGGAATTATTTCAAGAACCCTTGGGGTTGACTTCGGGTAATTTGGGGATTTTCCGATTGATGTTGTCGTAATCTCGAATTGTGGATTCCTATTGGATTATTGATGTCATTAATATTGTTTTGTTGGTTTGGATCAATCATTTGAGGTTGGTTTCGATAAATTGGATTTGGTTGTAACCAACGGGAAGGATATTTTTAACGTATTCGTTAGAGTGCATCTACGAGTTTGGATATTATTGTATCGACGTTTGAGTTGGTTATGATCGTGTTTGATGCGTGTATTGATCGAATTATGGGTAATTGTGTTATTCAAGGTTGTTCGAGCGACCGACAGTTCATTTAGGACGTTGTTCGTGGACGGACATTCTTCATCGGTATTGTGTAAGTTAATTCTTACTCGGTTAAAAGGATATTCATTCCTTTTGTTGTTGTTCATTCATAATCATAATTCATTCATAATGTATTAACCGTATTGGGACTCGTAATTGTCAATAAATCACTTCATTAACAAGGAACAACGGTTCCAATCATTTCATTGAGCTATCATTTGTTTCACTATCATTCATCTTGGTGAGTCATTCTTAATTTTGTCGATTGGTATTCATTATTATTCTTCATGGTCATTCCTTGCCCATATGACCTTCTGGGTTCATATTGCGTGGTCGGGTGGGGATGTGTGGAATTTTTAGTCGGGCACGTGATGGTCATGTGTTGGGTTCACCGACACATTGGACTGTGCACACGGTAATGTACCTCCGTGAGACTAATTAGGTACAAGGGCGGGTGTGTCCGGACACTCGTCTTGTGCACTTGCACATACCATTATGGGCGTACTATGATGCCTCTCTTCAGCGTCATTTCATAATTGAGATATATCATGATTGTGTTTATTCAACTCTTGAGGATTGTTGTTCTGTGTAACTGACCCCGGCTGGGGATTTTGTTTTTCAGGTCATGGCAAGGCAAAAGCACGGGAATAGCATGTTGGCGGCGAGGAGTCCCAGTGATATTATTAGGGGGCCCCGATCTTTCAGTCTTTCATGTTGTTGTCCTTTATTTTCCGCTGCAGACTTTCATTTGGATACTCCGTTTCTTTCAGTGTTGTGTATTTTATCTTCATATAAAATATACTAGTATTCGGTATTGTCCTGGTGTGTTGTACTTAAACTCCTCATCGGAGTATTTGGTAATATAATGTTGTTCGGTACTACAATTATATTATTTAATTCATCATTTTCATTCGCCTGGTGGGTCCCAGTCGGGGATTCACGGCACTGTAATATCCGCCTAGTTTGGGGTGTTACAGTAATTATCGAATAATCACTTCATAAACGAGGAACGGCGGTTCCAATCATTTCATTGAAACTATCAATCACTTCATCATTTCTTTCATCTCGGTAAGTCATTCTTGACTTTGTCAGATTATTATTATTCATTGATATTCATTATGGTCATTCTCGTTCATATGACCTTCTGAGTTCATATTGCGTGGCCGGGTGCGGATGTGTGGAATTTTTAGTCGGGCACGTGATGGCCATGTATTGGGAGTGATACATTGGACTGTGCACACGGTAACAGATTACCTCCGTGAGACTAATTAGGTACAAGGACGGGTGTGTCCGGTCATTCGTCTTGTACACTTGCACAGAACACTACGGGCGTACTATGATACTCCTCTTCAGCGTAATTCATAATTAAGATTATTTCATAACTTCAGTTAAATCATGATTGTGTATTTTCAACCCTTGAGGATTGTTGTTCTGTGTAACTGACCCCGGTTGGGGATTTTGTTTTTCAGGTCATGGCAAGGCAAAAGCACGGGAATAGCATGCTGACGTCGAGGAGTCCCAGTGATACTAGTAGGAGGCCCCAGTCTCTCCGTTTGTTTCAATCATTTCAGTCATTTCCGTCATTGTATTTTCCGCTGCAAATTCCGTTTGAGATGTTTATTTGTTCAGGGTGGTGTATTTTATCTCCATATAAAATATACTAGTATTCTGTTTTGTCCTGGTGTATTGTACTTAAACTCCTCATAGGAGTACTTGGTAACATAATGTGGTTCGGTACTACAATTATATTATTTAATTCATCACTTTCATTGCCTGGTTGGTCCCAGTTGGGGATTCACGGCACTGTAATATCCGCCTAGTTTGGGGTGTTACAGAGTTGGTATCGGAGCGTGGTTTTGAATACTACCTTCTGAGTCGTGTCTCATTTGAAATCATCGTCATTAGACTAGTATCATTGGACTTTCGCGTCACGTGTAACCTGTGCAAATGCCGAGCCAATCAGACCGAAAGAACTGTAAGATTTCTAACGCCATGGTATAATTTCTGGCAATAGTCATTCATTCATCATTCATCAATTAACAATCCTCAAACATCATCATTCATTGTGATCAGGACGATCATGTTAACTCATTAATCACTTAATTCATTTCATTACTCAGTTAATGATCAAGACGATCATGTTAACTCATTAATTACTCAATTCATTTCATTGCTCAGTTGTCGATCTAGATGATCATATTATTAATCTTGTTAAGTTGTTCAAGATAATCATTTCAAGAATTTCATCAGATAATCATGTCACTTCAGTAAATCATTCATATAATCACTAAGTTAGAGCATGTATACTCATTTTCATCATCTCATGACATAATCATAACGTGGTGATCATGCGGGAAATATAATCATTATGCGACCTTCCTACTTCAGTATGGGGAGAGCTGTCAGGGGATGCACAGGGAGAGGCCGCGGTGCGGGTCGAAACCCAGGAAATAATCACTCGCTGTCGGGAAATCGTGCCCAGGACTCGGCTCGATCAGAAGATGTTCGGGTTGACCCACTCACTTTTATGCAGGCCATGATGACCCATGTACAATTGCTCAATCATCATTGCGCCACTCTGGCCGGATTAATCGAGAGAACTCTCCCGTATGAGCCGACTGCTAAGGAATTTGCTAAACAACAACCTTCATCTGTCAGCAAGAAATCAACGAAGCGTAATCAATCCGAAGGCGATCAGTCAACCTTCAAGAAGCCTCGTGTGAGTCCTATCGTTTCTGAGCGACCTCCTGCGGTGCTTAATCGTGCGGGATCTCAGTCCCGAGCGGCCAGTTCGGCCATCACCTATTTCAATTGTGGAACGCCGGGTCATTTCAGCACTAAGTGTCTGAAACCGTCTATCACGTGCTATAATTGTGGGAATTTTGGGCATAAGGCCCGTTTTTGCCGAAAGGACTCCAAGTCGGCTCCGGCGGCATCTCAGGACCCGAAGCAATTAGCGATCTTAATCGATCGCTCACAACGCTGCTTAAGACAATGGAAGCAAGTAAAGTTGGAGCTCATATTTATCAGACGGGAGCGTCTGGTTCGGGGGCTGGCAAGTCCCAGATTCATGTGATGAAGAGGACCGACGATCCGGTGGCCCGAATGATCTCAGGTATACTCGTAATTTTATTTCAACATGTGTGTACCTTTTGATGCTGGTGCACCGCATTCATTCATTTTCAAATCATGTTTGAATGGACTTATTTTGGGATAGTCCTATTGCTTGTGGACCTCATACCGTCGGTCTACCTGACGATGGAAGAATTTTCGGAAATCATACCGAAGTAAGCTTAAAGACCGCGATTGGTTGGTGGACCTAATCGTGGTGAATTTATCTGAGGACGATGTAATATTGGGTATTAGTTGGATTGATCGTCTTGGTACTATCCTCAATGTTTGTAAGCGTTTGGTCGCTATTGTAATACCCAGTTGTAATTCAGTAATTATCATTTAGTATTTATCATTCAGTAATTGATACTCAGTAATTTCACTCATTATTGATCATTTGTCACTCATATTCAATCATGGTATTCATCATTCAGAGTAATTGTATCGTGTATCAATCATCATTCGTCACTAATCTAATTGGAGTTTCGTGCCGTGTTTATCATCGTTGCCATTTTTCGTTATGGGCTGTGCGTGAGGAGAAGCGCACGCTACGTACTCTTTTTAGCGTACGCTAATTGAGTACAGGTAGCGCACGCTACCACTCAGCATTAGCGCACGCTAATGTTACCCTGGCTGCAGTCCAGAAGGTACTGGACTGCAGGTGAGTTATTAGTAGCGCACGCTACGAATGGTAAGTAGCGCGCGCTAGTGGGTTGTAGTAGCGCACGCTAATTATGTAGAGTAGCGCGCGCTAAGGACGGATCAGGTTGAGTCCAGTGGCTACTGGACTGCACTGGATTAATTCATAGCGCACGCTATGAGTGATATTTAGCGTACGCAAACGGTATAGTAGCGTACGCTACTTGTTGGTTGTAGCGCACGCTACCGAAGTCAGATCAGAGGACAGTCAGATTCTGGATTCCAGTACTGGGCATCACATAATTCGTTAGCGCACGCTAACAATGGGTTTTAACGCACGCTAGTGGTATGGCCGTAGCGCACGCTACAAAAAGGTACGTAGCGCGCGCTACCGTGTTCGGGCAGTGGGTACTGGACTACCCAAATTACCCGTTAGCGCACGCTACGCACAAGGGCTAGCGCACGCTAACCTGGATTGGCTATATATTGGACAGTTAGCCTGAGTTCGTCATTTTATCATCCTTTCTCATTCCCTCATCGGTTTCGGGCGATTTCGGGCATTTTGGAGAGTTCTCTTCGAGCTTCTATCATCCATCATCATCTTCAAGTCTTTGAGTTGGACTATCATCACTTCATCATCTCCATAACATCGAATCAAAGGTATTAATCTCTTGGATCTAGAATTTCGTATTTTTGAGTTTTTCCTTCCGATTTCTTCGTGTAAGCTTGGATTATCATTGGAATATGTTAGATATGGATTATCTACCGTGGATAAGTATACTCTTACGGATTTAATGGTTATTTTCGGAATTATTTCAAAAACCCTTGGGGTTGACTTCGATTAATTGGGGATTTTCCGAGTGATGTAGTTGTAATCTCGAATTGAGGATTCCTAATGGATTATTGATATCATTAAAGTGTTTTGTTAATTCGGTATGCTCATTTTGGTGTTGGTTTCGATATATTCGTGATTGGATATTTTCGAAGTCGTGTGGTTGGTTACGTATTCGTTAGAATGCCCGATGAGTTTGATTATCGTTGTTTCGACCTTTGGGTTAGTCGTGTTTTTTTGCTTGATATGTGTATTGAACGGTTGTTGGTAATTATTGTTATTTAAGGTTGTTCGAGCGACCGGTATTTCACTTAGGACGTTGTTCGTGGATGGACATTCTTCATCAGTATTGTGTAAGTTGATTCTTACTCGGTTAAAATGATATTCATTCCTTTTGTTGTTGATCATTCATAATCATAACTCATTCATCATTGTATTAATCATTTTGAGACAGGTAATTGTCAGATAATCATTTCATTAGCAAGGAACGGCGGTTCCAATCATTTCATTGAAAACTATCAATCACTTCATTATCACTTTCATATCGGTGAGTCATTCTTGACTTTGTCGGATTATTATTATTCATTGATATTCATTATGGTCATTCTTGTTCATATGACCTTCTGGGTTCATATTGCGTGGCCGGGTGCAGATGTGTGGAATTTTTAGTCGGGCACATGATGGCCATGTATTGGGAGTGATACAATGGACTGTGCACACGGTAACGATTACCTCCGTGAGACTAATTAGGTACAAGGACGGGTGGGTCCGGTCATCCGTCTTGTACACTTGCACAGAACACTACGCGCATTTATGATGCTCCTCTTCACGTAATTCATAACTAAGGATATTTCATAACTTCGCTAAATCATGTTTGTGTATTTTCAACCCTTGAGGATTGTTGTTCTCAGAATCGACTTCGTTGGGGATTTTGTTTTCGTGTCACGGCAAGGCAAAGGCACGGAAGAGCATGTTGACGGTGACGAGTCCCGATGATACTAGTAGGGGGCCCTACCATTCCGTTTATTTCACTATTTCACCATTTCCGTCATTTGTATTTTCCGCTGCAAATTCCGTTTGAGATGCTTATTTGTTCAGGGTGGTGTATTTTATCTCCATATAAAATATACTAGTATTCTGTTTTGTCCTGGTGTAATGTACTTAAACTCCTCATCGGAGTACTTGGTAATATAATGTGGTTCGGTACTACAATTATATTATTTAATTCATCATTTTCATTTGCCTGGTGGGTCCCAGTCGGGGATTCACGGCACTGTGATATCCGCCTAGTCTGGGGTGTTACAGAGTTGGTATCGGAGCGTGGTTTTGAATACTACCCTCCAAGTCATGTCTCATTTGAAATCATTGTCATCGGACTAGTATCATTGGACTTTCGCGTCACGTGTGACCTGTGCAAATGCCGAGCCAATCAGACCAAGAACTGTAAGATTTCTAACGCCATGGTATAATTTCTGGCAAGAATCAATTCATTCATAATTCATCAGTTACCAATCCTCAACCATTATTTTCATTTGACCAGGACGGTCATGTTAACTCGTTAATAACTCAATTCATTCATTGTTCAGTTGTTGATCAGGAAGATCGAATCATTAATCATTTAGACTTGTTCAAGATAATCATTTCAGTAATTTCATCAGATAATCATGTCACCTCAATTAATCATTCATGTAATCACTGTGTTAGAGCGCGTAAGCTCATTTTCATCATCTCATGTCATAATCATAACGTGTTATTCATACGGGGAATATAATCATCATGTGACTTTCCTACTTCAGTATGGAGAGGGCAAGAAGAGGACGTGGAGGACGAGGCCGTGGAGCGGGCCGAATCCCGAGAGCTCGTGTGAATACACATGCAAACGCGAGAAATAATGCTAATTCATCGAGCAGCGACACTGCCACTCATTCACCTGGACGCGATCATTCACTTTCGGGGAGTCGTACCCGGGACACGACTCAGTCAGAAGGTGTCCGGGTTGACCCACTCGCTTTCATGCAGGGCATGATGGCCCAAATGACCCAGATGGCACAGCTGATGGAGACGATGCATAACTCCGTCAATCATAATCAACAGGCTCCTCCGCCGCCACCTCAGAGGCAAGAGAGGAATGTGAGCAATATCATCGGGGATATCTCTCGCCAGAGGCCACCTACTTTTGAGGGCTCGTCTGAGCCGGCGGATATCATTCATTGGCTCGAGCATTTCGAGAAGTTGTTTGTTATGGTAGAGTGTCCCGAAGGACACAAAGTTTTTGTTGCGGCTTACTACCTCGGTAAGAGCGCTCATTCTTGGTGGTTGTCGTTGAAGCCCACCGAAGGATCATGCACTTGGGACCAGTTCAAGACTCTCATGATGGAGAGGTATTATCCGGCCCCACTCAGAGATGCCAAGCTGTCAGAATTACTCACCCCCGACCCCTCAGGCTACGAGGATGTTCTCGCCATTGCCGAGAAGTTTCAGGAACTTCTTCCGTTCGCCTCATCTATCATTCATTCCGAGGCAGATAAGATTAAGTATTTCAGCAAGAGGCTGAAACCCCATATGAGACTTCAGTTGCTTAATCATAATTGCACCACGTTGGCCGAATTCATTGAGAAAGCTCTTACCTATGAGCTTACTGCTAAGGAGATTGCTAAACAGCAACCTTCGTCTGCTGGCAAGAAATCGAAGAATCGTAACCAGTCTGAAGGCAGTCAGACAACCTTCAAGAAACCCCGTGCGGGCTCTGCTTTTTCTGAGCGACATCCGGTGTCGTCTAAACCCGCGGAATCTCAGTCGCGAGCGGCCAATTCGGCCATCACCTGTTATAACTGCGGGGATCTTGGTCATGTCAGCACCAAGTGTCCGAGACAGTCTGTCACGTGTCATAACTATGGAATTGTGGGGCATAAGACCCGTTTTTGCCGTAGGGACTCCAAACCTACTCAGACGTCATCTCAGGCCCCTAAACAGTCAGCCGTTCAGAATCAGGCCACTCAATCAGCGTCGTTTAAAACGACAGGAGCGACTAAAGGTGGAGCCTATAGCCAGCATACGGGAGTGTCCGGTGTCGGGACTAGCAAGCCCCGGATTTATGAGATGAAGAAGACCGATGATCCCGAGGCCCGAATGATCTCAGGTACACTCGATATTCTATCTCAACCTGTGTGTACCCTTTTTGATACTGGTGCATTGCATTCATTCATTTCCGAGTCATGTTTGAGTAGACTACGTCTGGGTAGTGCTACTAGTTGTGAGCTTTATGTCATTGGTCTACCTGATGGTAGGCGAATTATCGGTAATCATGAGATTCAGAATTGTCCGATCTGGGCCATGGTCGTGTATGGCCGCCGACCTAATCGTGGTAGATTTGCCGAGAGACGACGTCATCTTGGGTATTGATTGGATGGATCGTCATGATGCCATCATTAGTGTCCGTAGCGTATGATCACTATCATTTCGCATTTATAGGGTTGAATGTGTGTTTCGTGGAGGTAATCCCTACTGCTCGTAAGGTCATTAATTTAATGAAAGCAGTGAGATTACTCAATCAGGGATGTGTCGGTTATTGGTGCTATATGGCCAAAACCGAGGAGTCATCAGTAATGTTGACGGATATTCCGGTGGTGAGGGAATATGCCGATGTTTTTCCGCATTTAGTTACGGTTTGCCTCCACAGAGGGATGTGGAATTCACGATTGAGTTGGAGCACTGTACGTCCCTGATATCGAAGGCACCGTACCGGATGGCCCCGACCGAAATGCAGGAATTAAAGAACCAACTTGAGGAGTTGTTCGAGAAAGGTTATATCCGACCGAGTGCGTCCCCGTGGGGAGCACCAGTGTTGTTTGTCAAGAAGAAGGATGGTTCATTTCGCTTATGTATTGATTATCGGGAGTTGAACAGGGTGACAATCAAGAATAAGTATCCCTTACCCCGTATCGATGATCTTTTAGATCAACTTCAGGGAGCTTCAGTATTTTCCAAGATCGACTTAAGATCTGGATATCATCAGTTGCGGATTCGAGAGTCGGATATCGCGAGGACAGCGTTTCGTATGCGCTATGGTCATTATGAGTTTGTGGTTATGCCGTTTGGATTGACTAATGCACCTGCGGTATTCATGGAGCTAATGAATCGGATTTTCATCGACTTTTTGGATCAGTTTGTTGTTGTCTTCATCGATGACATTTTGATTTATTCTCGTGACCGAGAGGAACACGAGTTTCACCTTCATCAAGTGCTCGACGTGTTGAGACGAGAACAACTTTATGGGAAGTTTTCTAAATGTGAGTTCTGGATGTCCGAAGTGACGTTTCTCGGACACGTAATTTCATCAGACGGAGTTCGTGTCGATCCTCAGAAGACGGAGGCTATTCGTGATTGGCTACCTCCAAAGAATGTTAAGGAAATCCGAAGCTTCCTCGGATTAGCGGGTTATTATCGGCGATTTGTGGAAGGATTTTCTAAAATCGCTCAACCTTTGACGAACCTTTTACGGAAGGATAAGAAATACACGTGGTCCGACGCGTGTCAACAGAGTTTTGAGGAACTCAAGAGCCGACTAATGTCAGCACCTGTACTTTCCTTGCCGGAGGGGACGGAAGGATTTGTGGTCTATAGTGATGCGTCCGGACAGGGTCTCGGATGTGTGCTCATGTAGAACGGGAAGGTTATTGCCTATGCTTCACGGCAATTGAGACCTTACGAGGTTAATTATCCGACCCACGACCTGGAGCTAGCAGCCGTGGTGTTTGCTTTGATGATTTGGCGTCATTATCTTTATGGCGTTACCTGTCAGATATTCACCGATCATAAGAGTTTAAAGTATATATTTACTCATAAGGAGTTAAATATGCGACAGAGACGGTGGTTGGAATTAATCAAAGATTATGATATTGAGATCCTTTACCACCCGAGCAAGGCGAACGTTGTCGCCGACGCCTTGAGTCGTAAGTCCGTTCAGGAGCAGATGCTTGCCCGTTTAACAGTTCAGAAGGAGCTTCAGCAGGAATTCCTTAGACCCGAGATCGAGGTGTGGCTTCAGCGAGTTCAGGGACAGCTTTGTATGTTGGAGATCTCATCGTCACTTGAGGAGGCAATCAGAGAGAATCAGGGTTCGGACCCATCATTGTTACGCATCCGTGAGGATGTGGTTCAGGGGAAAGCCCCTGGGTTTGTGGTCCACGAGGATGGACTTTTGAGATTTAAGAATCGGTTGTGCGTACCGGCGAATGACGAGTTGAAAAACTCGATTTTGAGAGAAGCTCATGCTACCCCTTATTCTGTTCATCCGGAGTCTAGCAAGATGTACAAGGACTTGAAACAAAATTACTGGTGGAGTAATATGAAGCGAGAAGTCGCAGAATTTGTTTCGAGATGCTTAACCTGTCAACAAGTTAAGATTGAACATCAGCGACTGGCCGGTATGCTGAAACCTCTTCCTATTCCCGAATGTAAGTGGGAAGACATTTCTATGGATTTCATCACGAGTTTGCCGACGAGTCGTCGTGGCATGAATACGATCTGGGTGATCGTGGACCGCTTAACCAAATCAGCTCATTTCCTTGAGATTAAGGATACGTGGGGTCCCGAGAGACTTGCCCAGCTTTTCATCAAAGAGATAGTGAGACTTCACGGTACTCCTAAAAGTATCATTTCCGATCGTGACGGACGGTTTGTGTCCCATTTTTGGAAATCAGTTCATCGCGCTATGGGAACTCAGCTTAATCTCAGTACCGCTTTTCATCCTCAGTCCGACGGGTAATCAGAGAGGACTATTCAGACATTAGAGGACATGTTGAGGGCATGCGTCCTCGATTGGAAAGACGATTGGGAAGCCCAACTACCATTGATCGAGTTCACGTATAATAATAGTTGGCATGCTTCGATCAAGATGGCACCTTACGAGGCCTTGTATGGTCGTCGTTGTCGATCTCCGTTGTGTTGGGACGACTTATCAGAATCAATCGGCACCGAGCCCGATATGCTTATAGCAGCCCGTGAGAAGGTAACTTTGATCAGGAGTCGTTTGTTGACCGCCGAGTCGGGTAAATCATATGCAGATAACCGTCGTCGACCATTAGAGTTCGAGGCTGGTGACCATGTGTTGGTCATGGTATCCCCGAGTCGTGGTATTTTCCGTTTCGGAAAACGGGGGAAGTTGAGTCCGAGGTTCATTGGACCGTTCGAGATTTTGGATCGAGTAGGAGAGTTAGCTTATCGATTGGCTTTACCTCCGGCGTTAAGCCAAATTCATAATGTGTTTCACGTCTCTCAGGTGCGGAAGTATGTTGCCGACCCGAGTCACATACTCCAGTTCGATGAAATCGAGATCGCCGACGATCATTCATATGAGGAGCGTCCTATACGAGTTTTAGAGCGGCGAATCAAACAGTTGAGGAATAAGACGATTCCTTTGGTTAAAATTCAGTGGTCTAGACACGGAGTCGATGAGGCTACATGGGAAACCGAGGATAGTATGCAGGAGAGTTATCCCGAGTTGTTTGACCCTTAATTTCGGGGACGAAACTATTTTAAGGGGGGGTGTATGTAATACCCGGTTGTAATTCAGTAATTATCATTCAGTAATTGATACTCAGTAATTTCACTCATTATTGATCATTTGTCACTCATATTCAATCATGGTATTCATCATTCAGAGTAATTGTATCGTGTATGAATCGTCATTCGTCACTAATCTAATTGGAGTTTCGTGCCGTGTTTATCATCGTTGCCATTTTTCGTTGTGGGCTGTGCGTGAGGAGTAGCGCACGCTATGTAATCTTTTTAGCGTACGCTAATTGAGTACAGGTAGCGCACGCTACCACTCAGCATTAGCGCACGCTAATGTTACCCTGGCTGCAGTCCAGAAGGTACTGGACTGCAGGTGAGTTATTAGTAGCGCACGCTACGAATGGTAAGTAGCGCGCGCTAGTGGGTTGTAGTAGCGCACGCTAAATATGTGGAGTAGCGCGTGCTAAGGACGGATCAGGTTGAGTCCAGTGGCTACTGGACTGCACTGTATTAATTCATAGCGCACGCTATGAGTGATATTTAGCGTACGCAAACGGTATAGTAGCGTACGCTACTTGTTGGTTGTAGCGCACGCCACCGGTCGATCGAGGACAATGACTGGATTCCGATCGGGCATCACATAATTCGTTAGCGCACGCTAACAATGGGTTTTAACGCACGCTAGTGGTATGGCCGTAGCGCACGCTACAAAAAGGTACGTAGCGCACGCTACCGTGTTCGGGCAGTGGGTACTGGACTACCCAAATTACCCGTTAGCGCACGCTACGCACAAGGGCTAGCGCACGCTAACCTGGATTGGCTATATATTGGACAGTTAGCCTGAGTTCGTCATTTTATCATCCTTTCTCATTCCCTCATTGGTTTCGGGCGATTTCGGGCATTTTGGAGAGTTCACTTCGAGCTTCTATCATCCATCATCATCTTCAAGTCTTTGAGTTGGATTATCATCACTTCATCATCTCCTTAACATCGAATCAAAGGTATTAATCTCTTGGATCTAGAATTTCGAATTTTTGGGTTTTTCCTTCCGATTTCTTCGTGAAGCTTGGATTATCATTGGAATATGTTAGATATGGATTATCTACCGTGGATAAGTATACTCTTACGGATTTAATGGTTATTTTCGGAATTATTTCAAAAACCCTTGGGGTTGACTTCGATTAATTGGGGATTTTCCGATTGATGTAGTTGTAATCTCGAATTGAGGATTCCTAATGGATTATTGATATCATTTAAGTGTTTTGTTAATTCGGTATACTCATTTTGGTGTTGGTTTCGATATATTCGTGATTGGATATTTTCGAAGTCGTGTGGTTGGTTACGTATTCGTTAGAATGCCCTATGAGTTTGATTATCGTTGTTTCGACCTTTGGGTTAGTCGTGTTTTGTTGCTTGATACGTGTATTGAACGGTTGTTGGTAATTATTGTTATTTAAGGTTGTTCGAGCGACCGGTATTTCACTTAGGACGTTGTTCGTGGACGGACATTCTTCATCAGTATTGTGTAAGTTGATTCTTACTCGGTTAAAAGGATATTCATTCCTTTTGTTGTTGATCATTCATAATCATAACTCATTCATCATTGTATTAATCATTTTGAGACTGGTAATTGTCGGATAATCATTTCATTAGCAAGGAACGGCGGTACCAATCATTTCATTGAAAACTATCAATCACTTCATTATCACTTTCATATCGGTGAGGCATTCTTGACTTTGTCGGATTATTATTATTCATTGATATTTATTATGGTCATTCTTGTTCATATGACCTTCTGGGTTCATATTGCGTGGCCGGGTACAGATGTGTGGAATTTTTAGTCGGGCACATGATGGCCATGTATTGGGAGTGATACATTGGACTGTGCACACGGTAACGATTACCTCCGTGAGACTAATTAGGTACAAGGACGGGTGGGTCCGGTCATCCGTCTTGTACACTTTCACAGAACACTACGGGCGTACTATGATGCTCCTTTTGAGCGTAATTCATAACTAAGGATATTTCATAACTTCAGTTAAATCATGTTTGTGTATTTTCAACCCTTGAGGATTGTTGTTCTGTGTAACTGACCCCGTTGGGGGATTTTGTTTTCAGGTCACGGAAGAGCATGTTGACGGCGACGAGTCCCAGTGATACTAGTAGGGGGCCCCAGTCATTCCGTTTATTTCAGTCATTTCAGTCATTTCCGTCATTTGTATTTTCCGCTGCAAATTCCGTTTGAGATGCTTATTTGTTCAGGGTGGTGTATTTTATCTCCATATAAAATATACTAGTATTCTGTTTTGTCCTGGTGTAATGTACTTAAACTCCTCATCGGAGTACTTGGTAATATAATGTGGTTCGGTACTACAATTATATTATTTAATTCATCATTTTCATTTGCCTGGTGGGTCCCAGTCGGGGATTCACGGCACTGTAATATCCGCCTAGTCTGGGGTGTTACAGCTATCTTTCCGTCGTTGGTTGTCGAATGTGTGCTTCAGGGAAGTAATCCCCGTTGTTCCAGAAGAATTATTATTATGACGGAAGCAGAGAAATTCCACAATCGAATTATTCAATCATTCATTGCGTCATTTTCATCAATTGGCCTTTCTAAGGCAATCGAGCTATTCAATCATTCATTGCATCATTTTCATCGATTGGCCTTTCTAAGGCAATCGAGTTATTCAATCATTCATTGCGTCATTTTCATCGATTGGCCTTTCTAAGGCAATCGAGTTATTCAATCATTCATTGTATCATTTCCATAGATTGGCCTTTCTAAGGCAATCGAGTTATTCAATCATTCATTGTATCATTTTCATCGATTGGCCTTCCTAAGGCAATCGAGTTATTCAATCATTCATTGTATCACTTTTTATCGATTGACCATTCTAGGGCAATCGAAATGTTCAATCGTTTGTGGTATCATTGTTATCGATTTACGATGTACTTCTAGACGAGTTATCTGGTTGCCTTCACATAGAGTAGTGGAACTCAGGAGTGAGTTGGAGCCCGGTATGTCCCCGTTATCGAAGGCACCGTATCGGATGGCCCCGACCGAAATGCAGGAGTTGAAAATTCAACTTGAGGAATAGTTCGAGACAGGTTATCTCCGACCGAGTGCATCCCCGTGAGGAGCACCAGTGTGATCCGTCAAGGAGAAGGATGGCTCGTCTCGTGTGTGTATTAATTATCAGGAGTTGAACAGGGTGATGATCGAGATTAGTATCCTCTACCCCGTATTGATGATCTCTTAGATCAACTTCAGGGAACTTCAATATTTTTTTCCAGATCGACTTAAGATCTGGATATCATCAGTTGCGAATTCAAGAGTCTGGTATCGCAAGGACGGCGTTTCGTACGCGCTATGGTCATTATGAGTTCGTAGTTATGCCATTCGGGCTAACTAATGCACCTGCGGTATTCATGGAGTTAATGAATCGGGTTTTCATCGACCCTTTGGATCAGTTTGTTGTTGTCTTCTTCGATGAAATTTTGATTTATTCTCGTGATCGAGAGGAACACGAGGTGCGTCTTCATCAGGTTCTCGATGTGTTAAGACGCGAGCAACTTTATGTAAAGTTTTCTTAATGTGAGTTCAGGATGTCCGAAGTGATTTTTCTCGGGCATGTAATTTCATCATCCAGAGTTCGTGTCGACCCTCAGAAGACGGAGGCTATCCTAGATTGGAAACCTCCGAAAGATGTTAAGGAAATGCGAAGTTTCCTTGGATTAGCTGGTTAATTATCCGACCCACGACCTGGAGCTAGCACCCGTGGTTTTCGCGTGGGAAATTTGGCGTCGTTACCTTTATGGCGTCACCTATCAGATCTTCACCGATCCTAAGAGCTTAAAGTATATATTTACTCAGAAGGAGTTAAATATGCGACAGAGACGGTGGTTGGAATTAATCAAAGATTATGATATCGAGATCCTTTACCACCCGGACAAGGCGAACGTTGTCGCCGACGCCTTGAGTCGTAAGTCCGTGCAGGAGCAGATGCTTGCTCGTTTAACAGTTCAGAAGGAGCTTTAGCAGGAATTCCTTAGACCCGAGATCGAGGTCTGGCTTCAGCGAACTCAGGGACCGCTTTGTATGTTAGAGATTTCATCGTCACTTGAGGAGAAAATCAGGGAGAATCAGGGTTCAGACCCAGCATTGTTGCGCATCCGTGAGGATGTGGCTCAGAGGAAAGACCCTGGATTCGTGGTCCACGGGGATGGACTTTTGAGATTTAAGAATCGGTTGTGCGTACCGGCGAATGACGAGTTGAAAAACTCGATTTTGAGAGAAGCTCATGCTACCCCTTATTCTATTCATCCGGGGTCCAGCAAGATGTACAAGGACTTGAAACAAAATTACTGGTGGAGTAATATGAAGCGAGAAGTCGCAGAATTTGTTTCGAGATGCTTAACCTGTCAACAAGTTAAGATTGAACATTAGCGACCGGCGGGTGTGCTGAAACCTCTCCCTATTCCAGAGTGGAAGTGGGAAGACATTTCTATGGATTTCATCACGAGTTTGCCGACGAGTCGTCGTGGCATGAATACGATCTGGGTGATTGTGGACCGCTTAACTAAATCAGCTCATTTTCTTGAGATTAAGGATACTTGGGGTCCCGAGAGACTTGCCCAGTTATTTATCAAAGAGATAGTGAGACTGCACGGTACTCCTAAAAGTATCGTTTCTGATCGTGACGAACGGTTTGTGTCACATTTTTGGAAATCAGTTCATCGTGCTATGGGAACTCAGCTTAATCTCAGTACTGTCTTTCATCCTCAGTCCGACGGACAATCAGAGAGAACTATTCAGACATTAGAGGATATGTTGAGGGCATGTGTCCTCGATTGGAAAGACGATTGGGAAGCCCAACTACCCTTGATCGAGTTCACGTATAATAATAGTTGGCATGCTTCGATCAAGATGGCGCCGTACGAGGCCTTGTATGGTCGTCGTTGTCGATCTCCGTTGTGTTGGGACGACCTATCAGAATCAATCGGCACCGAGCCCGATATGCTTATAGCCTCCCGTGAGAAGGTAGCTTTGATCAGGAGTCGTTTGTTGACCGCTCAGAGTTGACAGAAATCATATGCAGATAACCGTCGTCGACCATTAGAGTTCGAGGCAGGTGACCACGTGTTGGTCAAGGTATCCCCGAGTCGTGGTATCTTCCGTTTTGGGAAGAGGGGTAAGTTGAGTCCGAGATTCATTGGACCGTTTGAGATTTTGGATCGAGTAGGCGAGTTAGCCTATCGACTGGCTTTACCTCCGGCGTTGAGCCGAATTCATAATGTGTTTCACGTCTCTTAGTTACGGAAGTATGTTGCCAACCCGAGTCACATACTTCAGTTCGACGAAATCGAGATCGCCGACGACCATTCATATGAGGAGCATCATATACGAGTCTTAGAGCGGCGAATCAAACAGTTGAGAAATAAGTCGATTCCTTTGGTCAAGATTCAATGGTCTAGACACGGAGTCGAAGAGGCTACTTGGGAAACTGAGGATAGTATGCGGGAGAGTTATCCCGAGTTGTTTGACCCTTAGTTTCGGGGACGAAACTCTTTTAAAGGGGGGTGTATGTAATACCCGGTTGTAATTCAGTCATTATCATTCAGTAATTTCATTCGGTGATTGTCACTCAGTGGATTTTCACTCATTTATAATCATTCATCAATCATGTTCATTCACCCGTGTTCATCGTTCGGAAAAACTTCGAGTTGTGTATCGTTATTGTCCATTGTTTCAACTTTCCACATATGAGTTCGACTTTGTTAGATCACCATTAATTTTTGGTAACTCCAAAAATCCTTAATCTTTGCAATATTATAGAGCATCGAGTTAGCTTTCCAATGGTTCAAACGGTGAGTCAATCGGAGTCCGGACGAGAGAGTTATGGTCATTTTAGCTCACCCGCTCATTTTTTTCAGTTATTGACCGATCACTGCCGACCGAACTCGGCCGTGTCGTCCGACACGGCCGTGCTGTACTCGTCCGAAAATGCCGAAGTCTCTGCCACAGGACTCGACCGTGTCGTCTGGCACGGCCGAGTCGAACTCTTCCGGATAAGCCAGAACCGACTGCCCAGACGCCCGACCGTGTTCCAGGACACGGTCGAGTCAATGCCGAAGCGCCGCGACCGTGTCAAGCGGACACGGTCGAGTCCCTGCCGGCCAGTTGCGCGCAGTGGCCGTGCCAATCGGCACGGGCCGTGTCCGACAGACCAGCAAACCCCTATAATTTCGTTTTTTTTGCATTTCAGCTCATTTCTTCATTCTTTCACCTTCATACGCGAGAGAGGGTCTTGAGGGAGAGATTTCTTCATCAATTATCACTTGAGTGTGGTTTTTAATCATTTTCATTGGGTTGTGAAGCTCGGATCATCGATCTATCGCGTGTTCTTCGAATCATAGTGCTTGAATCTTCAAAGGTAATCTTCATCAAACCTCTTGGATTTTCGAATTGTTTTGAGATATGATGTTTTGGATGTTAAGATCATGTTGTATGAAGTGATATACGTATGATTATGGATATGTTCAATTATTCATTGGATTATTGAAGGATTATTCAAGAACACTTTGAATGTTGTGTTGGATTTAGGGGTTTTCGATTAATTGTTGTTGAAATCACGAATTTGGATATTCATAATGGATTATTGATCGTATTGGAGATGTTTTGTTGGTTTGACACACTTCTTGAGGATTTGGTGTTGGTATTTTGAAGTTTGGTTATAAACAATCGAAGTTGACCACAAAGTGTTCGATATAATGCCCCAATGAACTTGGTCTTATCGTACCGACGTTTTGAGTTCATTATATTTGTAACACCCCAAACTAGGCGGATATTACAGTGCCGTGAATCCCCGACTGGGACCCACCAGGCGAATGAAAATGATGAATTAAATAATATAATTGTAGTACCGAACCACATTATATTACCAAATACTCCGATGAGGAGTTTAAGTACAACACACCAGGACAATACCGAATACTAGTATATTTTATATGAAGATAAAATACACAACACTGAAAGAAACGGAGTATCCAAATGAAAGTCTGTAGCGGAAAATAAAGGACAACAACATGAATGACTGAAAGATCGGGACCCCCTACTAGTATCACTGGGACTCCTCGCCGCCAACATGCTATTCCCGTGCTTTTGCCTTGCAATGACCTGAAAAACAAAATCCCCAGCCGGGGTCAGTTACACAGAACAACAATCCTCAAGAGTTGAATAAACACAATCATGATATATCTCAATTATGAAATGACGCTGAAGAGAGGCATCATAGTACGCCCATAATGGTATGTGCAAGTGCATAAGACGAGTGTGTAACACCCCAAACTAGGCGGATATTACAGTGCCGTAGATCCCCAACTGGGACCCACCAGGCAAAAGAAAATGAATGAATTACACCAGATAAATGTAGTACCGAACTACATTACAGCAATAATTACTCCGATGAGGAGTTTAGTTACAACACACCAGACAATACTGACACCGGTGTATTTTATATGAAGATAAAATACACAACACTGAATGAAACGGAGTATTCAAATGAAAGTCTGCAGCGGAAAATAAAGGACAATAACATGAATAACTGAAAGATCGGGGCCCCCTACTAGTATCACTAGGACTCTTCGACATCAACATGCTATTCCCGTGCATTTGCCTTGCCATGACCTGAAAAACAAAATCCCCAAACGGGGTCAGTTACAAAGAACAACAATCCTCAAGAGTTGAAAATACACAATCATGATTATATCTGAAGTTATGAAATATCCTGTCGAAACATACGCAATCAAACATGCTATATGAATCAACTAACAAGATGCGGCTCAAAGGAAATGGCACCACACTACGCCCGGGATGGAAATGTGTCCGTGCACAAGCCACCAACGAGTATCGATCGAATACACGCGTGGTCTTGTACCTAATCGCCTCACGAGACAATATGAATCGTGTGCACACCCAATGTGAGGCCACCAACCAACACACGACTATAATGTGCCCGACATGAAAATCCAACACATACCAACTGCACGCCAAGATGACCGGAATGCCACGATATAACAAAAGTGACATCGAAAATGAATAATGACTCACCGAGATGGAATGGTAATGAAATAAATGACACTCAATGAAAAGATTGGAACCGCTGCTCCTTATGAGTGAAATGATTAATTGATAACAACAAGTTTTTATACGGTTAATATAATGATGAATGAGTTATGATTATGAATGAACAACAACAAAAGGCATGAATATCCTTTTAACCGAGTAAGAATTAACTTACTCAACGCCGGTGACAATTATCCTTCCACGAACAATGTCCTAATTGAGATATCGGTCGCTCGAACAACCTTGAACAATTCAATTACCAACAATCCGTTCAATATACGAATCAAACACGAATATAACGAACTCAAAACGCCAATACGACTAAACCAAGTCCATTGAGGCATTAAATCAAACACGCTGCGTCCGAACTCCGATTGTTTACAATCAAACCTCAATATACCAATATCAAATCCCTCAAGAAAGGTTTCAAACCCACAAAACATCTTCAATACGATTAATAATCCAAAACGAATATCCAAAAACGTGATTATAACGACAATTAATCGAAAACCCCCAATTTCAACTCGATATTCAAAGTGTTCTTGAGTAATCCTTCAATAATCCAATGAATCTTTATACAAACTTATAATCATATACATATCCCTTCATATAACATGATTATAACGTCCAAAACATCTTATCTCAACACAAAATCGAAATCCAAGGTGTTGAAGAATATTACCTTTGAAGATCCAAACACTTCGATCCGATGAAAACGTGTTAAATCGACTATCCAAGCTTCCCAACGAAATAAGATGATGAAATCCGAATACACAAGTGATTGAGGATGGAAAAATACCTCTCTCAAGTCTCTCTTCTAACAAGAAGAAGAGGATGAAAATGAGTAAAAATGTCCCTACGAGTACTTAAATCTTTGCGGAAGTTACGGCCGTAACTCGGCCCTCTTACGGCCGTAACTTTCCAAGTCAACGGCCTTACGGCCGTAACTGCCAACTCGTGCGCCGTAACTCAGCTTCGTCCGAAAGCCTACCGGCTGCACTTACGGCCGTAATCGCTCTGAGTTACGGTGTAACCCGCCTTCGTCAAAAACACCCGTCGACAGCCTTACGGCCGTACCGCACACCTTACGGCCGTAACTCGGATGATACGGCCGTATCCGGCCAACCTTACGGGCGTAACCCGCCCACGTCAAAAATAGCCAGACATCCTTCCTGCAGCGTACGGCCGTATCCGGCCAAGCCTTACGGCCGTACCTGCCTCGACTTACGGCCGTATGCCGCAACCCTTACGGCCGTAAGTCACCCTTGGTCGACAACACCCAAATTAACGAACACCACTTACACCGTATCTCACCTTCCTTACGGCCGTAACTCACCTTCGCCAAAATGCCCGGGCACTGCCGACCACTTACGGCCGTAATCGCCACCTTACGGCCGCATCTACTGGACTTACGGCCGTATCCCGAACCTTACGGCCGTAACTCAATGTTGGCCAAGGTGAATAAATCCGATGATTCCGATTCTCGATACGACCGATGAATGATCCGACAAATCATACGAATGTGGAAATGAACAAGTCTAACACATGCCAAAGAATGATACCCCAAAGACAAGACTACCAATCACGATGATAATGATAATACTCCTGCTCCGACACTCAAACGGAGATGAAATGACGATCGGTAACTGATACACGGTTACAACATGCCAACATTGAACGCAATTGAGTGATTCATGAATGATGAGTGATTATTAATGAGTGAGAATTACTGAGTGACAAATACAGACTGATAATTACCGAATGAAAATGACTGAGTTACAACCGGGTATTACATACTCCCCCCCTTAAAAGAGTTTCGTCCCCGAAACTAAGGGTCAAACAATTCGGGATAACTCTCCCGCATATTCTCCTCGGTTTCCCAAGTAGCCTCTTCGACTCTGTGTCTAGACCACTGAATCTGACCAAAGGAATCATCTTGTTCCTCAACTGTTTGATTTGCCGCTCCAACACTCGTACAGGACGCTCCTCGTACGGATGATCATCCGCGATCTCGATTTCGTCAAACTGAAGTATGTGAGAGACGTGAAACACATTATGAATTCGGCCCAACAACAGAGGTAAAGCCAATCGATAAGCTAACTCGCTTACTCGATTCAAAATCTCACACGGTCCAATGAATCTCGAATTCAACTTCCCCCATTTTCCGAAACGGAAAATACCTCGACTCGGGCATACCTTGACCAAAACGGGATCACCCGTATCGAACTCTAGTGGTCGATGACGATTACCTGCATATGATTTCGCCGACTCGAGCGGTCAAGCGACGTCTCGATCAAAGCTACCTTCTCCCGGGCGGCTATAAGTATATCGGGCTCGGTGCCGATTGACTCTGATGGGTCGTCCCAACACAAGGGAGATCGACAACCGTAACAGTAATTGGGCTTCCCGATCCTCTACTAATCGAGGACGCATGCCCTCAACATGTCCTCCACTGCGAAAAGTCCTCTCGATTGTCCGTCGGACCGAGGATGAAAACGGTAATGATATTAAGCCGAGTTCTCAAAGCACGATGAATCGGTTCCCTAAACGAGACACGAATCGCCCGACACGATCAGAAACAAAACTCTTAGGAGTACCGTGCAATCTCACTAACTCTCTGCTGAGCAGTTGGGTAAGTCTCTCGGGACCCACGTATCCTTGATCTCAAGGGAATGAGCTGATTTAGATAGCGATCCACGATCACCCAGATCGTATTCATGCCACGACGACTCGTCGGCAAACTTGTGAAGAAATCCATAGAAATGTCTTCCCACTTCCATCCTGGAATAGGAAGCGATATCGGATACTCACCTGGCTGATTTTCAATCTTGACTTGCTAATAGGCTAAACATCTCGAAACAAATTCCGCGACTCCTCGCTTCATATTATTCCACCAGAAATGTTGTTTCAAATCCTGGTACACCCTGCTAAACCCCGGATGAACCGGATAAGGGGTAGCATGAGCTTCTCTCAAGATCGAGCTCTTCAACTCATCATTCGTCGGTACGCACAACCGATTCTCAAAACTCAAGAGTCCATCCTCGTGGACCACAATTACAGGGGCTTTCCCCTGTACCACATCCTCGCGGATGAGCAACAAAATGAATCTGAACCCTGATTCTCCCTGATTTCCTCCTCAAGTGATGATGAAATCTCTAACATACAAAGTCCGTCTCGAACTTGATGAAGTCGGACCTCGATCTCGGTCTAAGGAATTCCCGCTGAAGCTCCTTCGAAC
The DNA here is from genome assembly GCA_033398695.1 of Orobanche coerulescens. Classification (NCBI taxonomy): domain Eukaryota; kingdom Viridiplantae; phylum Streptophyta; class Magnoliopsida; order Lamiales; family Orobanchaceae; genus Orobanche; species Orobanche coerulescens. The sequence goes on from CM065802.1 coordinate 51,323,562, forward strand.
TCTTAAATGAGCAAGCATCTGCTCCCGAACGGACTTACGACTCAAGGCGTCGCGACAACGTTCGCCTTGCCCGGTGGTAAAGGATCTCGAGATCAAAATCTTTGATTAGTTCCAACCACCGCCTGCCGCATATTTAACTCCTTGTGAGTAAATATATACTTCATCTCTCGGTGATTGGTGAATGATCGACAGTGACGCCATAAAGGTAATGACGCCAAAATTCCAACGCGAAAACCACGGTTGTTAGCTCCGGTCGTGGGTGGATAATTAATCATCTAACTGGGAACTTCGGATTTACTTAACATCTTTCGGAGGTTGCCAATCTCGGATAGCCTCCGTCTTCTGAGGGTCGACACGAACTCTGTCAGATGAAATTACATGCCCGAGAAAAGTCACTTCGGACATCCAGAACTCACATTAAGAAAACTTCCATAAAATTGCTCGCGTCTCAACACGTCGAGAACCTGAAGAAGATGAACCTCGTGTTCCTCTCGGCTAAGAGAATAAATCAAAATGTCGTCGATGAAGACAACAACAACTGATCTAAAAAGTCGATGAAAACCCGATTCATTAACTCCATGAATACTGCAGGTGCAATAGTTAGCCCGAACGGCATAACTACGAACTCATAATGACCATAGCGTGTATGAAACGCTGTCCTCGCGATATCCGATTCTCGAATCCGCAACTGGTGATATCCAGATCTTAAGTCGATCCTGGAAAAAAATACTGAGGCTCCCTGAAGTTGATCTAAAAGATCATCAATACGGGGTAAGGGATACTACTCTTGATCATTACCCTGATCAACTTCTGGTAATTAATACACACATGAGATGAGCCATCCTTCTCCTTGACAGATCACACTGGTGCTCCTCACGGGGACGCAATCGGTCGGAGATAACCTTTCTCGAACTACTCCTCAAGTTGAGTCTTCAACTCTTGCATTCTGGTCGGGGCCATCCGATACGGTGCCCTCGATAAAGGGAACGTACCGGTTCCAACTCACTCCTGAATTCCACTACTCTATGTGAAGGCAACCAGATAACTCGTGCAGAATACATCGTCAATCGATGACAATGATACCACGAATGATTGAACATTTCGATTGTCCTAGAATGGTCAATCGATAAAAAGAGATACCAATAATGATTGAACAACTCGATTGCCTTAGAAAGGCCAATCGATGAAGATGACACAATGAATGTTTGAATAACTCGATTGCCCTTAAAGGTCGATCGATGAAAATGATGCAATGAATGATTGAATAACTCGATTGCCCTAGAAAGACCAATCGATGAAAATGATACAATGAATGATTGAATAACTCGATTGCCCTAGAAAGGCCAATCGATGAAAATGATACAATGAATGATTGAATAACTCGATTGCCCTAGAAAGGCCAATCGATGGAAATGATACAATGAATGATTGAATAACTCGATTGCCCTAGAAAGGCCAATCGATGAAAATGATACAATGAATGATTAAATAACTCGATTGCCCTAGAAAGGCCAATCGATGAAAATGATACAATGAATGATTGAATAGTTCGATCGCGGAATCTCTCTGCCTCTGCCATAATAAAAATTCTACTGGAACAACGGGGATCACTTCCCTGAAGCACACAATCGACAACCAACGATGGAAAGATAGTGACCAAACGCTAACAATCACTGAGGGTAGTATCAAGACGGTTGAACCAACAAATACTGAAAATTACATCGTCCTAAGATAAGTTCACCACGATTAGATCCATCAACCAATCGCGGTCATTAAGCTTAATTTGGTAAAATTCTGAAAATTCTTCCATCGTCAGGTAGACCGATGGTATGAAGTCCACAAGCAATAGGACTATTCCGAAATAAGTCTATTCAAGCATGATTCGAAAATGAATGAATGCGGTGTACCAGCATCAAAAGGTACACACAAGTTGAAATAAAATTACGAGTATACCTGAAATCATTCGGACCACCGATCGTCGATCCTCCTCATCATATGAATCAGGACTTGCCGCCCTCGAACCGGACGCTCCCGTCTGATAAGTACGAGCTCCAACTCTATTTGCTTCCATTGTCTTAAATGACGTTGACAAAGCAGTCTGATTCTGAAACGCTGATTGCTTCGGGGCCTGAGATGCCGCCGGAGCCGACTTGGAGTCCTTTCGGCAAAAACGGGCCTTATGTCCAAAATTCCCACAATTATAGCATGTGATAGACGGTTTCAGACACTCATTGCTGAAATGACCCAGCGTTCCACCATTGAAACAGGTGATGGCCGAACTGGCCGCTCGGGAATGAGGTCCCGCACGATTATGCGCCGTAGAAGGTCGCTCAGAAACGATAGGGCTCACACGAGGCTTCTTGAAGGTTGACTGACCGCCTTCGGATTGATTACGCTTCGTTGATTTCTTGTTGACAAATGAAGGTTGTTGTTCAGCACTTTCCTTAGCAGCTGGCTCATACGGAAGAGTTCTCTCGATTAATTCGGTCAGAGTGGCACAATGATGATTGAGCAACTGCACATGGGTCGTCATGGCCTGCATAAAAGTGAGTGGATCAACCCGAACATCTTCTCATCGAGCCGAGTCCTGGGCACGATTTCCCGACAGCGAGTGATTATTCCTCGGGTTTCGGCCCGCACCGCGGCCTCTTCCCGTGCATCCCCTGACAGCTCTCTCCATACTGAAGTAGGAAGGTCGCATAATGATTATATTACCCGCATGATTATCACGTTATGATTACGTCATGAGATGATGAAAATGAGTATACATGCTCTAACTTAGTGATTATATGAATGATTGACTGAAGTGACATGAATATCTGATGAAATTCTTGAAATGATTATTTTGAATAATTTAACAAGATTTATAATATGATCATCTAGATCGGCAACTGAGTAATGAAATGAATTAAGTGATTAATTAATTAACATTTTCGTCAGGATCATTAACTGAGTAATGAAATGAATTAAGTGATTAATGAGTTAACATGATCTTCTTAATCATAATAAATGATGATGTTGATGATTTTGAAATGATGAATGATGAATGAATGTCTATTGCCAGAAATTATACCATGGCGTTAGAAATCTTACGGTTCTTTCTTGGCCCGATTGGCTCGGCATTTGCACAGTCACACGTGACGCGAAAGTCCAATGATACTAGTCCGATGACGATGATTTCAAATGAGACATGACTCGGAAGGTAGTATTCAAAACCACGCTCCGATACCAACTCGTAACACCCCAAACTAGGCGGATATTACAAAGGCCGTAGATCCCCAACCTGACCCACCAGCAAAAGAAAATGAATGAATTACACTGATAAATGTAGTACCGAACTACATTACGGCAATAATTACTCCGATGAGGAGTTTAGTTACAACACACCAGACAATACTGAATCCGTGTATTTTATATGAAGATAAAATACACAACACCGAATGAAACGGAGTATTCAAATGAAAGTCTCATAGCTGAAAATAAAGGACAATAACATGAATAATCGAAAGATCGGGGCCCCTACTAGTATCACTAGGACTCCTCGACATCAACATGCTATTCCCGTGCGTTTGCCTTGCCATGACCTGAAAAACAAAATCCCCAAACGGGGTCAGTTACAAAGAACAACAATCCTCAAGAGTTGAAAATACACAATCATGATTATATCTGAAGTTATGAAATATCCTGTCGAAACATACGCAATCAAACATGCTATATGAATCAACTAACAGTACGGCTCAAAGGAAATGGCACCACACTACGCCCGGGATGGAAATGTGTCCGTGCACAAGCCACCAACGAGTATCGATCGAATACGCGTGTGGTCTTGTACCTAATCAGTCTCACGAGACAATATGAATCGTGTGCACAGTCCAATGTGAGGCCACCAACCAACACACGACTATAATGTGCTCGGCATGAAAATACAACACATACCAACCGGCACGCCAGTATGACCCGGAATGCCACGATATAACAAAAGTGACATCGAAAATGAATAATGACTCACCGAGATGGAATGGTAATGAAATAAATGACAGCTCAATGAAAAGATTGGAACCGTCGTTCCTTATGACTGAAATGATTAATTGATAACAACAAGTTTTTATACGGTTAATATAATGATGAATGAGTTATGATTATGAATGAACAACAACAAAAGGCATGAATATCCTTTTAACCGAGTAAGAATTAACTTACTCAACGCCGGTGACAATTATCCTTCCACGAACAATGTCCTAATTGAGATATCGGTCGCTCGAACAACCTTGAACAATTCAATTACCAACAATCCGTTCAATATACGAATCAAACACGAATATAACGAACTCAAAACGCCAATACGACTAAACCAAGTCCATTGAGGCATTAAATCAAACACGCTGCGTCCGAACTCCGATTGTTTACAATCAAACCTCAATATACCAATATCAAATCCCTCAAGAAAGGTTTCAAACCCACAAAACATCTTCAATACGATTAATAATCCAAAACGAATATCCAAAAACGTGATTATAACGACAATTAATCGAAAACCCCCAATTTCAACTCGATATTCAAAGTGTTCTTGAGTAATCCTTCAATAATCCAATGAATCTTTATACAAACTTATAATCATATACATATCCCTTCATATAACATGATTATAACGTCCAAAACATCTTATCTCAACACAAAATCGAAATCCAAGGTGTTGAAGAATATTAACTTTGAAGATCCAAACACTTCGATCCGATGAAAACGTGTTAAATCGACGATCCAAGCTTCCCAACGAAATAAGATGATGAAATCCGAATACACAAGTGATTGAGGATGGAAAAATACCTCTCTCAAGTCTCTCTTTCGGAACAAGAATAAGAAGAGGATGAAAATGAGTAAAAATGTCCCGGTCGAGTACTTAAATACTGCCGGAAGTTACGGCCGTAACTCGGCCCTCTTACGGCCGTAACTTTCCAAGTCAACGGCCTTACGGCCGTAACCGGCCAACTCGTACGGCCGTAACTCAGCTTCGTCCGAAAGCCTGCCGACAGACTTACGGCCGTAACCGCTCCTGAGTTACGGGCGTAACCCGCCTTCGTCAAAAACACCCGTCGACAGCCTTACGGCCGTACCGCACACCTTACGGCCGTAACTCGGATGATACGGCCGTATCCGGCCAACCTTACGGGCGTAACCCGCCCACGTCAAAAATAGCCAGACATCCTTCCTGCACAGACGGCCGTATCCGGCCAAGCCTTACGGCCGTACTGCCTCGACTTACGGCCGTATGCCGCAACCCTACGGCCGTAAGTCACCCTTGGTCGACAACACCCGAAATTAACGAACACCACTTACGGCCGTATCTCACCTTCCTTACGGCCGTAACTCACCTTCGGCCAAAATGCAGGCGACTGGCCGACCACTTACGGCCAGAATCGCCGACCTTACGGCCGTACCCGCTGGACTTACGGCCGTATCCCAGAACCTTACGGCTGTAACTCAATGTTGGCCAAGGTGAATAAATCCGATGATTCCGATTCCTCGATACGACTGATGAATGATCCGACAAATCATACGAATGTGGAAATGAACAAGTCTAACACATGCCAAAGAATGATACCCCAGCACAAGACTACCAATCACGATGATAATGATAATACTCCCATTCCGACACTCAAACGGAGATGAAATGACGATCGGTAACTGATACACGGTTACAACATGCCAACATTGAACGCAATTGAGTGATTCATGAATGATGAGTGATTATTAATGAGTGAGAATTACTGAGTGACAAATACAGACTGATAATTACCGAATGAAAATGACTGAGTTACAACCGGGTATTACAGAGTGTCCGGACACACCCGCCCTTGTACCTAATTAGTCTCACGGAGGTACATTACCGTGTGCACAGTCCAATGTGTCGGTGAACCCAACACATGACCATCACGTGCCCGACTAAAAATTCCACACATCCCCACCCGGCCACGCAATATGAAACCAGAAGGTCATATGGGCAAGGAATGACCATGAAGAATAATAATGAATACCAATCGACAAAATTAAGAATGACTCACCAAGATGAATGATAGTGAAACAAATGATAGCTCAATGAAATGATTGGAACCGTCGTTCCTCGTGAATGAAGTGATTTATTGACAATTACGAGTCCCAATACGGTTAATACATTATGAATGAATTATGATTATGAATGAACAACAACAAAAGGAATGAATATCCTTTTAACCGAGTAAGAATTAACTTACACAATACCGATGAAGAATGTCCGTCCACGAACAACGTCCTAAATGAACTGTCGGTCGCTCGAACAACCTTGAATAACACAATTACCAATAATTCGATCAATACACACATCAAACACGATCATAACCAACTCAAACGTCGATACAATAATATCCAAACTCGTAGATGCACTCTAACGAATACGTTAAAAATATCCTTCCCGTTGGTTACAACCAAATCCAATTTATCTAAACCAACCTCAAATGATTGATCCAAATCAACAAAACAATATTAATGACATCAATAATCCAATAGGAATCCACAATTCGAGATTACGACAACATCAATCGGAAAATCCCCAAATTACCCGAATTCAACCCCAAGGGTTCTTGAAATAATTCCGAAAATAGCCATTAAATCCGTAGGAATACATTTATCCAAGGTAGATAATCCATATCTAATGTATTCCGACAATAATCTAAGCTTACACGAAGAAAACGGACGGAAAAACCCAAAAATCTGAAATTCTAGATCCAAGAGATTAATACCTTTGATTTGATGTTAAGGAGATGATGAAGTGGTGATAATCCAACTCAAATCCTTGAATATGATGATAGGTGATAGCAGCTCGAAGAGAACACTCCAAGTCGCCCAAAATCGCCCGAAGTCGCTCCAAAAACGAAGGGAAATGAGAAATGACGAAACTCAGGCTAACTGTCCAATATATAGTCACTCCAGGTTAGCGTGCGCTAGCCCTTGTGCGTAGCGTGCGCTAACGGGTAATTTGGGTAGTCCAGTACCCACTGTCCGAAAACGGTAGCGCGCGCTACGTACCTTTTGTAGCGTGCACTACAACCATACCATTAGCGTGCGTTAATACCCATGATTAGCGTGCGCTAACGAATTATTAGATGCCCGATCGGAATCCGTAAACCGTCTGTCCTCTGATCTGACCTCGGTAGCGTGCGCTACAACCAATATTTAGCGTGCGCTACTACACCGTTTGCGTACGCTAAATATCACTCATAGCGTGCGCTATGAATTAATCCAGTGCAGTCCAGTAGCCACTGGACTCAACCTGGTCCGTCCTTAGCGCGCGCTACAGTAATTATTAGCGTGCGCTACTACAACCCACTAGCGCGCGCTACTTACCACTCGTAGCGTGCGCTACTAATAACTCACCTGCAGTCCAGTACCTTCTGGGCTGCAGCCAGGGTAACATTAGCATGCGCTAATGCTGAGTGGTAGCGTGCGCTACCTATACTCAATTAGCGTGCGCTAAAAAGAGTACGTAGCGTGCGCTACTTCCTCATGCACAGTCCACAATGAAAATGACGACGATGATAAACACGGCACGAAACTCCAATTAGATTAGTGATGAATGACGATTGATACACGATACAATTACTCTGAATGATGAATACCATGATTGAATATGAGTGACAAATGATCATTAATGAGTGAAATTATTGAATGACAATTACTGAATGATAAATACTGAATGATAATAACTGAATTACAACCGGGTATTACATACACCCCCCCTTAAAAGAGTTTCGTCCCCGAAACTAAGGGTCAAACAACTCGGGATAACTCTCCCGCATACTATCCTCGGTTTCCCAAGTAGCCTCTTCGACTCCGTGTCTAGACCACTGAATTTTAACCAAAGGAATCGTTTTATTCCTCAACTGTTTGATTCGCCGCTCTAAAACTCGCATAGGACGCTCCTCATATGAATGATCGTCGGCGATCTCGATTTCATCGAACTGAAGTATGTGACTCGGGTTGGCAACATACTTCCGCAACTGAGAGACATGAAACACATTATGAATTTGGCTCAACGCCGGAGGTAAAGCCAGTCGATAAGCTAACTCGCCTACTCGATCTAAAATCTCAAACGGTCCCATGAATCTCGGACTCAACTTCCTCCTCTTCCCAAAACGGAAGATACCACGACTCGGGGATACCTTGACCAACACGTGGTCACCTGCCTTGTAACACCCCAAACTAGGCGGATATTACAGTGCCGTGGACCCCCGACTGGGACCCACCAGGCGAATGAAAATGAATGAATTACACAGGTAAATGTAGCACCGAACCACATTACAACATCAATTACTCCGATGAGGAGTTTTATACAACACACCCAGGATGATACTGAATACAAGTATATTTTATATGGAGATAAAATATACAACAATGAGTGAAATGAATATTCAAACGGAATGTCTGCAGCGGAATAAATAAAAGAAACATAATGACTGAAAAGACTGGGGCCCCCTACTAGTATCACTGGGACTCCTCTCCATCACCGTGCTCTCCCCGTGCCTTAGCCTTGCCATGACCTGAAAAACAGTATCCCCCAACGGGGTCAGTTACACAAGATAACAATCCTCAAGGGTTGAAAATACACAATCATGATATATCTGAAATTATGAATTATCCTGTCGAAACATACGCAATCAAACATGCTATATGAATCGACTATCAGTACGGCTCAAAGGAATGGCGCCACACTACGTCCGGGATGGAAATGTGTCCGTTCACAAGCCACCAACGAGTATCGACCGAATACACGTGTGGTCTTGTACCTAATCAGTCTCACGAAGCCATCAACTCGTGTGCACAGTCCGATGTGAGGCCACCAACCAACACACGACTATAATGTGCCCGACATGAAAATCCTACACATACCAACCGGCACGCCAGTATGACCCGGAATGCCACAATATGACAAAAGTGACAACGAAAATGAATAATGACTCACCAAGATTAAATGATGGTGAAATGAATGATAGCTCAATGAAATGATCGGAACCGTCGTTCCTTATGACTGAGGTGATTAATTGACAATGACAAGTTTTGATACGGTTAATACAATGATGAATGAGTTACGATTATGAATGAACAACAACAAAAGGAATGAATATCCTTTTAACCGAGTAAGAATTAACTTACTCGATACCGATGAAGAATGTCCTTCCACCAACAACGTCCTAAATGAAATGTCGGTCGCTCGAACAACCTTGAACAACAATAATTACCAACAACCGATCAATACACGAATCAAATACGATCATAACCGACCCAAACGTCGATACAACAATATCCGAACTCGTAGATGAACTCTAACGAAAACATTGAGATACCCGTTGGTTAAAACCAAACCCGAATTATCGAACCAACTCCAACATGATTGATTCAAACCAGCAAAACATTATCAATGACATCAATAATCTCATAGAAATCCACAATTCAAGTTTATAATAACGACAATCGGAAATCCCCAAAATTGTAATACCCGGTTGTAATTCATTCATTTTCATTTAGTAATTATCAGTCTGTAATTGTCACTCAGTGTATTTTCACTCAATTATAATCATTCATCAATCATGTTCTTTCACCGTGTTCACCATTCGGAAAAACTTCGAGTTGTGTATCGTTATTGTTCATTGTTTCAACTTTCCTCATATGAGTTCGACTTTGTTAGATCACCTTTAATTTTGGTAACTCCAAAAATTCTAAATCTTTGCAATATTATAGAGCATCGAGTTAGCTTTCCAATGGTTCAAACGGTGAGTCAATCGGAGTCCGGACGAGAGAGTTATGGTCGTTTTAGCTCAACCGCTCATTTTTCAGTTATTGGCCGATCACTGCCGAACGAACTCGGCCGTGTCGTCCGACACGGCCCGTGCCGTACTCGTCCGAAAAATGCCGAGGTGTCTGCCTCAGGACCCGACCGTGTCGTCTGGCACGGCCGAGTCGAACCCTTCCGGATAAGCCAGAATCGTCTGCCAGCACGCCCGACCGTGCCGCCCGCACGGCCGAGTCATGCCGAAGTCCGCTGTCGGACGGGTCATCGGAAGGCCCTCGCGCTGCGACCGTGTCAAGCGGGACACGGTCGAGTCCTCGCTGCCACCATGCGACACTACCGTGCAGATCGGCACGGGCCGTGTCCGGCAGGGTAGTCAACCGCTATAAATTCATTTTTTCAGCATTTCAGCCCATTTTTCTTCCTTTTCTTCACCTTAAACCGAGAGAGAAGGCTTGAGGGAGGGTTTTTCCTTCACAAATCATTTGGGTGTTTGATTTTCTTCATCTCCTTTCGATCGTGAAGCCCGGATAATCAATCTAACGCGTGTTCTTCGGATTAAAGTACTTGTATCTTCAAGAGGTAATTCTTTCAACACTTTGGACTTCGATTTTGTGTTGAGATATGATGTTTTGGACGTTATAATCATGTTATATGAAGGGATATGTATATGATTATGAGTTTGTATAAGGATTCATTGGATTATTGAGGGATTATTCAAGAACACCTTGAATATCGAGTTGGAATTGGGGATCTTCGACTAATTGTTGTTATAATCACATTTTTGGATATTCATAACGGATTATTGATCGTATTGGAGATGTTTTGTTGGTTTGAAACACTTCTTGGGGGATTTGATATTGGTATATTGAAGTTTGATTGTAAACAATCGGAGTTTGGACGCAACGTGTTTGTTTTAATGCCTCAATGGACTTAGTTTTATCGTATCGACGTTTTGAGTTCGTTATATTCGTGTTTGATTCGTATATTGATCGGATTGTCGGTAATTGTATTGAATTAAGGTTGTTCGTGCGACCGACACTTCATTTAGGACATTTGTTCGTGGAAGGACTTTCTTCATCGGTATTTAGTAAGTTAATTCTTACTCGGTTAAAAGGATATTCATACCTTTTGTTGTTGATCATTCATAATCATAACTCATTCATCATTGTATTAATCATATTAAAACTTGTTAATGTCAATTAATCACTTCAGTCATAAGGAACGACGGTTCCAATCTTTTCGTTGAGCTATCATTCATTTCATTATTACCCTCATCTCGGTGAGTCATTCTTGACTTTGTCAGATTATTATTTATTCATTGATATTCATTACGGTCATTCTAGTTCATATGACCTTCTGGGTTCATATTGCGTGGTCGGGTGTGGCTGTGTGGAATTTTTAGTCGGGCACACGATGGTTATTGTATTGGGTTCACCGATACATTAGACCGTGCACACGGGAAAGCGTTACACCGTGAGACTAATTAGGTACACGGACGGGTGTTGTACACTTACACAGAACATTACGCGTACTATGATACTCCTCTTCACGTAATTCATAACTAAGAATATTTCATAACTTGATTAATCATAATTGTGTATTTTCAACCCTTGAGGATTGTTGTTCTTTGTAACTGACCCCGTTTGGGGATTTTGTTTTTCAGGTCATGGCAAGGCAAACGCACGGGAATAGCATGTTGATGTCGAGGAGTCCTAGTGATACTAGTAGGGGGCCCCGATCTTTCAGTTATTCATGTTATTGTCCTTTATTTTCCGCTGCAGACTTTCATTTGAATACTCCGTTTCATTCAGTGTTGTGTATTTTAACTTCATATAAAATACACTAGTATTCGGTATTATCCTGGTGTGTTGTAACTAAACTCCTCATCGGAGTAATTATTGTTGTAATGTAGTTCGGTACTACATTTATCTTGTGTAATTCATTCATTTTCATTTGCCTGGTGGGTCCGAGTTGGGGATCTACGGCACTGTAATATCCGCCTAGTTTGGGGTGTTACAAAAATAACCGAAGTCAACCCCAAGGGTTCTTGAAATAATTCCGAAAATAACCATTAAATCCGTAAGAATATACTTATCCAAGGTAGATAATCCATATCCAACGTATTCCAATGATAATCCAAGCTTACACGAAGAAATCGGGAGGAAAAACCCAAAAATCCGAAATTCTAGATCCAAGAGATTAATACCTTAGATTCGATACGATGAAGATGATGAAATGATGATTAATCCGAAAGATGAGCTTGAAGATGATGATTGATGATTACACCTCGAAGAATCCTCTCCGAATCGCTCGAAATCGCCCAAAATTACCGAAGGAATGAAATGAGATGAATAAATGACGAACTCTGACTAAACTGTCCAATTTATAGTCAGTCCAGGTTAGCGTGCGCTAGCCCTTGTGCGTAGCGTGCGCTAACGAGTAATTTGGGTAGTCCAGTACCCACTGTCCGAACACGGTAGCGCGCGCTACGTACCTTCTTGTAGCGTGCGCTACGGCCATACTACTAGCGTGCGCTAAGACCCATTATTAGCGTGCGCTAACGAAATATTGATGCCCGGACTGAGTCCGTAAAACCGCCGACCTCTGATCTGACCCCGATAGCGTGCGCTACAACCATTGTTTAGCGTGCGCTAATATATCGGTTGCGTACGCTAACAACAACACATAGCGTGCGCTATGAATTAATCCAGTGCAGTCCAGTAGCCACTGGACTCAACCTAATCCGTCCTTAGCGCGCGCTACACCTCATATTAGCGTGCGCTACTTCAACCCACTAGCGCGCGCTACTTACCATTCGTAGCGTGCGCTACTTATAACTCACTGCACCTTCCGGATCGCAAATGTGGTAACCTTAGCGTGCGCTAAAGCTGAGTGGTAGCGTGCGCTACCTATACCCAATTAGCATACGCTAAAAGGAGTATGTAGCGTGCGCTACTCCTCACGCACAGCTCGCAACGAAAATGACAATGATGATAAACACGGCACGAAACTCCAAACAGATTAGTGATGAATGACGATTGATACACGATACAATTACTCTGAATGATGAATACCATGACTGAATATGAGTGACAAATGTTCAATGATGAATGAAATTACTGAGTATCGATTACTGAATGATAAATACTGAATGATAATTACTGAATTACAACTGGGTATTACATACACCCCCCCTTAAAAGAGTTTCGTCCCCGAAACTAAGGGTCAAACAACTCGGGATAACTCTCCCGCATACTATCCTCGGTTTCCCAAGTAGCCTCTTCGACTCCGTGTCTAGACCACTGAATTTTAACCAAAGGAATCGTCTTATTCCTCAACTGTTTGATTCGCCGCTCTAAAACTCGTATAGGACGTTCCTCATATGAATGATCGTCGGCGATCTCGATTACGAATCAAGTATGTGACTCGGGTCGGCAACATACTTCCGCAACTGAGAGACGTGAAACACATTATGAATTCGGCTCAACGCCGGAGGTAAAGCCAATCGATAAGCTAACTCGCCTACTCGATCCAAAATCTCAAACAGTCCAATGAATCTCGAACTCAACTTTCCCCTCTTCCCAAAACGGAAGATACCACGATTCGGGGATACCTTGACCAACACATGGTCGCCAGCCTCGAACTCTAATGGTCGACGACGGTTATCCGCATATGATTTCTGTCGACTCTGAGCTGTCAACAAACGACTCCTGATCAAAGCTACCTTCTCATGGGCGTCTATAAGCATATCGGGCTCGGTGCCCAATGATTCTGATAGGTCGTCCCAACACAACGGAGATCGACAACGACGACCATACAAGGCCTCGTAAGGTGCCATCTTGATCGAAGCATGCCAACTGATATTATACGTGAACTCGATTAATGGTAGTTGGGCTTCCCAATCGTCTTTCCAATCGAGGACACATGCCCTCAACATGTCCTCTAAGGTCTGAATAGTCCTCTCTGATTGTCCGTCGGACTGAGGATGAAATGCGGTACTGAGATTAAGCTGAGTTCCCATAGCACGATGAACTGATTTCCAAAAATGAGACACAAATCGTCCGTCACGATCGGAAACGATACTTTTAGGAGTACCGTGCAGTCTGACTATCTCTTTGATGAACAGTTGAGCAAGTCTCTCGGGACCTCACGTTTCCTTGATCTCAAGGAAATGAGCTGATTTAGTTAAGCGGTCCACGATCACCCAGATCGTATTCATGCCACGACGACTCGTCGGCAAACTCGTGATGAAATCCATAGAAATGTCTTCCCACTTCCACTCGGGAATAGAAGGGGTTTCAGATACCCACGGCCGCCGATGTTCAATCTTAACTTGTTGTGAGTTAAGCATCTCGAAACAAATTCTGCGACTTCTCGCTTCATATTACTCCACCGTAATTTTGTTTCAAGTCCTTGTACATCTTGCTAGACCCCGGATGCACGAATAAGGGGTAGCATGAGCTTCTTTCAACATCGAGTCATTCAACTCGTCATTCGCCGGCACGCACAACCGATTCTTAAACCTCAAAAGTCCATCCTCGTGGACCACAAATCCAGGGCTTTCCACTGAGCCACATCCTCTCGGATGCGCAACAATGATGAGTCCGAACCGATTCTCTCGGATTTCCTCCTCGAGTGACGATGAAATCTCTAACATACAAAGTCGCGCCCGAACTCGCCGGCTGACCTCGATCTCGGATCTAAGGAATTCCTGCTGAAGCTCCTTCTGAACTATTAAACGAGCAAGCATCTGCTCCTGAACGGACTTACGACTCAAGGCGTCGGCGACAACGTTCGCCTTGCCCGGGTGGTAGAGGATCTCGATATCATAATCTTTGATTAATTCCAACCACCGTCTCTGGCGCATATTTAACTCCTGAGTAAATATATACTTTAAACTCTTATGATCGGTGAATATCTGACAGGTAACGCCATAAAGATAATGACGCCAAATTTTCAAAGCGAACACCACGGCTGCTAGCTCCAGGTCGTGGGTCGGATAATTAACCTCGTAAGGTCTCAATTGCCGTGAAGCATAGGCAATAACCTTCCCGTTCTGCATGAGTACACATCCGAGACCCTGTCCGGACGCATCACTATAGACCACAAATCCTTCCGTCCCCTGCGGCAAGGAAAGTACAGGTGCTGACATTAACCGGCTCTTGAGTTCCTCAAAACTCCGTTGACACGCATCGGACCACGTGTATTTCTTATCCTTCCGCAAAAGGTTCGTTAAGGGTTGAGCGATTCTAGAAAATCCTTCCACAAACCGCCGATAATAACCCGCTAATCCGAGAAAACTTCGGATTTCCTTAACGTTCTTCGGAGGTAGCCAATCCCGAATAGCCTCCGTCTTCTGAGGATCGACACGAACTCCGTCTGATGAAATTAAATATCCGAGGAAAGTCACTTCAGACATCCAGAACTCACATTTGGAAAACTTCCCAAAAAGTTGTTCTCGTCTCAACACGTCGAGCACTTGATGAAGGTGAAACTCGTGTTCCTCCCGGTCACGAGAATAAATCAAAATGTCATCGATGAAGACAACAACAAACCATTCCAAAAAGTCGATGAAGACCCGATTCATTAACTCCATGAATACCGCAGGTGCATTAGTCAATCCGAACGGCATAACCACAAACTCATAATGACCATAGCGTGTTTGAAACGCCGTCCTCGCGATATCCGACTCTCGAATCCGCAACTGATGATATCCAGATCTTAAGTCGATCTTGGAAAATACTGAGGCTCCCTGAAGTTGATCTAAGAGATCATCAATACGGGGTAAGGGATACTTATTCTTGATCGTCACCCTGTTCAACTCCCGATAATCAATACATAAGCGGAATGAACCATCCTTCTTCTTGACAAACAACACTGGTGCTCCCCACGGGGACGCACTCGGTCGGATATAACCTTTCTCGAACAACTCCTCAAGTTGGTTCTTTAATTCATGCATTTCGGTCGGGGCCATCCGGTACGGTGCCTTCGATATCGGGGACGTACCAGGCTCCAACTCAATCGTGAATTCCACATCCCTCTGTGGAGGCAAACCAGGTAACTCGTCTGGAAAAACATCGGCATATTCCCTCACTACCGGAATATCCGTCAATATTACTGATGATTTCTCGGTTTTAGCCATATAGCACCAATAACCGACACATCCCTGATTGAGTAACCTTACTGCTTTCATCAAATTAATGACCTTACCAGAACAGCCGGGATTACCTCCCTGAAACACACATTCGACTCCATCGTCTGAAATGATAGTGACCAAACGCTTTCGGACACTAATGATGGCATCATGACGATCCATCCAATCAATACCCAAGATGATGTCGTCCCTCGGCAAATCTACTACGATTAAGTCCGCTGGCCATACACGACCATGAAGCTGAATCGGACAATTCTGAATCTCACGACTTCCGATAATTCGTCTACCATCAGGTAGGCCAATGACATAAGGCTCACAACTAGTAGCACTACCCAGACGTAGTCTACTCAAACATGACTCGGAAATGAATGAATGAGATGCACCGGTATCAAAAAGGGTACACACGAAGTTGAGATAGAATATCGAGTGTACCGAGATCATTCGGCCTCGGGATCATCGGTCTTTTTCATCTCATAAATTCGGGGCTTGCCGCCCGAACCGACGCTCTCCTCGATAGCTCTTGATCCGCCTTTAGCTTCGCCGTCTTGAACGACGCCGACCGAGTGGCCTGATTACGCACATTGAATGACTGGAGCTTGAGATGACGCCGGAGTGGGTTTAGAGTCCCTACGGCAAAAACGGGCCCTATGCCCAGCAATCCCACAGTTGTGGCACGTGACAGACTTCTTCGGACATTTGGTGCTGAAATGACCCTGTTCCTCACAGTTGAAACAGGTGATGGCCGAACTGGCCGCTCGCGACTGAGATTCCGCGGGTTTAGACGTCGTGGGAGGTCGCTCAGAAAAAGTAGAGCCCGCACGTGGTTTCTTGAAAGTGGCACGACTCGTCGGCCGATTGACACGTTCTTGGACTTCTTACTAGCAGACAAAGGTTGCTGCTTAGCAATTTCCTTAGCCGTAAGCTCGTAAGTAAGAGCTTTCTCAATGAACTCGGCCAGAGTGGTACAATTATGATTAAGTAACTGAAGTCTCATACGGGGTTTCAGCCTCTTGCTGAAATACTTGATCTTGTCCGCTTCTGAGTGAATGATAGATGAGGCGAACGGAAGAAGTTCCTGAAATTTTTCGGCGATGGCGAGAACATCATCATCCGCCGAAAGGTCGGGAGTGAGTAATTCCGACAACTTGGCCTCCCTGAGTGGGGCCGGATAGTACCTCTCCATCATGAGAGTCTTGAACTGATCCCAAGTACATGTTCCGTCTTTGGGCTTCAATGATAACCACCATGAATGAGCGCTCTTACCGAGATAGTAAGCCGCAACTGAAACTTTATGCCCTTCAGGGCAATCCACCATAGCAAATAACTTCTCAAAATGCTCAAGCCAATGAACAATATCCGCCGGCTCAGATGAGCCCTCAAAAGTAGGTGGTCGCTGGCGGGAGATATCGCTAATGATATTGCTTACACCCCTCTCTTGCCTCTGAGGTGGCGGCGGAGGAGCCTGCTGATTTTGATTGACGGAGTTATGCATCGTCTCCATCAACTGAGCCATCTGGGTCATTTGGGCCATCATGCCCTGCATAAATGCGAGTGGGTCAACCCGGACACCCTACGGTGAGCCGTGTCGAGTGCGACTCCCCGACAGTGAATGATCGCGTCCAGGTGAATGAGTGGCAGCGTCGCTGCTTGATGAATTAGCATTATTCCTGGCATTTGCACGTGTATTCGCACGAGTTCTCGGGATTCGGCCCGCTCCACGGCCTCGTCCTCCACGTCCTCTGCCAGCCCTTTCCATACTGAAGTGGAAAGTCATATGATGATTATATATCTCGCATGAGTATCACATTATGATTATATTATGAAATGATGAAAATGAGCATACGCGCTCAAATACAGCGATTACATGAATGATTAATTGCCGTGACATGATTATCTGATGGAATTATTGAAATGATTATCTTGAATGAGTTAACAAGATTAATGATTCGATCTTCCTGATCAACAATGAACAATGAAATGAATTGGTGATTAATGAGTTAACTGACCGTCCGGTCAAAATGACAATGATGATATAGGATTTTTAACAGATGAATTATGAATTAATGATTAATGCGAGAATTTATACCATGGCATTAGAAATCTTCTGATTCTTGATCGATTGGCTCGGCATTTGCACAGTCACACGTGGCGAAAGTCCAATGATACTAGTCCGATGACGATGATTTCAAATGAGACATGACTTGGAGGGTAGTATTCAAAACCACGCTCCGATACCAACTCTGTAACACCCCAAACTAGGCGGATATTACGGTCTGTGGACCCCACTAGGACCCACCGGGCGAATGAAAATGAATGAATTACGAGTAAATGTAGCACCGAACCACATTACAACATCAATTACTCGGATGAGGAGTTTTATACAACACACCGGGATGATCGAATACAAGTATATTTTATATGGAGATAAAATATACAACAATGAAGTGAAATGAATATTCAAACGGAATGTCTGCGGCGGAATAAATAAAAGAAACATAATGATCGAAAAGTGGCGCCCCCTACTAGTATCACTGGGACTCTCGCCGTCACCGTGCTCTCCCGTGCCTTAGCCTTGCCATGACACGAAAAAGCAGTATCCCCAACGGGCCGCCATTACGAATAACAATCCTCAAGGGTTGAAAATACACAATAATGATATATATGAAATTAAGAATTATCCTGTAGAAACAAACGCAAACAAACATGCAATATGAATAGACTATCAGTACGGCTCAAAGGAATGGCGCCACACTACGTCCGGGATGGAAATGTGTCCGTGCACAAGCCACCAACGAGTATCGACCGAATACACGTGTGGTCTTGTACCTAATCAGTCTCACGAAGCCATCAACTCGTGTGCACAGTCCGATGTGAGGCCACCAACCAACACACGACTATAATGTGCCCGACATGAAAATCCTACACATACCAACCGGCACGCCAATATGACCCGGAATGCCACAATATGACAAAAGTGACAACGAAAATGAATAATGACTCACCAAGATTAAATGATGGTGAAATGAATGATAGCTCAATGAAATGATCGGAACCGTCGTTCCTTATGATTGAGGTGATTAATTGACAATGACAAGTTTTGATACGGTTAATACAATGATGAATGAGTTACGATTATGAATGAACAACAACAAAAGGAATGAATATCCTTTTAACCGAGTAAGAATTAACTTACTCGATATCGATGAAGAATGTCCTTCCACGAACAACGTCCTAAATGAAATGTCGGTCGCTCGAACAACCTTGAACAACAATAATTACCAACAACCGATCAATACACGAATCAAATACGATCATAACCGACCTAAACGTCGATACAACAATATCCGAACTCGTAGATGAACTCTAACGAAAACATTGAGATACCCGTTGGTTAAAACCAAACCCGAATTATCGAACCAACTCCAACATGATTGATTCAAACCAGCAAAACATTATCAATGACATCAATAATCTCATAGAAATCCACAATTCAAGTTTATAATAACGACAATCGGAAATCCCCAAAATAACCGAAGTCAACCCCAAGGGTTCTTGAAATAATTCCGAAAATAACCATTAAATCCGTAAGAATATACTTATCCAAGGTAGATAATCCATATCCAACGTATTCCAATGATAATCCAAGCTTACACGAAGAAATCGGGAGGAAAAACCCAAAAATCCGAAATTTTAGATCCAAGAGATTAATACCTTAGATTCGATACGATGAAGATGATGAAATGGTGATTAATCCGAAATATGAGCTTGAAGATGATGATTGATGATTACACCTCGAAGAATCCTCTCCGAATCGCTCGAAATCGCCCAAAATTACCGAAGGAATGAAATGAGATGAATAAATGACGAACTCTGACTAAACTGTCCAATTTATAGTCAGTCCAGGTTAGCGTGCGCTAGCCCTTGTGCGTAGCGTGCGCTAACGAGTAATTTGGGTAGTCGAGTACCCACTGTCCGAACACGGTAGCGCGCGCTACGTACCTTCTTGTAGCGTGCGCTACGGCCATACTACTAGCGTGCGCTAAGACCCATTATTAGCGTGCGCTAACGAAATATTGATGCCCAGCACTAGAGTCCAGAAAACTGTCTGACCTCTGATCTGACCCCGATAGCGTGCGCTACAACCATTGTTTAGCGTGCGCTAATATATCGGTTGCGTATGCTAACAACAACACATAGCGTGCGCTATGAATTAATCCAGTGCAGTCCAGTAGCCACTGGACTCAACCTGATCCGTCCTTAGCGCGCGCTACACCTCATATTAGCGTGCGCTACTTCAACCCTGTAATACCCAGTTGTAATTCAGTAATTATCATTCAGTATTTGATACTCAGTAATTTCATTCATTATTGATCATTTGTCACTCATATTCTGTCATGGTATTCATCATTCAGAGTAATTGTATCGTGTATCAATCGTCATTCATCACTAATCTGATTGGAGTTTCGTGCCGTGTTTATCATCATTATCATTTTCGTTGCAAGCTGTGCGTGAGGAGTAGCGCACGCTACATACTCCTTTTAGCGTACGCTAATTGGGTATAGGTAGCGCACGCTACCACTCAGCTTTAGCGCACGCTAAGGTTACCCTGGCTGCAGTCCAGAAGGTACTGGACTGCAGGTGAGTTATAAGTAGCGCATGCTACGAATGGTAAGTAGCGCGCGCTAGTGAGTTGTAGTAGCGCACGCTATTATGTGGTGTAGCGCGCGCTAAGGACAGATCAGGTTGAGTCCAGTGACTACTGGACTGCATTGGATTAATTCATAGCGCACGCTATGTGTTGTTGTTAGCGTACGCAACCGATATATTAGCGCACGCTAAACAATGGTTGTAGCGCACGCTATCGAGGTCAGATCAGAGGGCAGACAGTTTTCTGGACTCCAGTACTGGGCATCACATTATTCGTTAGCGCACGCTAATTATGAGCATTTACGTACGCTAGTAGTGTGGTCGTAGCGCACGCTACAAAAAGGTACGTAGCGCGCGCTACCGTGTTCGGACAGTGGGTACTGGACTACCCAAATTACCCGTTAGCGCACGCTACGCTCAAGGGCTAGCGTACGCTAACCTGGACTGACTATAAATTGGACAGTTTAGTCAGATTTCGTCATTTATTCATCTCATTTCACTCCTTCGGTATTTTTGGGCGATTTCGAGCGATTCAGAGAGGATTCTTCGAGGTGTAATCATCAATCATCATCTTCAAGCTCATCTTTCGGATTAATAATCATTTCATCATCTTCATCACATCGAATCAAAGGTATTAATCTCTTGGATCTAGAATTTCGGATTTTTGGGTTTTCCTTCCGATTTCTTCGTGTAAGCTTGGATTATCATTGGAATATGTTATATATGGATTATCTACCTTGTATAAGTATATTCTTACGGATTTAATGGTTAATTTCGGAATTATTTCAAGAACCCTTGGGGTTGACTTCGGTTATTTTGGGGATTTCCGATTGTCGTTATTATAAACTTGAATTGTGGATTTCTATGAGATTATTGATGTCATTGATAATGTTTTGCTGGTTTGAATCAATCATTTTGGAGTTGATTCGATAATTTGGGTTTGGTTTTAACCAACGGGTATCTCAACGTTTTCGTTAGAGTACATCTACGAGTTCGGATATTGTTGTATCGACGTTTGGGTCGGTTATGATCGTATTTGATTCGTGTATTGATCGGTTATTGGTAATTACTATTGTTCAAGGTTGTTCGAGCGACCGCCATTTCATTTAGGACGTTGTTCGTGGAAGGACATTCTTCATCGGTATTGAGTAAGTTAATTCTTACTCGGTTAAAAGGATATTCATTCCTTTTGTTGTTGTTCATTCATAATCGTAACTCATTCATCATTGTATTAACCGTATCAAAACTTGTCATTGTCAATTAATCACCTCAGTCATAAGGAACGACGGTTCCGATCATTTCATTGAGCTATCATTCATTTCACCATCATTTAATCTTGGTGAGTCATTATTCATTTTCGTTGTCACTTTTGTCATATTGTGGCATTCCGGGTCATACTGGCGTGCCGGTTGGTATGTGTAGGATTTTCATGTCGGGCACATTATAGTCGTGTGTTGGTTGGTGGCCTCACATTGGACTGTGCACACGAGTTGATGGCTTCGTGAGACTGATTAGGTACAAGACCACGCGTGTATTCGATCGATACTCGTTGGTGGCTTGTGCACGGACACATTTCCATCCCGGACGTAGTGTGGCGCCATTCCTTTGAGCCGTACTGATAGTCGATTCATATAGCATGTTTGATTGCGTATGTTTCGACAGGATAATTCATAATTTCAGATATATCATGATTGTGTATTTTCAACCCTTGAGGATTGTTGTTCTGTGTAACTGACCCTGTTGGGGGATACTGTTTTTCAGGTCATGGCAAGGCTAAAGCACGGGGAGAGCACGGTGACGGCGAGGAGTCCCAGTGATACTAGTAGGGGGCCCCAGTCTATTCAGTCACTTATGTTTTCTTCATTTATTCCGCTGCAGACATTCCGTTTGAATATTCATTTCACTCATTGTTGTATATTTTATCTCCATATAAAATATACTTGTATTCAGTATCATCCTGGGTGTGTTGTATAAAACTCCTCATCGGAGTAATTGGTGTTGTAATGTGGTTCGGTACTACATTTACCTGTGTAATTCCTTCATTTTCATTCGCCTGGTGGGTCCCAGTCGGGGGTCCACGACACTGTAATATCCTCCTAGTTTGGGGTGTTACAGAGTTGGTATCGGAGCGTGGTTTTGAATACTACCCTCCAAGTCATGTCTCATTTGAAATCATCGTCATCGGACTAGTATCATTGGACTTTCGTGTCACGTGTGACCTGTGCAAATGCCGAGCCAATCAGACCAAGAACTGTAAGATTTCTAATGCCATGGTATAATTTCCGGCATTAATCACTCATTCATAATTCATCAGTTAACAATCCTCAATCATCATTGTCACTTTGACCAGGACGGTCAGGTTAACTCATTAATCACTCAATTCATTTCATTATTCAGTTGTTGATCAGGAAGATCAAATCATTGATCTTGTTAACTCATTCAAGATAATCATTTCAGTAACTTCATCAGATAATCATGTCACGTCAATTAATCATTCATGTAATCGCTGTATTTGAGCGCGTATGCTCGTTTTCATCATTTCATAATATAATCATAATGTGATACTCATGCGAGATATATAATCATCATATGACTTTCCACTTCAGTATGGAAAGGGCTGGCAGAGGACGTGGAGGACGAGGCCGTGGAGCGGGCCGAATCCCGAGAACTCGTGTGAATACACATGCAAACGCGAGGAATAATGCTAATTCATCGAGCAGCAACGCTGCCACTCATTCACCTGGACGCGATCATTCACTATCGGGGAGTCGTACTCGGGACACGGCTCAGTCAGAGGGTGTCCGGGTTTACCCACTCGCTTTTATGCAGGGCATGATGGCCCAAATGACACAGATGGCTCAGTTGATGGAGGCGATGCATAACTCCACTACTCAAAATCAACAGGCTCCTCCGCCGCCACCTCAGAGGCAAGAGAGGGGTGTAAGCAATATCATTAGCGATATCTCTCGCCAGCGACCACCTACCTTTGAGGGCTCATCTGAGCCGGCGGATATTGTTCATTGGCTTGAGCATTTTGAGAAGTTATTTGCTATGGTGGATTGCCCTGAAGGGCATAAAGTTTCAGTTGCGGCTTACTAACTCGGTAAGAGCGCTCATTCATGGTGGTTATCATTGAAGCCCACAGACGGATCATGTACTTGGGATCAGTTCAAGACTCTCATGATGGAGAGGTACTATCCGGCCCCACTCAGGGAGGCCAAGTTGTCGGAATTACTCACTCCCGACCTTTCGGCGGATGATGATGTTCTCGCCATCGCCGAAAAATTTCAGGAACTTCTTCCGTTCGCCTCATCTATCATTCACTCAAAAGCGGACAAGATCAAGTATTTCAGCAAGAGGTTGAAACCCCGTATGAGACTTCAGTTACTTAATCATAATTGCACCACGTTGGCTGAATTCATTGAGAAAGCTCTCACTTACGAGCTTACGGCTAAGGAAATTGCTAAGCAGCAACCCTCATCAGCTAGCAAGAAGTCCAAGAACCGTAATCACCGACGGAGTCGTGCCACTTTCAAGAAACCACGTGTGCTCGCTTTACGAGCGACCTCCCACGGCGTCTAAACCCGCGGAATCTCGCGAGCGGCCGCCATCATCACTGCTTTAACCGTGAGGAACAGGTCATTTCAGCACCAAATGTCCGGCGATGCATCACGTGCCACAATCAGGATTGCCGGGCATAGGGCCCGTTTTGCCGTAGGGACTCTAAACCCACTCCGCGTCATCTCAAGCCCTGTGTCATTCGGGCCGTGCGTAATCAAAGCCACTCGATCGGCGTGCTCAAGACGACAGAGCTAAAGGCGGAGCCAAGAGCTATCGACGGAGCATCCGGTTCGGGGCGGCAAGCCCCGAATTTATGAGATGAAGAAGACCGATGATCCCGAGGCCCGAATGATCTCAGTACACTCGACATTCTATCTCAACCTCGTGTGTACCCTTTTGATACCGGTGCATCTCATTCATTCATTTCCGAGTCATGTTTGAGTAGACTACGCCTGGGTAGTGCTACTAGTTGTGAGCCTTATGTCATCGGGCCTACCCGATGGTAGACGAATTGTCAAGTCATGAGATTCGTAATTGTCCGATTCACTTCATGGTCGTATGGCCACGGACCTAATCGTAGTAGATTTGCCAAGGGACGACGTCATCTTGGGTATAGATTGGATGGATCGTCATGATGCCATCATTAGTGTCAGCGTTTGGTCACTATCATTTCGCATTTATGGGGTTGAATGTGTGTTTCAGGAGGTAATCCCACTGCTCGTAAGGTCATTAATTTGATGAAAGCGAAGGTTACTCAATCAGGGATGTGTCGGTTATTGGTGCTATATGGCCAAAACCGAGAAATCATCAGTAATGTTGACGGACATTCCGGTAGTGAAGGAATATGCCGATGTTTTTCCAGACGAGTTACCTGGTTTGCCTCCACAGAGGGATGTAGAATTCACGATTGAGTTGGAGCCTGGTACGTCCCCGATATCGAAGGCACCGTACCGGATGGCCCCGACCGAAATGCAGGAATTAAAGAACCAACTTGAGGAGTTGTTCGAAAAAGGTTATATCCGACCGAGTGCGTCCCCATGGGGAGCACCAGTGTTGTTTGTCAAGAAGAAGGATGGTTCATTCCGCTTATGTATTGATTACCGGGAATTGAACAGGGTGACAATCAAGAATAAGTATCCCTTACCCCGTATTGATGATCTCTTAGATCAACTTCAGGGAGCTTCAGTATTTTCCAAGATCGACTTAAGATCTGGATATCATCAGTTGCGGATTCGAGAGTCGGACATCGCGAGGACGGCGTTTCGAACAGGCTATGGTCATTAAGAGTTTGTGGTTATGCCGTTCGGATTGACTAATGCACCTGCGGTATTCATGGAGTTAATGAATTGGGTCTTCATCGACTTTTTGGATCAGTTTGTTGTTGTCTTCATCGATGACATTTTGATTTATTCTCGTGACTGGGAGGAACACGAGTTTCACCTTCATCAAGTGCTCGACGTGTTGACACGAGAACAACTTTATGGGAAGTTTTCCAAATGTGAGTTCTGGATGTCCGAAGTGACTTTTCTCGGACATGTAATTTCATCAGACGGAGTTCGTGTCGATCCTCAGAAGACGGAGGCTATTCGGGATTGGCTACCTCCGAAGAACGTTAAGGAAATCCGAAGTTTTCTCGGATTAGCGGGTTATTATCGGCGGTTTGTGGAAG
The DNA here is from genome assembly GCA_033398695.1 of Orobanche coerulescens. NCBI lineage: Eukaryota > Viridiplantae > Streptophyta > Magnoliopsida > Lamiales > Orobanchaceae > Orobanche > Orobanche coerulescens. The sequence continues at coordinate 51,349,413 of CM065802.1, forward strand.
GATTTTCTAGAATCGCTCAACCCTTAACGAACCTTTTGCGGAAGGATAAGAAATACACGTGGTCCGACGCGTGTCAACGGAGTTTTGAGAAACTCAAGAGCCGGTTAATGTCAGCACCTGTACTTTCCTTGCCACAGGGGACGGAAGGATTTGTGGTCTATAGTGATGCGTCCGGACAGGGTCTCGGATGTGTACTCATGCAGAACGGGAAGGTTATTGCCTATGCTTCACGGCAATTGAGACCTTACGAGGTTAATTATCCGACCCACGACCTGGAGCTATCAGCCGTGGTGTTCGCTTTGAAAATTTGGCGTCATTATCTTTATGGCGTTACCTGTCAGATATTCACCGATCATAAGAGCTTAAAGTATATATTTACTCAGAAGGAGTTAAATATGCGTCAGATGTAACACCCCAAACTAGGCGGATATTACAGTGCCGTAGATCCCCAACTGGGACCCACCAGGCAAATGAAAATGAATGAATTACACAAGATAAATGTAGTACCGAACTACATTACAACAATAATTACTCCGATGAGGAGTTTAGTTACAACACACCAGGACAACACCGAATACTAGTGTATTTTATATGAAGATAAAATACACAACACTGAATGAAACGGAGTATTCAAATGAAAGTCTGCAGCGGAAAATAAAGGACAATAACATGAATAACTGAAAGATCGGGGCCCCCTACTAGTATCACTAGGACTCCTCGCCGTCAACGTGCTCTCCCCGTGCGTTTGCCTGGCCATGACCTGAAAAACAAAATCCCCAAACGGGGTCAGTTACAAAGAACAACAAACCTCAAGGGTTGAAAATACACAATCATGATTATATCTGAAATTATGAAATATCCTGTCGAAACATACGCAATCAAACATGCTATATGAATCAACTAACAGTACGGCTCAAAGGGTGGCGCCACACTACGACCAGGATGGAAATGTGTCCGTGCACAAGCCACCAACGATCAATACACGCGTGGTCTTGTACCTAATCAGTCTCACGAAACAATCAATCTCGTGTGCACAGTCCAATGTGAGGCCATCAACCAACACACGACTATAATGTGCCCGACATGAAAATCCTACACATACCAACCGGCACGCCAGTATGACCCGGAATGCCACGATATAACAAAAGTGACATCGAAAATGAATAATGACTCACCGAGGTGGAATCGTAACGAAATAAATGACAGCTCAATGAAAAGGTTGGAACCGTCGTTCCTTATGACTGAAGTAATTAATTGACAACAACAAGTTTTGATACGGTTAATATAATGATGAATGAGTTATGATTATGAATGAACAACAACAAAAGGTATGAGTATCCTTTTAACCGAGTAAGAATTAACTTACACAACAACGATGAAGAATGTCCGTCCACGAACAACGTCCTAATTGAGATATCGGTCGCTCGAACAACCTTGAATAAATATAATTACCAACAATCCGTTCAATATACGAATCAAACATGAATATAACGAACTCAAAACGTCGATACGATTAAACTAAGTCCATAGAGGCATTAAATCAAACACGTTGCGACCAAACTCCGATTGTTTACAATCAAACCTCAATATACCAATATCAAATCCTCCAAGAAGTGTTTCAAACCAACAAAACATCTCCAATACGATCAGTAATCCGTTATGAATATCCAAAAACGTGATTATAACAACAATTAGTCGAAAATCCCCAATTCCAATTCGATTTTCAAGGTGTTCTCGAATAATTCCTCAATAATCCAATGAATCCTTATACAAACTCATAATCATATACATATCCCTTCATATAACATGATTATAACGTCCAAAACATCATATCTCAACACAAAATCGAAGTCCAAAGTGTTGAAGGAATTACCTCATGATGATCCAAGTACTTTAATCCGAAGAACACGCGTTAGATCGATTATCCGGACTTCACGATCGAAAGGAGATGAAGAAAATCAAACACCCAAATGATTTGTGAAGGAAAAACCCTCCCTCAAGCTTACTCTCTCGGTTGAAGGTGAAGAAAAGGGGAAAATGGCTGAAATGCTGAAAAAAACGAATTTAAGGGAGTTGGCGCTGCCGGACACGGCTCGTGCCGATCGGCACGGTCGTGTCGCATACCGGCCGACAGCTTGGCCGACAGGACTCGACCGTGTCCTCGCTGACACGGTCGCGGCGCGAGGGCCTCCCGACATGACCCGTCAAGCGGCGACTCGGCATGACTCGGCCGTGCACGACACGATCGGGCGTGTCGGCAGCCGCTTCGCTTATCCTAAGGGTTCGACTGGCCGCGCTGCACGACACGGCCGGGTCCTGAGGCGTACACTTCGAACTTTCCGGACGAGTACGGCACAAAGCCGTGTCGGACGACACGGCCGAGTTCGCTCGGCAGTGATCGGCCAAAACTGAAAAATGAGCGGTTGAGCTAAAACGACCATAACTCTCTCGTCCGGACTCCGATTGACTCACCGTTTGAACCATTGGAAAGCTAACTCGATGCTCTATAATATTGCAAAGATTTAGAATTTTTGGAGTTACCAAAAATTAATAGTGATCTAACAAAGTCGAACTCATATGAGGAAAGTTGAAACAATGAACAATAATGATACACAACTCGAAGTTTTTCCTAACGGTGAACACGGTGAAAGAACATGATTGATGAATGATTATAATTGAGTGAAAATCCACAGAGTGACAATCACCGAATGAAATTACTGAATGATAATGACTGAATTACAACCGGGTATTACATACACCCCCCCTTAAAAGAGTTTCGTCCCCGAAACTAAGGGTCAAACAACTCGGGATAACACTCCCGCATATCGGTTTCCCAAGTGGCCTCTTCGACTCCGTGTCTAGACCACTGAATCTTGACCAAAGGGATCGTCTTGTTCCTCAACTGTTTGATTCGCCGCTCTAACACTCGTACAGGACGCTCCTCGTACGAATGATCATCCGCGATCTCGATTTCGTCGAACTGAAGTATGTGACTCGGGTCGGCAACATACTTCCGCAACTGAGAGACGTGAAACACATTATGAATCCTGCTCAAAGCCGGAGGTAAAGCCAATCGATAAGCTAACTCACCTACTCGATCCAAAATTTCAAACGGTCCAATGAATCTCGGACTCAACTTCCCCCGTTTTTCGAAACGGAAAATACCTCGACTCTGGGATACCTTGACCAAAACATGGTCACCCGTCTCGAACTCTAGTGGTCGACGACGATTTACTGCATATGATTTACGCCGACTCAGAAATCAACATACGACTCTTGATCAAAGCTACCTTCTCCCGGGCGGCTATAAGCATGTCGGGTTCGGTGCCGATTGATTCTGACAAGTCATCCCAACACAAAGGAGATCGACAACGAAGACCATACAAGTCCTCGTAAGGTGCCATCTTAATGGAGGCATGCCAACTATACTGTACGTGAACTCGATCAGTGGTAGTTGGGCTTCCCAATCGTCCTTCCAATCGAGGACGCATGCCCTCAACATGTCCTCTAATGTCTGAATAGTTCTCTCTGATTGTCCGTCGGACTGAGGATGAAAGGCAATACTGAGATTAAGCTGAGTTCCCATAGCACGATGAACTGATTTCCAAAAATTTGACACAAACCGTCCGTCACGATCGGAAACGATACTTTTAGGAGTACCGTGAAGTCTCACTATCTCTTTGATGAACAACTGGGCCAGTCTCTTGGGACTCCACATATCCTTGATTTCAAGGAAATGAGTTAAATTAGTAAAGCAGTCCGCGATCACTCAGATCGTATTTATGCCCCGACGACTCGTCGGCAATTCGTGATGAATTCCATAGAAATGTCTTCCCACTTCCATTCTGGAATAGGGAGCGGTATCAGCATACTCGCCGGTCGCTGAGGTTCCATCTTGACTTGTTGACAGGTTAAGCATCTCGAAACAAATTCTGCGACTTCTCGCTTCATATTATTCCACCAGTAATTTTGTTTCAAGTCTTTGTACATCTTGCTGGACCCCAGATGAACAGAATAAGGGGTAGCATGAGCTTCTCTCGAAATAGAGTTTTTCAACTCGTCATTCGCCGGTACACACATCCGATTCTTAAATCTCAAAGTCCATCCTCGTGGATCACGAATCCAGGGGCTTTCCCCTGAGCCACATCCTCAAGAATGCGCAACAATGCTGGGTCTGAACCCTGATTCTCCCTGATTGCATCCTCAAGAGATGATGAAATCTCTAACATACAAAGCTGTCCCTGAATTCGCTGAAGCCAGACCTCGATCTCGGGTCTAAGGAATTCCTGTTGGAGCTCCTTCTGAATTGTTAAACGAGCAAGCATCTGCTCCTGAACGGACTTACGACTCAAGGCGTCGGCGACAATGCTCGCCTTGCCCGGGTGGTAAAGGATATCGATATCAAAATCTTTGATTAATTCCAACCACCATCTCTGTCGCATATTTAACTCCTTCTGAGTAAATATATACATCAACTCTTGTGATTGGTGAAGATCTGACAGGTGATGCCATAAAGGTAACGACGCCAAATTTTCAACACGAAAACCACGGTTGCTAGCTCCGTCCGTGGGTTGGATAATTAACCAGCTAATCCGAGGAAACATCGGATTTCCTTAACATCTTTAGGAGGTTGCAAATCTCGGATAGCCTCTGTCTTCTGAGGGTCGACACGAACTCTGGCAGATGAAATTACATGCCCGAGAAAGTCACTTCGGACCTCCAGAACTCATATTTGGAAAACCTTCCATAAAGTTGCTCTCGTCTCAACACGTCGAGAACCTGATGAAGATGAACCTCGTATTCCTCTCGGATACGAGAATAAATCAAAATGTCGTCGATGAAGAAAACAACAAACTGATCCAAAAAGTCGATGAAAACCCGATTCATTAACCCCCATGAATACCACAGGTGCAATAGTTAGCCCGAACGGCATAACTACGAACTCATAATGACCATAGCGTGTATGAAACGCTGTCCTCGCGATATCCGACTCTCGAATCCGCAACTGGTGATATACAGATCTTAAGTCGATCTTGGAAAATACTGAAGCTCCCTGAAGTTGATCTAAAAGATCATCAATACGAGGTAAAGGATACTACTCTTGATCATTACCCTGTTCAACTCCTGTTAATTAATACACACACGAGACGAGCCATCCTTCTCCTTGACAGATCACACTGGTGCTCCTCACGGGGACGCAATCGGTCGGAGATAACCTTTCTCGAACTATTCCTCAAGTTGAATCTTTAACTCCTGCATTCTGGTCGGGGCCATCCGATACGGTGCCTTCGATAAAGGGGACGTACCGGCTCCAACTCACTCCCGAATTCCCTTACTCTATGTGAAGGCAACCAGATAACTCGTCTGGAAAAACATCGTCAATCGATGACAATGATACCACGAATGATTGAACATTTCGATTGCCCTAGAATGGTCAATCGATAAAAAGAAATACTAATAATGATTGAACAACTCGATTGCCTTAGAAAGGTCAATCGATGAAGATGATACAATGAATGATTGAATAACTCGATTGCCCTAGAAAGGCCAATCGATGGAAATAATACAAGGAATGATTGAATAACTCGATTTCCCTAGAAAGGCCAATCGATGAGAATGATACAATGAATGATTGAATAGTTCGATTGCGGAATTTCTCTGCTTTCGTCATAATAATACTTCTTCTGGAACAACGGGGATTACTTCCCTGAAGCACACATTCAACAACCAACGACGGAAAATAGCGACCAAACGCTAACAAACACTGAGGATAGTATTAAGACGGTTAAACCAACTAATACCGAAATTACATCGTCCTAAGATAAATTCACCACGATTAGGTCCACCAACCAATCGCGGTTACTAAGCTTACTTAGGTATGATTCCGAAAATTCTTCCATCGTCAGGTAGACCGATGGTATGAGGTCCACAAGAAATAGGACTATCCCGAAATAAGTCTACTCAAGCATGATTCGAAAATGAATGAATGCGGTGTACCAGCATCAAAAGGTACACACAAGTTGAAATAAAATTACGAGTATACCTGAAATCATTCGGGCCACCGGATCGTCGATCCTCCTCATCATATGAATCAGGACTTGCCGGTCCCGAACCGACGCTCCCGTCTCGATAAATACGAGCTCCAACTCTATTTGCTTCCATTGCCTTAAACGACGATGACAAAGCCTGATTTCAAACGCTTGCTTCGGGGCCTGAGATGCCACCGAGCCGACTTGGAGTCCTTTCGGCAAAAACGGGCCTTATGCCCAAAATTCCCACAATTATAGCACGTGATAGACGGTTTCGGACACTCGGTGCTGAAATGACCTGGCGTTCCACAATTGAAACAAGTGATGGCCGAATCGCCGCTCGGGAATGAGATCCCGCACGATTATGCGCCGTAGAAGGTCGCTCGAAACGATAGGGCTCACACGAGGCTTCTTGAAGGTTGACTGACCGCCTTTGGGTTGATTACGCTTCGTTGATTTCTTGCCGAAAGATGAAGGTTGTTGTTCAGACTTTCCTTAGCAAACTGTCTCATACGGGAGAGTTCTCTCAATTAATCCGGTCGAGTGGCGCAATGATGATTGAGCAACCGCACATGGGTCATCATGGCCTGCATAAAAGTGAGTGGATCAACCCGAACATCTTCTGGTCGAGCCGAGTCCTGGGCACGATTTCCCGGCCAGTGATTATTTCTCGGGTTTGGTCCGCACCGCGCCTCTCCCGTGCATCTCGACAGCCTCTCTCCATACCGAAGTAGGAAGGTCGCATAATGATTATATTTCCCGCATGATTAGCACGTTATGATTATGTCATGAGATGATGAAAATGAGTATACATGCTCTAACTTAGTGATTATATGAATGATTTATGAAGTTAAATGATTATCCGATGAAATTCTTGAAATGATTATCTTGAATAACTTAACAAGATTGATAATATGATCATCCATTGACAACCGAGTAATGAAATGAATTGAGTAATTAATGAGTTAACATGATCGTCCGATTATTAATCGAGTAATGAAATGAATTAAGTGATTGATGAGTTAATATGATCGTCCGATCATAATGAATGATGATGTTTGAGGATTGTTAAATGATGAATGATGAATGAATGACTATTGCGTAAATTATACCATGGCGTTAGAAGTCTTACGCTTCTTTTGGTCCGATTGGCTCAAGATTCGCACGAGTCACACGTGACGCGAAAGTCCAATGATACTAGTCCGATGACGATGATTTCAAATGAGACATGACTTGGAGGGTAGTATTCAAAACCATGCTCCGATACCAACTCAGAACACCCCAAACTAGGCGGATATTACAAAGGCCGTAGATCCCCAACCTGGGACCCACCGTGCAAATGAAAATGAATGAATTACACAAGATAAATGTAGTACCAAACTACATTACAACAATAATTACTCCGATGAGGAGTTTAGTTACAACACACCAGACAACATCAATACTAGTGTATTTTATATGAAGATAAAATACACAACACCGAATGAAACGGAGTATTCAAATGAAAGTCTGCGGCTGAAAATAAAGGACAATAACATGAATAATCAAAGATCGGGGCCCCTACTAGTATCACTAGGACTCCTCGCCGTCAACGTGCTCTCCCGTGCGTTTGCACAGCCATGACGAAAAACAAAATCCCCAAACGGGTCGATTACAAAGAACAACAATCCTCAAGGGTTGAAAATACACAATCATGATTATATCTGAAATTATGAAATATCCTGTCGAAACATACGCAATCAAACATGCTATATGAATCAACTAACAGTACGGCTCAAAGGGTGGCGCCACACTACGCCCGGGATGGAAATGTGTCCGTGCACAAGCCACCAACGATCAATACACGCGTGGTCTTGTACCTAATCAGTCTCACGAAACAATCAATCTCGTGTGCACAGTCCAATGTGAGGCCATCAACCAACACACGACTATAATGTGCCCGACATGAAAATCCTACACATACCAACCGGCACGCCAGTATGACTTGGAATGCCACGATATAACAAAAGTGACATCGAAAATGAATAATGACTCACCGAGGTGGAATGGTAACGAAATAAATGACAGCTCAATGAAAAGGTTGGAACCGCTGCTCTTATGACTGAAGTAATTAATTGACAACAACAAGTTTTGATACGGTTAATATAATGATGAATGAGTTATGATTATGAATGAACAACAACAAAAGGTATGAGTATCCTTTTAACCGAGTAAGAATTAACTTACACAACAACGATGAAGAATGTCCGTCCACGAACAACGTCCTAATTGAGATATCGGTCGCTCGAACAACCTTGAATAAATATAATTACCAACAATCCGTTCAATATACGAATCAAACACGAATATAACGAACTCAAAACGTCGATACGATTAAACTAAGTCCATAGAGGCATTAAATCAAACACGTTGCGACCAAACTCCGATGGTTTACAATCAAACCTCAATATACCAATATCAAATCCCCCAAGAAGTGTTTCAAACCAACAAAACATCTCCAATACGATCAATAATCCGTTATGAATATCCAAAAACGTGATTATAACAACAATTAGTCGAAAATCCCCAATTCCAATTCGATTTTCAAGGTGTTCTCGAATAATTCCTCAATAATCCAATGAATCCTTATACAAACTCATAATCATATACATATCCCTTCATATAACATGATTATAACGTCCAAAACATCATATCTCAACACAAAATCGAAGTCCAAAGTGTTGAAGGAATTACCTCATGATGATCCAAGTACTTTAATCCGAAGAACACGCGTTAGATCGATTATCCGGACTTCACGATCCAAAGGAGATGAAGAAAATCAAACACCCAAATGATTTGTGAAGGAAAAACCCTCCCTCAAGCTTACTCTCTCGGTTGAAGGTGAAGAAAAGGGGAAAATGGCTGAAATGCTGAAAAAAACGAATTTAAGGGAGTTGACTGCCTACCGGACACGGCCCGTGCCGATCGGCACGGTCGTGTCGCACAACTGGCCGACAGTTGGCCGATAGGGACTCGACCGTGTCCTGCTTGACACGGTCGCGGCGCGGAGGGCCTCCCGACAGTGACCCGTCCGACAGCGACTCGGCATGACTCGACCGTGCCAGACGACACGGTCGGGCGTGTCGGCAGTCGCTTTTGGCTTATCCGGAAGGGTTCGACTCGGCCGTGCCAGACGACACGGTCGGGTCCTGAGGCAGACACTTCGGCACTTTCCGGACGAGTACGGCACGGGCCGTGTCGGACGACACGGCCGAGTTCGCTCGGCAGTGATCGGCCAAAACTGAAAAATGAGCGGTTAGGCTAAAACGACCATAACTCTCTCGTCCGGACTCCGATTGACTCACCGTTTGAACCATTGGAAAGCTAACTCGATGCTCTATAATATTGCAAAGATTTAGAATTTTTGGAGTTACCAAAAATTAATGGTGATCTAACAAAGTCGAACTCATATGAGGAAAGTTGAAACAATGAACAATAACGATACACAACTCGAAGTTTTTCCGAACGGTGAACACGGTGAAAGAACATGATTGATGAATGATTATAATTGAGTGAAAATCCACAGAGTTACAATCACCGAATGAAATTACTGAATGATAATGACTGAATTACAACCGGGTATTACATCAGAGACGGTGGTTGGAATTAATCAAAGATTATGATATCGAGATCCTCTACCACCCGGGCAAGGCGAACGTTGTCGCCGACGCCTTGAGTCGTAAGTCCGTTCAAGAGCAAATGCTTGCCCGTTTAACAGTTCAGAAGGAGCTTCAGCAGGAATTCCTTAGACCCGAGATCGAGGTCTGGCTTCAGCGAGTTCAGGGGCAGCTTTGTATGTTAGAGATTTCATCGTCACTCGAGGAGGAAATCCGAGAGAATCAGGGTTCGGACCCATCATTGTTGCGCATCCGAGAGGATTTGGCCTGGGAAAGCCTCGGATTTGTGGTCCACGAGGATGGACTTTTGAGGTTTAAGAATCGGTTGTGCGTACCGGCGAATGACGAGTTGAAAAACTCGATTTTGAAAGAAGCTCATGCTACCCCTTATTCTGTGCATCCGGGGTCTAGCAAGATGTACAAGGACTTGAAACAAAATTACTGGTGGAGTAATATGAAGCGAGAAGTTGCAGAATTTGTTTCGAGATGCTTAACTTGTCAACAAGTTAAGATTGAACATCAGCGACCGGCGGGTATGCTGAAACCCCTTCCTATTCCCGAGTGGAAGTGGGAAGACATTTCTATGGATTTCATCACGAGTTTGCCGACGAGTCTTCGTGGCATGAATACGATCTGGGTGATCGTGGACCGCTTAACTAAATCAGCTCATTTCCTTGAGATAAAGGAAATGTGGGGTCCCGAGAGACTTGCTCAACTGTTCATCAAAGAGATAGTCAGACTGCACGGTACTCCTAAAAGTATCGTTTCCGATCGAGACGGACGGTTTGTGTCGCATTTTTGGAAATCAGTTCATCGTGCTATGGGAACTCAGCTTAATCTCAGTACCGCTTTTCATCCTCAGTCCGACGGACAATCAGAGAGGACCATTCAGACTTTAGAGGACATGTTGAGGGCATGCGTCCTCGATTGGAAAGAAGATTGGGAAGCCCAACTACCATTGATCGAGTTCACGTATAATAACAGTTGGCATGCTTCGATCAAGATGGCACCTTACGAGGCCTTGTATGGTCGTCGTTGTCGATCTCCGTTGTGTTGGGACGACCTATCAGAATCATTGGGCACCGAGCCCGATATGCTTATAGCCGCCCGTGAGAAGGTAGCTTTGATCAGGAGTCGTTTGTTGACCGCTCAGAGTCGACAGAAATCATACGCAGATAACCGTCGTCGACCATTAGAGTTCGAGGCTGGCGACCATGTGTTGGTCAAGGTATCCCCGAGTCGTGGTATCTTCCATTTTGGGAAGAGGGGAAAGTTGAGTCCGAGATTCATTGGACCGTTTGAGATTTTGGATCGAGTAGGCGAGTTAGCTTATCGATTGGCTTTACCTCCGGCATTGAGCCGAATTCATAATGTGTTTCATGTCTCTCAGTTGCGGAAGTATGTTGCCGACCCGAGTCACATACTTCAGTTCGACGAAATCGAGATCGCCGACGATCATTCATATGAGGAACGTCCTATACGAGTTTTAGAGCGGCGAATCAAACAGTTGAGGAATAAGACGATTCCTTTGGTTAAAATTCACTGGTCTACACACGGAGTCGAAGAGGCTACTTGGGAAACCGAGGATAGTATGCGGGAGAGTTATCCCGAGTTGTTTGACCCTTAGTTTCGGGGACGAAACTCTTTTAAGGGGGGGTGTATGTAATACCCAGTTGTAATTCAGTAATTATCATTCAGTATTTGATACTCAGTAATTTCATTCATTATTGATCATTTGTCACTCATATTCAGTCATGGTATTCATCATTCAGAGTAATTGTATCGTGTATCAATCGTCATTCATCACTAATCTGATTGGAGTTTCGTGCCGTGTTTATCATCATTGTCATTTTCGTTGCAAGCTGTGCGTGAGGAGTAGCGCACGCTACATACTCCTTTTAGCGTACGCTAATTGGGTATACGTAGCGCACGCTACCACTCAGCTTTAGCACACGCTAAGGTTACCCTATTGCGACCCGTAAGGTACTGGACTGCAGGTGAGTTATAAGTAGCGCACGCTACGAATGGTAAGTAGCGCGCGCTAGTGAGTTGTAGTAGCGCACGCTATTATGTGGTGTAGCGCGCGCTAAGGACAGATCAGGTTGAGTCCAGTGACTACTGGACTGCATTGGATTAATTCATAGTGCACGCTATGTGTTGTTGTTAGCGTACGCAACCGATATATTAGCGCACGCTAAACAATGGTTGTAGTGCACGCTATCGAGGTCAGATCAGAGGGCAGACAGTTTTCTGGACTCCAGTACTGGGCATCACATTATTCGTTAGCGCACGCTAATTATGAGCATTTACGTACGCTAGTAGTGTGGTCGTAGCGCACGCTACAAAAAGGTACGTAGCGCGCGCTACCGTGTTCGGATAGTGGGTACTGGACTACCCAAATTACCCGTTAGCGCACGCTACGCTCAAGTGCTAGCGTACGCTAACCTGGACTGACTATAAATTGGACAGTTTAGTCAGATTTCGTCATTTATTCATCTCATTTCACTCCTTCGGTATTTTTGGGCGATTTCGAGCGATTCGGAGAGGATTCTTCGAGGTGTAATCATCAATCATCATCTTCAAGCTCATCTTTCGGATTAATAATCATTTCATCATCTTCATCACATCGAATCAAAGGTATTAATCTCTTGGATCTAGAATTTCGGATTTTTGGGTTTTCCTTCCGATTTCTTCGTGTAAGCTTGGATTATCATTGGAATATGTTAGATATGGATTATCTACCTTGGATAAGTATATTCTTACGGATTTAATGGTTAATTTCGGAATTATTTCAAGAACCCTTGTGGTTGACTTCGGTTATTTTGGGGATTTCCGATTGTCGTTATTATAAACTTGAATTGTGGATTTCTATGAGATTATTGATGTCATTGATAATGTTTTGCTGGTTTGAATCAATCATTTTGGAGTTGATTCGATAATTTGGGTTTGGTTTTAACCAACGGGTATCTCAACGTTTTCGTTAGAGTACATCTACGAGTTCGGATATTGTTGTATCGACTTTTGGGTCGGTTATGATCGTATTTGATTCGTGTATTGATCGGTTATTGGTAATTACTGTTGTTCAAGGTTGTTCGAGCGACCGACATTTCATTTAGGACGTTGTTCGTGGAAGGACATTCTTCATCCGTATTGAGTAAGTTAATTCTTACTCGGTTAAAAGGATATTCATTCCTTTTGTTGTTGTTCATTCATAATCGTAACTCATTCATCATTGTATTAACCGTATCAAAACTTGTCATTGTCAATTAATCACCTCAGTCATAAGGAACGACGGTTCCGATCATTTCATTGAGCTATCATTCATTTCACCATCATTTAATCTTGGTGAGTCATTATTCATTTTCGTTGTCACTTTTGTCATATTGTGGCATTCCGGGTCATACTGGCGTGCCGGTTGGTATGTGTAGGATTTTCATGTCGGGCACATTATAGTCGTGTGTTGGTTGGTGGCCTCACATTGGACTGTGCACACGAGTTGATGGCTTCGTGAGACTGATTAGGTACAAGAACACGCGTGTATTCGATCGATACTCGTTGGTGGCTTGTGCACGGACACATTTCCATCCCGGACGTAGTGTGGCGCCATTCCTTTGAGCCGTACTGATAGTCGATTCATATAGCATGTTTGATTGCGTATGTTTCGGCTGTGATAATTCATAATTTCGTATATATCATGATTGTGTATTGTCAACCCTTGAGGATTGTTGTTCTCGTAATCGACCTGTTGGGGATACTGTTTTTCAGGTCATGGCAAGGCTAAAGCACGGGGAGAGCACGGTGACGGCGAGGAGTCCCAGTGATACTAGTAGGGGGCCCCAGTCTATTCAGTCACTTATGTTTTCTTCATTTATTCCACTGCAGACATTCCGTTTGAATATTCATTTCACTCATTGTTGTATATTTTATCTCCATATAAAATATACTTGTATTCAGTATCATCCTGGGTGTGTTGTATAAAACTCCTCATCGGAGTAATTGGTGTTGTAATGTGGTTCGGTACTACATTTACCTGTGTAATTTCTTCATTTTCATTCGCCTGGTGGGTCACAGTCGGGGGTCCACGGCACTGTAATATCCGCCTAGTTTGGGGTGTTACAAACCCACTAGCGCGCGCTACTTACCATTCGTAGCGTGCGCTACTTATAACTCACCTGCAGTCCAGTACCTTCTGGACTGCAGCCAGGGTAACCTTAGCGTGCGCTAAAGCTGAGTGGTAGCGTGCGCTACCTATACCCAATTAGCGTACGCTAAAAGGAGTATGTAGCGTGCGCTACTCCTCACGCACAGCTCGCAATGAAAATGACAATGATGATAAACACGGCACGAAACTCCAAACAGATTAGTGATGAATGACGATTGATACACGATACAATTACTCTGAATGATGAATACCATGACTGAATATGAGTGACAAATGATCAATGATGAATGAAATTACTGAGTATCGATTACTGAATGATAAATACTGAATGATAATTACTGAATTACAACTGGGTATTACATGCCTCGAACTCTAATGGTCGACGACGGTTATCTGCATATGATTTCTGTCGACTCTGAGCGGTCAACAAACGACTCCTGATAAAAGCTACCTTCTCACGGGCGGCTATAAGCATATCGGGCTCGGTGCCGATTGATTCTGATAGGTCGTCCCAACAAAATGGAGATCGACAACGACGACCATACAAGGCCTCGTAAGGTGCCATCTTAATCGAAGCATGCCAACTATTATTATACGTGAACTCGATCAATGGTAGTTGGGCTTCCCAATCGTCTTTCCAATCGAGGACGCATGCCCTCAACATGTCCTCTAATGTCTGAATGGTTCTCTCTGATTGTCCGTCGGACTGAGGATGAAAAGCGGTACTGAGATTAAGCTGGGTTCCCATAGCACGATGAACTGATTTCCAAAAATGCGATACAAACCGTCCGTCACGATCGGAAACGATACTTTTAGGAGTACCGTGCAGTCTGACTATCTCTTTGATGAACAGTTGAGCAAGTCTATCGGGACCCCACGTCTCCTTGATTTCAAGGAAATGAGCTGATTTAGTTAAGCGGTCCACGATCACCCAGATCGTATTCATGCCACGATGACTCGTCGGCAAACTCGTGATGAAATCCATAGAAATGTTTTCCCACTTCCACTCGGGAATAGGAAGAGGTTTCAGCATACCCGCCGATCGCTGATGTTCAATCTTGACTTGTTGACAGGTTAAGCATCTTGAAACAAATTCCGCGACTTCTCGCTTCATATTACTCCACCAGTAATTTTGTTTCAAGTCCTTGTACATCTTGCTAAACCCCAGGTGAACCGAATAAGGGGTAGCATGAGCTTCTCTCAAAATCGAGTTTTTCAACTCGTCATTCGCCGGTTCGCACAACCGATTCTTAAATCTCAAAAGTCCATCCTCGTGGACCACGAATCCAGGGCTTTCCCCTGAGCCACATCCTCACGGATGCGCAACAATGCTGGGTCTGAACCCTGATTCTCCCGGATCGCATCCTCAAGTGATGATGAAATTTCTAACGTATAAAGTTGTCCTTGTACTCGCTGTAATCAGACCTCGATCTCGGTTATCATAAATTCCTGCTGAAGTTCCTTCTGAACTGTTAAACGAGCAAGCATCTGCTCCTGAACGGACTTACGACTCAAGGTGTCGGCAACAACGTTCGGCTTGCCCGGGTGGTAAAGGATCTCGATATCGTAATCTTTGATTAGTTCCAACCACCGTCTTTGTCGCATATTTAACTCCTTCTGAGTAAATATATACTTCAACTCTTGTGATCAGTGAAGATCTGACAGGTGACGCCATAAAGGTAACGACGCCAAATTTCCAACGCGAAAACCACGACTGCTAGCTCCAGGTCGTGGGTCGGATAATTAACCAGCTAATCCGAGGAAACTTCGGATTTCCTTAACATTTTTCGGAGGTTGCCAATATCGGATAGCCTCCATCTTCTGAGGGTCGACACGAACTCTGTCTGATGAAATTACATGCCCGAGAAAAATCACTTCGGACATCCAGAACTCACATTTAGAAAACTTTCCATAAAGTTGCTCGCGTCTTAACATGTCGAGAACCTGATGAAGATGTACCTCGTGTTCCTCTCGATCACGAGAATAAATCAAAATGTCATCGATGAAGACAACAACAAACTGATCCAAAAAGTCGATGAAAACCTGATTCATTAACTCCATGAATACCGCAGGTGCATTAGTTAGCCCGAACGGCTTGACTACGAACTCATAATGACCATAGCGTGTTTGAAACGCCGTCCCCGCGATATCCGACTCTCGAATTCGCAACTGATGATATCCAGATCTTAAGTCGATCTTGAAAAGAATACTGAAGTTCCCTGAAGTTGATCTAAGAGATCATCGATGCGGGGGTAGAGGATACTTATCCTTGATCATCATCCTGTTCAACTACTGATAATCGATACACAAGCGAAAAGAACCATCCTTCTTCTTGACAGATAACACTGGTGCTCCCCACGGGGACGCACTCGGTCGGAGATAACCTTTCTCGAACAATTCCTCAAGTTGAATCTTCAACTCCTGCATTTCGGTCGGGGCCATCTGGTATGGTGCCTTCGATAACGGGGAGGTACCGGGCTCCAACTCACTCGTGAATTCCACAACTCTATGTGAATACAGCCAGGTAACTCGTCTGGGAATACATCGTCAATCTATGACAATGATACCACAAATGATTGAACATTTCGATTGCCCTAGAATGGTCAATCGATGAAAATGATACAATGAATGATTGAACAACTCGATTGCCTTAAAACGGCCAATCGCTGAAAATGATATAATGAATGATTGAACAACTCGATTGCCTTAGAACGGCCAATCGATGAAAATGATACAATGAATGATTGAACAACTCGATTGCCTTAGAACGGCCAATCGATGAAAATGATACAATGAATGATTGAACAACTCGATTGCCTTAGAACGGCCAATCGATGAAAATGATACAATGAATGACTGAACAACCCGATTGAGGAATTTATCTGCTTCCATCATAATAATAATTCTTCTGGAACAACGGGGATTACCTCCCTGAAGTACACATTCGACAATCAACGAAGGAATGATAGTGACCAAACGCTTATAGCACTAAGGATAGTATCATGACGATCCATCCAACTAATACCCAATATTACGTCGTCCTTAGGTAAATCCACCACGATTAGGTCTACCAAACAATCGCGGTCACCAAGCCTAATTCGGTATGATTTCCGAAAATTCTTCCATCGTCAGGTAGACCTGATGGTGTAAGGTCCACAAGAAATAGGACTATCCGAATTAAGCCTATTCAAACATGATTCGGAAATGAATGAATGCGGTGCACCAGTATAAAAAGGTACACACAGGTTGAGATAAAATTACGAGTATACCTGAGATAATTCGGTCCACCGAATCGTCGATCCTCTTCATCACATGAATCCGGGACTTGCCGGCCTCCGAACTGGACGTTCCCGTCTGATACATATGAGTTCCGCCTTTGATAGCTCCTGTCGTTTTGAACGACGCAGACTGAGTGTCTTGGTTCGGAACCGCTGACTTGTTTGGGGCCTGAGATGTCGCCGGAGTGGGTTTGGAGTCCCTTCGGCAAAAACGGACCCTATGCCCAACAATTCCGCATTTAAGGCACGTGATAGACTGCCTCGGGCACTTGGTGCTGACATGACCCGATTCTCCACAATTAAAACAGATGATGGCCGAACTGGCCGCTCGGTATTGAGATCCCGCACGATTATGCACCGTAGGAGGTCGCTCAGACACGATAGGACTCACACGAGGCTTCTTGAAGGTTGACTGACCGCTTTCGGATTGATTACGCTTCGTTGATTTCTTGCTGACAGATGAAGGTTGTTGTTCAGCAATTTCCTTAGCAGCAGGCTCATACGGGAGAGTTCTCTCGATTAATCCGGCCAGAGTGGCGCAATGATGATTGAGCAATTGCATATGGGTCATCATGACCTGCATAAAAGTGAGTGGATCAACCCGCATATCTTCTGATCGAGCCGAGTCCTGGGTACGATTTCCCGACAACGAGTGATTATTTCCCGGGTTTCGGCCCACACCGCGGCCTCTCCCCGTGTATCCCCTGACAGCTCTCTCCATACTGAAGTAGGAAGGTCGCATAATGATTATATCTCCCACATGAATATCACGTTATGATTATGTCATGAGATGATGAAAATGAGCATACATGCTCTAACTTAGTGATTACATGAATGATTTACTGAAGTGACATGATTATCTGATGAAATTCTCGAAATGATTATCTTGAACAATTTAACAAGATTAATAATATGATCATCCAGATCGACAACTGAGTAATGAAATGAATTGAGTAATTAATGAGTTAACATGATCGTCCTGATCATCAACTGAGTAGTGAAATGAATTAAGTGATTAATGAGTTAACATGATCGTCCCAATCATAATGAATGATGATGTTTGAGGATTGTTAATTGATGAATGATGAATGAATGACTATTGCCAGAAATTATACCATGGCGTTAGAAATCTTACAGTTCTTTCGGTCTGATTGGCTTGGCATTTGCACAAGTCACACGTGACGCGAAAGTCCAATGATACTAGTCTGATGACGATGATTTCAAATGAGACATGACTCGGAAGGTAGTATTCAAAACCACACTCCGATACCAACTCTGTAACACCCCAAACTAGGCGGATATTACAGTGCCGTGAATCCCCGACTGGGACCCACCAGGCGAATGAAAATGATGAATTAAATAATATAATTGTAGTACCGAACCACATTATATTACCAAATACTCCGATGAGGAGTTTAAGTACAACACACCAGGACAATACCGAATACTAGTATATTTTATATGAAGATAAAATACACAACACTGAAAGAAACGGAGTATCCAAATGAAAGTCTGCAGCGGAAAATAAAGGACAACAACATGAATGACTGAAAGATCGGGGGCCCCTACTAGTATCACTGGGACTCCTCGCCGCCAACATGCTATTCCCGTGCTTTTGCCTTGCCATGACCTGAAAAATAAAATTCCCAGCCGGGGTCAGTTACACAGAACAACAATCCTCAAGAGTTGAATAAACACAATCATGATATATCTCAATTATGAAATGACGCTGAAGAGAGGCATCATAGTACGCCCATAATGGTATGTGCAAGTGCACAAGACGAGTGTCCGGACACACCCGCCCTTGTACCTAATTAGTCTCACGGAGGTACATTACCGTGTGCACAGTCCAATGTGTCGGTGAACCCAACACATGACCATCACGTGCCCGACTAAAAATTCCGCACATCCCCACCCGGCCACGCAATATGAACCCAGAAGGTCATATGGGCAAGGAATGACCATGAAGAATAATAATGAATACCAATCGACAAAATTAAGAATGACTCACCTGTAACACCCCCAATCCGCTCAGGGAATATTACACGCCGTAAACCCTTTCCGCAAGGATCTACCAGGCTAAACGTCCATAAACAACCAAATGCTTGCCCGGCCAGGGTCAAACAATATAATAATACAGACCGTTAAGGTCACTTACACATAAACGCGCAGACCGATGAGGTCACACAACTCTATCAACAGGACTGACTAACAACATTACCCACACAGGGGTCGAAATACAATACAGCGGAAGACTGAATCAACTCTAACAATACAACTAAACTCTACCAACTCTCAACTCTTGATTAGTATCGCAGCTCATCATCCCATTGTGCTAATCCTGTGACTGCTCCCCTGAACCTGCATGTACCTGGACGCAGAACAGACATCCACCCCCCGAATACTCGGGGGTTAGTAAAACTACACTGTTTTACTAGTGCAAGTATCAAACTATACGAAATGTAACAAGCAAATAGCAACTACGAATTTAATACGTAAATCAATTATCAAAATGTTCCCGAGAAGTTTTAGAATTTCGAACTCAAGTAAGAGATATTTGAAAAGGAACACATCATCTCGGGGATTTTTAAAGCAGAAATTCTTTTGGACCTCGTGTCCCAATTTACAAAACCTTTTCGTAAACATTAGGGCCTTAGCCCGATTCTCGTTTCAAAGCATACTAAATAATATATCATTATGAGTCCGAGATCCATATTTAGAATGTTACCCGAACAATCACTGCTACACGATCATTGTTCGTACACATCATGTACCGAACTCTGGAGGCCTCGACGGACCTTACCCGGACCACACATACTGTTCGTACACATCATGTACCGAACTCCGGAGGCCTCAACGGACCCTACCCGGCCACAACATCGTTCGTACACATCATGTACCGAACTCCAGAGGCCTCGCTGGACCCTACCCGGATCACACACCTTGTCCGTACACGTCATGTACCGCACTCCGAGGCCTCGTCAAACCCTACCCGATCACACACTTTGTTCGTACACATCATGTACCGAACTCCGCAGGCCTCGCTGACCCTACCCGGATCACACACTTTGTTCGTACACATCATGTACCGAACTCCGCAGGCCTCGCTGACCCTACCCGAACACACACACATCGACGACACAATTCATAATCATTAAATGTCAAGCCATTCCACATTACACCGAAATGTACAATCAAGTATGTAAACCAAACAACACAAACATCATGATCATCACAACGACTCTTAACCAACATAACACACATTCGGTACACAATACATTGAACAAACACGTGTACAACCATCTCATATGTACATCGCAATCCTGCACAAATGGCACAACGCCTAACACGTATACCAATATATCACTATTATCACAAAGCCTTCAAATTTCGGAAAACACAACCAACTCAAACGGAACATATTTACGAAGGCAAGTAAAATCGTAATACATATCATACGTAATTACTAGTCGCAAGATACAAGTCGTATAATAAGATACTGGCCTTAATAACCGCTACCAAACGCTCCGAAGAACACGGTTCGACCGGGAAGCTCGGACCCCGAAGAAGACAATGAACGGAAGGGTCCTGACTCGAGTTATTCACAAGAATTCGACCCTAACGACATAAATTCAATAAATCATCGATCATACGAGGAAGAATAATCGTAGAACGCCCGAAAACCCCTCTATGACATTTTACAGGACACCTTCAAGGCGTCGGTCAAGAACTCGACCAAAATAACGAATCGATACGATCCAACCATGGGTTAACAAGGTAAATGATACAATACATCTAAATAATCATCAATCCATCACAATCCTAAGTTAAATCGGATTAAACGGACGAAATCGAACAAAATACCCAAAATCCTCAAAATTAGATTTCTAGAAAATCTGACCTGATTCGCTCGATCAAAGGATGTTATAGGATGGATGATTGATGATATGAACTCCAAAACTTCATGGATTTGTTGACCAACAACATCTCTCCATGATAGGAACAACCCCAGCCGCGGAAGAGAAGTAGAAGAAGGAGAAAAATGGCGAAAAAAACGACTGCTGGGCCTTAAATAGGCTGCACAGTGTGCCGCGGCCCAGCGGGAGTGTGCCGCGGCACAGGCCCAAAAATGGCTCCCAGTGGTCGGCAGTGTGCCGCGGCTCGGCCGGAGAGTGCCGCGGCACCCGGTACAGTCGGTTTGGCCGAAAAATGCCACAGAGTGTTCCGCGGCCCTGCCAGCATGTGCCGCGGCACACGGACTGCTCGGCCAGAAGATGCCGAGCACTGCCGGCCGTGACTCGGCCAGAAGCTGCCGAGCACTACCGGCCGTGACTCGGCTTGTGCCGGCCTGGGCCCAGGTTGCCCGACCATGACTCGGCCGGGGCCAACTCCGACGGCCCGAACGACCCCGAAACCCGAACCTGAATATGAATCGATGATACGGTTACGACGTACTCGCAAAGACGAATCTAAGAGCTAAGAGAACACACAATTCCGACCACCCGACGGCTCGGAATTCAACAACGGAAGTAATTACCCAAAACTTTGGGAAATTATGAAAATGGCCCAAAACGTCCGAAAATCACGATACGCGATCGAAACACCAAACCAAAGCTCGCAACATGAATAATAACATTAAATGAACTTACGAGAAACTCGAAACAACAGTTTCGGACGAGATTCGCAAGAATCGAACTCAAGTGCGGAAAAGTCGCTAAAAAGCTCGGAACTCAACAAAACGATACCGAAACGAACTCGGATGACAAAAAGTGCAGAATTAATCATTCTCGAAATGACGAAACGGTCATGAGCGAGTCGTCAAAACGGACTCCGGCCGAAAAAAGAAATTTACCGAAAATCGACAATTGGGGATATTACATTCTACCCTCCTTAAAAGAAGTTTCGTCCCGAAACTTAAAACAAGTAGGGATAAGCAATATCCCGCCAGGAAAACTCAACGAGATACGCAAGGAAACGCGTAACTTACGCCCATCGGTGAAATATTACAAGCAACGCAAAGGGATATACGGCGTGAAAACACGCTCCACGACGACCAACACAGCGTCGCCGTTAGGGATATAATAAAACCAACAAGTGACAAGCGTCATCAAATGGATAATACAATCAAGTCAATTATCCGAACAATCACAAAACACAACGAACGAAAATCAATACGATTGACCAACCCAACGGTACATCAATCAAAACGCGAGCCAATCGCTGAACAAATACGGAATTCCACCGCCCAAGGGTAGGAAGATCGAAAACGAGACTAATTTCCCAAACTTAAGGGAATTAGGAAGGAGCCTGAATGCTCAACGATCACGAAACGAGGACAAAAACCGAACAAACAAACGACCGAACCACAACGGTCGAGACAACAAAAAGCGAACAATCATGTTCGAATCACGAAGAACAATAAAATTCAAACAACAACTCCAAGGTTCACATCTCGACTCGAGACAATATATGATCCGGTGAAAACAACAACATATGCATTCACATAAGATCCACATGAGAGGGAATAGAAATTGAAAAGTCACAACGACAAATGAGTTATTCCGAAACAATACCACGCTCGTTCGATCAACAAAAACAAGGGGTAGGACAAGCTCAGAAAATGTCAACGAACATAAACGAGTCGACAGAGTCGAAAATACAGAAGTTCCAAATCCGATCCACTTCGATTAAAAGAACTAGTAGAATCAAAAGATGTTACTGTAATACCTGGTTGTAATTCAGTAATTATCATTCAGTATTTACCATTCAGTAACTGATACTCAGTAATTTTCACTCATTATTAATCATTGTCACTCAGATTCAGTCATGGTATTCATCATTTAGAGTAATTGTATCGTGTATCAATCGTCATTCATCACTAATCTGATTGGAGTTTCGTGCCGTGTTTATCATCATTGTCATTTTCGAATCGGTAAGCGTGAGGAGTAGCGTACGCTACGTACTCCTTTTAGCGTACGCTAATTGGGTATAGGTAGCGCACGCTACCACTCAGCTTTAGCGCATGCTAAGGTTGCCCTGGCTGCAGTCCAGAAGGTACTGGACTACAGGTGAGTTATTTGTAGCGCACGCTACGAGTGGTAAGTAGCGCGCGCTAACAGGTTGTAGTAGCGCACGCTATATATGTGGAGTAGCGCACGCTAGGGACGGATCAGGTTGAGTCCAGTGGCTACTGGACTGCACTGGATTAATTCATAGCGCACGCTATGTGTTGTTTTTAGCGTACGCAATCGATATTATAGCGCACGCTAAATAATGGTTGTAGCGCACGCTATCGAGGTCAGGCAGTTTCTGGATTCCAGTACTGGGCATCAAATTATTCGTTAGCGCACGCTAACTATGAGTATTAACGCATGCTATTGATATGGCCGTAGCGCACGCTACAAAAAGGTACGTAGCGCGCGCTACCGTGTTCGGGCAGTGGGTACTGGACTACCCAAATTACTCGTTAGCGCACGCTGGGCACAAGGGCTAGCGCACGCTAACCTGGACTGGCTATAAATTGGACAGTTTAGTCAGACTTCGTCATTTGTCATCTATTTCTCATTCTCTCGTCGGTTCTTGGCGATTTGGGCGATTTAGAGAGTATTCATCAAGGTGAAATCATTAATCATCATCTTCAAGGCTTTGAGTTGGATTATCATCACTTCATCATCTCCTTAACATCGAATCAAAGGTATTAATTTCTTGGATCTAGAATTTCGGATTTTTGGGTTTTCCTTCCGATTTCTTCGTGTAAGCTTGGATTATCATTGGAATATGTTAGATATGGATTATCTACCTTGGATAAATATATTACTACGGATTTAATGGTTATTTTCGGAATTATTTCAAGAACCCTTGGGGTTGACTTCGGTTAATTGGGGATTTTCCGATTGATGTTGTTGTAATCATGAATTATGGATTCCTAATGGATTATTGATATCATTGAAGTGTTTTGTTAATTCGAAATACTCAATTTGGTGTTGGTTTCGACATATTCGGGATTGGATATTTCCGAAGTTGTGTGGTTGGTTATGTATTCGTTGGAATGCCCTATGAGTTGATTATCGTTGTTTCGACCTTTGGGTTATTCGTGTTTTGTTGCTTGATACGTGTATTGAACGATTGTTGGTAATTATTGTTATTCAAGGTTGTTCGAGCGACCGGTATCTTGGTTAGGACGTTGTTCGTGGACGGACATTCTTCATCGTTGTTGAGTAAGTTAAATCTTACTCGGTTAAAAGGATACTCATTCCTTTTGTTGTTGATTGCTCATAATCATAATTCATTCATCATAATATTAATCATTTTGAGACTTGTAATTGTCGAATAATTATTTCATTCACGAGGAACGACGGTTCCAAATCATTTCATTGGGTTATCAATCACGTCACTATTACTTTCACATCGGTGAGTTATCTTGGCCTTGTCTAATGATTATTCATTGATATTCATCATGGTCATTCTTGTTCATGTGACCTTCTGAGTTCATATTGCGTGGCCGGGTGTGGCTGTGTGGAATTTTTAGTCGGGCACACGATAGTCATGTATTGGGTTCACCGATACATCGGACCGTGCACACGGTAACGCTTACCTCCGTGAGACTAATTAGGTACAAGGACGGGTGTATCCGGTCATTCGTCTTGTACACTTGCACAGAACATTACGGGCGTACTATGATACTCCTCTTCAGCGTAATTCATAATTAAGAATATTTCATAACTTCAGTTAATTCATGATTGTGTAATTTCAACTCTTGAGGATTGTTGTTCTGTAAATCGATTCGTTGGGGGATTTAGTTTTCAGGTCACGGCAAGGCAAAGGCACGGGAAGAGCATGTTGACGGCGACGAGTCCCAGTGATACTAGTAGGGGGCCCCAGTCATTTCGTTTGTTTCAGTCATTTTAGTCAGTCCAGTTATTCCGTCATTTGTATTTTTTTCCGCTGCAAATTCCATTTGAGACGTTTATTTATTGAGGGTGGTGTATTTTATCTTCATATAAAATATACTAGTATTCGGTATTGTCCTGGTGTGCTGTACTTAAACTCCTCATCGGAGTACTTGGTAATATAATGTGGTTCGGTACTACAATTATATTATTTAATTCATCATTTTCATTCGCCTGGTGGGTCCCAGTCGGGGAGTCACGGTACTGTAATATCCGCCTAGTTTGGGGTGTTACAGAGTTGGTATCGGAGTGTGGTTTTGAATACTACCCTCCAAGTCATGTCTCATTTGAAATCATCGTCATCGGACTAGTATCATTGGACTTTCGCGTCACGTGTGACCTGTGCAAATGCCGAGCCAATCAGACCAAGCACTGTAAGACTTCTAATGCCATGGTATAATTTCTGGCATTAATCATTCATTCATAATTCATCAGTTAACAATCCTCAATCATCATTGTCATTTTGACCAGGACGGTCAGGTTAACTCATTAATCAGTCAATTCATTTCATTATTCAGTTGTTGATCAGGAAGATAAAACATTAATCTTGTTAACTCATTCAAGATAATCATTTTAGTAACTTCATCAGATAATCATGTCACGTCAATTAATCATTCATGTAATCGCTGTATTTGAGCGCGTATGCTCATTTTCATCATTTCATTATGTAATCATTATGTGACTTTCCTACTTCAGTATGGAGAGGGCAGGAAGAGGACGTGGAGGACGAGGCCGTGGAGTGGGCCGAATCCCGAGAGCTCGTGTGAATACACGTGCAAACGCGAGGAATAATGTTAATTCATCGAGCAGCGACGCTGCCACTCATTCACCTGGACGCGATCATTCACTATCGGGAAGTCGTACCCGGGACACGGCTCAGTCAGAGGGTGTCCGGGTTGACCCACTCGCTTTTATGCAGGGCATGATGGCCCAAATGACTCAGATGGCTCAGTTGATGGAGACGATGCATAACTCCGTCAACCAAAATCAGCAGGCTTCTCCGCCGCCACCTCAGAGGCAAGAGAGGAATGTGAGTAATATCATCGGCGATATCTCTCGCCAGAGGCCACCTACTTTTGAGGGCTCGTCTGAGCCGGCAGATATCATTCATTGGCTCGAGCATTTCTAGAAGCTGTTTGCTATGGTAGAGTGTCCCGAGGGACACAAAGTTTCTGTTGCGGCTTACTACCTTGGTAAGAGCGCACATTCTTGGTGGTTGTCGTTGAAGCCCACCGAAGGATCTTGTACTTGGGATCAGTTCAAGACTCTCATGATGGAGAGGTATTATCCGGCCCCGCTCAGAGAGGCCAAGCTGTCAGAATTACTTACCCCCGACCCCTCAGCAGACGAGGATGTTCTCGCCATTGCCGAGAAATTTCAGGAACTTCTTCCTTTCGCCTCATCCATCATTCATTCATAGGCGGATAAGATCAAGTATTTCAGCAAGAGGCTGAAACCCCGTATGAGACTTCAGTTGCTTAATCATAATTGCACCACGTTGGCCGAATTCATTGAGAAAGCTCTCACCTACGAGCTTACTGCTAAGGAAATTGCTAGGCAGCAACCTTCGTCTGCTAGCAAGAAATCGAAGAATCGTAATCGACCAAGGCGGTCGACAACTTTCAAGAAACCCCGTGCGGGCTCGCTTTCGAGCGACCTCGTGTCGCCTAAACCCGCGGAATCTCGGTCTCGAGCGGCGATTCGCCATCACCGCTTTAATCGTGGGGAGCTTGGTCACCTCGCACCAAGTGTCCTCGGCAGACTATCACGTGTCATAATTGTGGAATTGCCGGGCATAAGGCCCGTTTTGCCGTAGGGACTCCAAACCTACTCGACGTCATCTCGTGCACCTAAGCAACACTGCTCGTAATCAAAGCCACTTCAATCGGCTGCTTAAAACGGACAGAGCGACTAAAGGTGGAGCTTTTAGCCATCGACGGAGCGTCGGTGTCGGACTAGCAAGCCCCGGATTTATGAGATGAAGAAGACCGATGATCCGAGGCCCGAATGATCTCGTGTACACTCGATATACTATCTCAACCTCGTGTGTACCCTTTTGATACCGGTGCATCGCATTCATTCATTTCCGAGTCATGTTTGAGTAGACTACGCCGGTAGTGCTACTAGTTGTGAGCCTTATGTCATTGGCCTACCCGATGGTAGACGAATTATCGTAATCGTGAGATTCGTAATTGTCCGATCTGGCCATGGTCGTGTATGGCCAGTAGACCTCATCGTGGTAGATTTACCGAGGGACGACATCATCTTGGGTATTGACTGGATGGATCGTCATGATGCCATCATTAGTGTCCGTAAACGTATGGTCACTATCATTTCAGACGATGGGGTTGAATGTGTGTTTCAGGGAGGTAATCCTACTGCTCGTAAGGTCATTAATTTGATGAAAGCAGTAAGGTTACTCAATCAGGGATGTGTCGGTTATTGGTGCTATATGGCCAAAACCGAGAAGTCATCAGTAATGTTAACGAATATTCCGGTGGTGAGGGAATATGCCGATGTTTTTCCAGACGAGTTACCTGGTTTGCCTCCACAGAGAGATGTGGAATTCACGATTGAGTTGGAGCCTGGTACGTCCCCGATATCGAAGGCACCGTACCGGATGGCCCCGACCGAAATGCAGGAATTAAAGAACCAACTTGAGGAGTTGTTCGAGAAAGGTTATATTCGACCGAGTGCGTCCCCGTGGGGAGCACCAGTATTATTTGTCAAGAAGAAGGATGGTTCATTCCGCTTATGTATTGATTATCGGGAGTTGAACACGGTGACGATCAAGAATAAGTATCCCTTACCCCGTATTGATGATCTCTTAGATCAACTTCAGGGAGCTTCAGTATTTTCCAAGATCGACTTAAGGTCTGGATATCATCATTTGCGGATTCGAGAGTCGAACATCGCGAGGACGGAATTTCGAACACGCTATGGTCATTATGAGTTTGTGGTTATGCCGTTTGGATTGACTAATTCACCTGCGGTATTCATGGAATTAATGAATCGGGTTTTCATCGACTTTTTGGATCAGTTTGTTGTTGTCTTCATCGATGACATTTTGATTTATTCTCGTGACCGGGAGGAACACGAGTTTCACCTTCATCAAGTGCTCGACGTGTTGAGACGAGAACAACTTTATGGGAAGCTTTCCAAATGTGAGTTCTTGATGTCCGAAGTGACTTTTCTCGAACATGTAATTTCATCAGAAGGAGTTCGTGTCGACCCTCAGAAGACGGAGGCTATTCGAGACTGGCTACCTCCGAAGAACGTTAAGGAAATCCGAAGTTTCCTCGGATTAGCGGGTTATTATCGGCGATTTGTAGAGGGATTTTCTAGAATCGCTCAACCCTTAACGAACCTTTTGCGGAAGGATAAGAAATACACGTGGTCCGACGCGTGTCAATGGAGTTTTGAGGAACTCAAGAACCGGTTAATGTCAGCACCTGTACTTTCCTTGCTGCAGGGGACGGAAGGATTTGTGGTTTATAGTGATGCGTCCGGACAGGGTCTCGGATGTGTACTCATGCAGAACGGGAAGGTTATTGCCTATGCTTCACGGCAATTGAGACCTTACGAGGTTAATTATCCGACCCACGACCTGGAGCTAGCAGCCGTGGTGTTCGCTTTGAAGATTTGGCGTCATTACCTTTATGGCGTCACCTGTCAGATATTCACCGATCATAAGAGTTTAAAGTATATATTTACTCAGAAGGAGTTAAATATGCGTCAGAGACGGTGGTTGGAATTAATCAAAGATTATGATATCGAGATCCTCTATCACCAGGGCAAGGCGAACGTCGTCGCCGACGCCTTGAGTCGTAAGTCCGTTCAGGAGCAGATGCTTGCCCGTTTAACAGTTCAGAAGGAGCTTCAGCAGGAATTCCTTAGACCCGAGATCGAGGTCTGGCTTCAGCGAGTTCAGGGGAAGCTTTTTATGTTAGAGATTTCATCGTCACTCGAGGAGGCAATCCGAGAGAATCAGGGTTCGGACCCATAATTGTTGCGCATCCGAGAGGATGTGGCTCAGGGGAAAGCCCCTGGATTTGTGGTCCATGAGGATGGACTTTTGAGGTTTAAGAATTGGCTGTGAGTACGAGCGAATGACGAGTTGGAAAACTCGATTTTGAAAGAAGCTCATGCTACCCCTTATTCTGTTCATCCGGGGTCTAGAAAGATGTACAAGGACTTGAAACAAAATTACTGGTGGAGTAATATGAAGCGAGAAGTCGCAGAATTTGTTTAGAGATGCTTAACCTGTCAACAAGTTAAGATTGAACATCAGCGACCGGCGGGTATGCTGAAACCTCTTCCTATTCCCGAGTGGAAGTGGGAAGACATTTCTATGGACTTCATCACGAGTTTGCCGACGAGTCGTCGTGGCATGAATACGATCAGGGTGATCGTGGACCGCTTAACTAAATCAGCTCATTTCCTTGAGATCAAGGAGACATGGGGTCCCGAGAGACTTGCTCAACTGTTCATCAAAGAGATAGTCGATCCGCACGGTACTCTAAAAGTATCGCTTCCGATCGTGACGACGGTTTGTGTCTCATTTTGGAAATCGATTCATCGAGCTATGGGGACCTACTTAATCTCGATCGCTTTTCATCCTCAGTCCGACGGACAATCAGAGAGGACCATTCAGACATTAGAGGACATGTTGAGGGCATGCGTCCTCGATTGGAAAGACGATTGGGAAGCCCAACTACCATTGATCGAGTTCACGTATAATAATAGTTGGCATGCTTCGATCAAGATCGCACCTTACGAGGCCTTGTATGGTCGTCGTTGTCGATCTCCGTTGTGTTGGGATGACTTATCAGAATCAATCAGCACCGACCCGATATGCTTATAGCCGCCCGTGAGAAGGTAGCTTTGATCAGGAGTCGTTTGTTGACATTTCGTAGTCGCGGTAAATCATATGCAGATAAACGTCGTCGACCATTAGAGTTCGAGGCTGGTGACCATGTGTTGGTTAAGGTATCCCCGAGTCGTGGTATCTTCCGTTTTGGGAAGAGGGGGAAGTTGAGTCCGAGATTCATTGGACTGTTCGAGATTTTGGATCGAGTAGGCGAGTTAGCTTATCGATTGGCTTTACCTCCGGCGTTGAGCCGAATTCATAATGTGTTTCATGTCTCTCAGCTGCGGAAGTATGTTGCCGACCCGAGCCACATACTTCAGTTCGACGAAATCGAGATCGCCGACGATCATTCATATGAGGAGCGTCCTATGCGAGTTTTAGAACGACGAATCAAACAGTTGAGGAATAAGACGATTCCTTTGGTTAAAATCCAGTTGTCTAGACACGGAGTCGAAGAGGCTACTTGGGAAACCGAGGATAGTATGCGGGAGAGTTATCCCGAGTTGTTTGACCCTTAGTTTCGGGGACGAAACTCTTTTAAGGGGGGTGTATGTAATACCCGGTTGTAATTCAGTAATTATCATTCAGTATTTACCATTCAGTAATTGATACTCAGTAATTTTCACTCATTATTAATCATTGTCACTCAGATTCAGTCATGGTATTCATCATTCAGAGTAATTGTATCGTGTATCAATCGTCATTCATCACTAATCTGATTGGAGTTTCGTGTCGTGTTTATCATCATTGTCATTTTCGCTGCGAACTGTGCGTGAGGAGTAGCGTACGCTACGTACTCCTTTTAGCGTACGCTAATTGGGTATAGGTAGCGCACGCTACCACTCAGCTTTAGCGCACGCTAAGGTTGCCCTGGCTGCACTCCGTAAGGTACCGACCGCAGTGAGTTATTTGTAGCGCACGCTACGAGTGGTAAGTAGCGCGCGCTAACGGTTGTAGTAGCGCACGCTATATATGTGGAGTAGCGCGCTAGGACGGATCGAGTTGAGTCCAAGGCTACCGGATCGCACCGATTAATTCATAGCGCACGCTATGTGTTGTTTTTAGCGTACGCAATCGATATTATAGCGCACGCTAAATAATGGTTGTAGCGCACGCTATCGAGGTCGCCGAGGGCGTGCGCTCGGATTCCGATCGGGCATCAAATTATTCGTTAGCGCACGCTAACTATGAGTATTAACGCACGCTATTGATATGGCCGTAGCGCACGCTACAAAAAGGTACGTAGCGCGCGCTACCGTGTTCGGGCAGTGGGTACTGGACTACCCAAATTACTCGTTAGCGCACGCTATGCACAAGGGCTAGCGCACGCTAACCTGGACTGGCTATAAATTGGACAGTTTAGTCAGACTTCGTCATTTGTCATCTATTTCTCATTCTCTCGTCGGTTCTTGGCGATTTGGGCGATTTAGAGAGTATTCATCAAGGTGAAATCATCAATCATCATCTTCAAGGCTTTGAGTTGGATTATCATCACTTCATCATCTCCTTAACATCGAATCAAAGGTATTAATTTCTTGGATCTAGAATTTCGGATTTTTGGGTTTTCCTTCCGATTTCTTCGTGTAAGCTTAGATTATCATTGGAATATGTTAGATATGGATTATCTACCTTGGATAAATATATTCCTACAAATTTAATGGTTATTTTCAGAATTATTTCAAGAACCCTTGGGGTTGACTTCGGTTAATTGGGGATTTTCCAATTGATGTTGTTGTAATCATGAATTATGGATTCCTAATGGATTATTGATATCATTGAAGTGTTTTGTTAATTCGAAATACTCAATTTGGTGTTGGTTTCGACATATTCGGGATTGGATATTTCCGAAGTTGTGTGGTTGGTTATGTATTCGTTGGAATGCCCTATGAGTTGATTATCGTTGTTTCGACCTTTGGGTTATTCGTGTTTTGTTGCTTGATACGTGTATTGAACGATTGTTGGTAATTATTATTATTCAAGGTTGTTCGAGCGACCGGTATCTTGGTTAGGACGTTGTTCGTGGACGGACATTCTTCATCGTTGTTGAGTAAGTTAAATCTTACTCGGTTAAAAGGATACTCATTCCTTTTGTTGATGATTGCTCATAATCATAATTCATTCATCATAATATTGATCATTTTGAGACTTGTAATTGTCGAATAATTATTTCATTCACGAGGAACGACGGTTCCAAATCATTTCATTGGGTTATCAATCACGTCACTATTACTTTCACATCGGTGAGTCATCTTGGCCTTGTCTAATGATTATTCATTGATATTCATCATGGTCATTCTTGTTCATGTGACCTTCTGAGTTCATATTGCGTGGCCGGGTGTGGCTGTGTGGAATTTTTAGTCGGGCACACGATAGTCATGTATTGGGTTCACCGATACATCGGACCGTGCACACGGTAACGCTTACCTCCGTGAGACTAATTAGGTACAAGGACGGGTGTGTCCGGTCATTCGTCTTGTACACTTGCACAGAACATTACGGGCGTACTATGATACTCCTCTTCAGCGTAATTCATAATTAAAAATATTTCATAACTTCAGTTAATTCATGATTGTGTAATTTCAACTCTTGAGGATTGTTGTTCTGTGTAACTGACCCCGTTGGGGGATTTTGTTTTCAGGTCACGGCAAGGCAAAGGCACGAGAAGAGCATGTTGACGGCGACGAGTTTCAGTGATACTAGTAGGGGGCCCCAGTCATTTCGTTTGTTTCAGTCATTTCAGTCGTTTCAGTTATTCCGTCATTTGTATTTTTTTCCACTGCAAATTCCGTTTGAGACGTTTATTTATTCAGGGTGGTGTATTTTATCTTCATATAAAATATACTAGTATTCGGTATTGTCCTGGTGTGCTGTACTTAAACTCCTCATCGGAGTACTTGGTAATATAATGTGGTTCGGTACTACAATTATATTATTTAATTCATCATTTTCATTCGCCTGGTGGGTCCCAGTCGGGGATTCACGGCACTGTAATATCCGCCTAGTTTGGGGTGTTACAGTTACTTCCGAACAAGGTTCACAAGAATCGAACCGAACTCGGAAAAGTCACAGCGATAACCAGAGCGCCCCAAAACAAGATCACAGCTCGTTCGAACGATGAAACCAAATACGTAATGTTGAGACAGTATCAACGAACACGAGCGAATCGATAGACTTGAGAAAGAGGAAATGAAGAAGTCCAAAAACAATACGGGTATTACATTCGACCTCTTATAAAAGAAGGTCGTCCCCGCTACTCACAATAACAAAATCAAGGAGACGACAAAACATGCAATCGACAGAAACATCCTTCAAAGGCCTCTCAAAGCCGATTCTGATATCTGTGCTGAAGCGCGGACTCCGAAAGTCTCGGTAGCCAATTCGCAAAACTGAATTCGGTGTCCCTCGAGTCCACACTCGAAATGTGTTACTGACGAGAAGGACAAATTGCACGTACATGCCCCGGCACATCACGGTTGAAACGCCTCGACTCGGCATACAGAAAATACAAATGCTAGATACAATAGGGCATAACGTTGTAAAACAACATAGCGGAGATGTCAACTCCGCACAACGAAGAATCATAACACATACCGTATACAACGATTATCATCGTAAAGTAATACACACACACAAACACTACAGCAACGTCGGTATCGTTCGGCGACCTCAACGGTCCGAACAATAACCAGCACATAATTACAAACATCATGAAACAATCACACATGTACACAAACGTACAAACCCAAGCTTTAACAATACACAAAGTGCGATAACACGCAAGCCACCATGAAATGGCAACATTAAAGATCGTCATCACACCTCCCACAAAGGGCTAACAAAACATATGCATGGCGAACGACTCAACGTTCACACCACCAATTCCATCATACTCGGGAGCTAACATTCTAACAACAATGTGAATATCATACACACATTCCTGGACTACAAACAGGAATGATAGGTTTTAAAAACGAAAACCACCTTTTGGAAACAGTTTGGAAACGCCAGTTGATCTTGAGTATCATTATACAAAAAGTTGAACAAACCTCATTTTCGAGACCTTGAAAATCATCTTGCGTTTGAACAAAAATGAGTACACCTTCTCTTAGTGAAAAACTTTCAGAATATTCGACCCTCGGGTCTAAGTAAATGTTTATAAAACATTGAAAATATCTCAAAACATTTTGGGTCCTCGAGGTAGAAGAATTTTGAAACATATTGTGGCACCTTGGATGTACCACGAGAGAATAATTCATTTTAAAAGTACCTCTCAAAATTTATTTTCTAAGATACTCAAGGTTTTTAAAGATAATTCAATGGGCTAGAATGCCCAAAAACTCTAGGTAATTACGCAAAATATTATAGCGCCGTGGGTCCCACGCCGGAACTCACCAGGCTAAAAACCATTTACAACGTTAAAAAGCCCGATGATGGTAATATTTCAAAAACTCACAAAAGCCATTTACAAAATACTAAGTATCGTCACAAGAATTTTGCCAAAACGTTCAAGGCCATAACGCCAAAAACTCGGTTAAAGGAATCGGTTTTCGAAATCAAACTCAATTGGCAAAAGGCCGAAAGCCATTTGAAAGAAGTCACGCAATGAAAAAAATACACCCAACATGCACAATCCAATTGAATACGTCTCACAGCATCTAGTTTAAACATATAACAAAACCGTTCCTCGGAGTTTCTCACGAACTCCATCGTCGATACCTTATTCGAAACCCAACAAGGTTCTCAATTTTCACACTATACCACCCCTCACAGTGGTTCAAAGGTAAAACAACAATAGGCCCAGTTTTATACATATATTATATGTCACACGTATTAAATACAACTATATTCACAACACCGTGCAAATAAAATTATGCACCGCAATTAACTCATTTAGATACAATCATGATACACAGGTACTTCGCATAAAATAGGAGACTTACGTCCACAAGCTGCACGGAGATGACGGTCGCCCACGATACTAATCTCATCCGACAACATATCCAACGCGTTGTGACTACGCACAACTCAACTTGTCACCTGACGACTCGAACGACAAGACAACACATTACTCGACAAATCACGACTCGACTCGACCCAACAGCCTAGGTTTCCGCAACCTAAATCTCCGATACCATAAATGTAACACTCCCAATCCGCTCAGGGAATATTACACGCCGTAAACCCTTTCCGCAAGGATCTACCAGGCTAAACGTCCATAAACAACCAAATGCTTGCCCGGCCAGGGTCAAACAATATAATAATACAGACCGTTAAGGTCACTTACACATAAACACACAGACCGATGAGGTCACACAACTCTATCAACAGGACTGACTAACAACATTACCCACACAGGGGTCGAAATACAATACAGCGGAAGACTGAATCAACTCTAACAATACAACTAAACTCTACCAACTCTCAACTCTTGATTAGTATCGCTGTAATACCCGGTTGTAATTCAGTAATCATCATTCAGTATTTATCATTCAGTAATTGATACTCAGTAATTTCATTCATTATTGATCATTTGTCACTCATATTCAGTCATGGTATTCATCATTCAGAGTTATTGTATCGTGTATCAATCGTCACTCATCACTAATCTGATTGGAGTTTCGTGTCGTGTTTATCGTCATTGTCATTTTCGTTACGAGCTGTGCGTGAGGAGTAGCGCACGCTACGTACTCCTTTTAGTGTACGCTAATTGGGTATAGGTAGCGCACGCTACCACTCAGCTTTAGCGCACGCTAAGGTTGCCCTGGCTGCAGTCCAGAAGGTACTGGACTGCAGGTGAGTTATTTGTAGCGCACGCTACGAGTGGTAAGTAGCGCACGTTAACGGGTTGTAGTAGCGCACGCTATATATGTGGAGTAGCGCGCGCTAGGGACGGATCAGGTTGAGTCCAGTGGCTACTGGACTGCACTGGATTAATTCATAGCGCACGCTATGTGTTGTTTTTAGCGTACGCAATCAATATTATAGCGCACGCTAATCGTTGGTTGTAGCGCACGCTATCGAGGCCAGATCAGAGGGCAGACAGTTTTCTGGACTCCAGTACTGGACATCAATATTTCGTTAGCGCACGCTAATAATGGGTTTTAGCGCACGCTAGTAGTATGGCCGTAGCGCACGCTACAAAAAGGTACGTAGCGCGCGCTACCGTATTCGGACAGTGGGTACTGGACTACCCAAATTACTCGTTAGCGCACGCTATACACAAGGGCTAGCGCACGCTAACCTGGACTGACTATAAATTGGACAGTTTAGTCAGAGTTCGTCATTTATCATTCTAATCTCTTGCTCTCGTCGGTTCTTGGCGATTTGGGCGATTTTGAGAGTATCCTTCAAGGTGTAATCATCAATCATCATCTTCAAGTCTTTGAGTTGGATTAATCATCACTTCATCATATCCAAAACACCGAATCAAAGGTATTAATTTCTTGGATCTAGAATTTCGGATTTTTGGGTTTTCCTTCCGATTTCTTCGTGTAAGCTTGGATTATCATTGGAATATGTTAGATATGGATTATCTACCTTGGATAAATATATTCCTATGGATTTAATGGTTATTTTCGGAATTATTTCAAGAACCCTTGGGGTTGACTTCGGTTAATTGGGGATTTTCCGATTGATGTTGTTGTAGTCATGAATTATGGATTCCTAATGGATTATTGATATCATTGAAGTGTTTTGTTGGTTCGAAATACTCAATTTGATGTTGGTTTAGACATATTCGGGATTGGATATTTTCGAAGTTGTGTGGTTGGTTATGTATTCGTTGGAATGCCCTATGAGTTTGATTATCGTTGTTCGACCTTTGGGTTAGTCGTGTTTTGTTGTTTAATACGTGTATTGAACGATTGTTGGTAATGATTGTTATTCAAGGTTTTTCGAGCGACCGGTATCTTGGTTAGGACGTTGTTCGTGGACGGACATTCTTCATCGGTATTGAGTAAGTTAAATCTTACTCGGTTAAAAGGATACTCATTTCTTTTGTTGTTGATTGCTCATAATCATAATTCATTCATCATAATATTAATCATTTTGAGACTTGTAATTGTCGAATAATCATTTCATTCACGAGGAAGCAGCGGTTCCAAATCATTTCATTGGGTTATCAATCACGTCACTATTACTTTCATATCGGTGAGTCATCTTGGCCTTGTCTAATTATTATTCATTGATATTCATCATGGTCATTCTCGTTCATGTGACCTTCTGGGTTCATATTGCGTGGCCGGGTGTGGCTGTGTGGAATTTTTAGTCGGGCACACGATGGTCATGTATTGGGTTCACCGATACATCGGACCGTGCACACGGTAACGCTTACCTCTGTGAGACTAATTAGGTACAAGGACGGGTGTGTCCGGTCATTCGTCTTGTACACTTGCACAGGACATTACGGGTGTACTATGATACTCCTCTTCAGCGTAACTTCATAATTCAGAATATTTCATAACTTCAGTTAATTCATGATTGTGTAATTTTCAACTCTTGAGGATTGTTATTACGTATGGCGGCCCGTTGGGGGATTTTGTTTTCAGGTCACGGCAAGGCAAAGGCACGGGAAGAGCATGTTGACGGCGACGAGTCCCAGTGATACTAGTAGGGGGACCCAGTCATTCCGTTTGTTCAGTCATTTTCAGTCATTTCAGTTATTCCGTCATTTGTATTTTTTTCCGCTGCAAATTCCGTTTGAGATGTTTATTTGTTCAGGGTGGTATATTTTATCTCCATATAAAATATACTAGTATTCTGTTTTGTCCTGGTGTAATGTACTTAAACTCCTCATCGGAGTACTTGGTAATATAATGTGGTTCGGTACTACAATTATATTATTTAATTCATCATTTTCATTTGCCTGGTGAGTCCCAGTCGGGGATTCACGGCACTGTAATATCCGCCTAGTTTGGGGTGTTACAGAGTTGGTATCGGAGAGTGGTTTTGAATACTACCCTCCAAGTCATGTCTCGTTCGAAATCATCGTCATCGGACTAGTATCATTGGACTTTCGCGTCACGTGTGACCTGTGCAAATGCCGAGCCAATCAGACCAAGAACTGTAAGATTTCTAATGCCATGGTATAATTTCTGGCATTCATCATTCATTCATAATTCATCAGTTAACAATCCTCAATCATCATTGTCATTTTGACCAGGATGGTCAGATTAACTCATTAATCACTCAATTCATTTCATTATCCAGTTGTTGATCAGGAAGATCAAATCATTAATCTTGTTAACTCATTCAAGATAATCATTTCAGTAACTTCATCAGATAATCTTGTCACCTCAGTTGATCATTCATGTAATCGCTGTATTTGAGCGCGTATGCTCACTTTCATCATTTCATAATATAATCATAATGTGATACTCATGCGAGATATATAATCATCATATGACTTTCCACTTCAGTATGGAAAGGGCTGGCAGAGGACGTGGAGGACGAGGCCGTGGAGCGGGCCGAATACCGAGAGCTCGTGTGAATACACGTGCAAACGCGAGGAATAATGCTAATTCATCGAGCAGCGACGCTGCCACTCATTCACCTGGACGCGATCATACATTATCGGGGAGTCGTACCCGGGACACGGCTCAGTCAGAGGGTGTCCGGGTTGACCCACTCGCATTTATGCAGGGCATGATGGCCCAAATGACTCAGATGGCTCAGTTGATGGAGACGATGCATAACTCCGTCAATCAGAATCAGCAAGCTCCTCCGCCGCCACCTCAGAGGCAAGAGAGGAATGTGAGTAATATCATAGGCGATATCTCTCGTCAGAGGCCACCTACTTTTGAGGGCTCGTCTGAGCCGGCAGATATCATTCATTGGGTCGAGCATTTCGAGAAGTTGTTTGCTATGGTAGAGTGTCCCGAGGGACGCAAAGTTTCTGTTGCGGCTTACTACCTGGGTAAGAGCGCACATTCTTGGTGGTTGTCGTTGAAGCCCACCGAAGGATCTTGTACTTGGGATCAGTTCAAGACTCTCATGATGGAGAGGTATTATCCGGCCCCACTCAGATAGGCCAAGCTGTCAGAATTGCTCACCCCCGAACCCTCAACAGACGAGGATTTTCTCGCCATTGCCGAGAATTTTCAGGACCTTCTCCCTTTCGCCTCATCCATCATTCATTCAGAGGCGGATAAGATCAAGTATTTCAGCAAGAGGCTGAAACCCCGTATGAGACTTCAGTTGCTTAATCATAATTGCACCACGTTGGCCGAATTCATTGAGAAAGCTCTCACCTACGAGCTTACTGCTAAGGAAATTGCTAAGCAGCAACCTTCGTCTACTAGCAAGAAATCGAAGAATCGTAATCAGTCTGAAGGCGGTCAGACAACTTTCAAGAAACCCCGTGCGTGCTCGCTTTTCGAGCGACCCCTGTGTCGCCTAAACCCGCGGAATCTCGGTCTCGAGCGGCCTCGGCCATCACTGCTTTAATCATGGGAACTTGGTCACCTCAGTACCAAGTGTCCGAGACAGACTATCACATGTCATAATTGTGGAATTGCTGGGCATAAGGCCCGTTTTTGCCGTAGGGACTCCAAACCTACTCAGACGTCATCTCAGGCCCCTAAGCAGTCAGCCGTTTAGAATCAGGCCACTCAATCAGCGTCGTTTAAAATGACAGGAGCGACTAAAGGTGGAGCTTTTAGCCATCAGACGGGAGCGTCCGGTGCCGGGACTAGCAAGCCCCGGATTTATGAGATGAAGAAGACCGATGATCTAGAGGCCCGAATGATCTCAGGTACACTCGATATTCTATCTCAACCTGTGTGTACCCTTTTCGATACTGGTGCATCGCATTCATTCATTTCCGAGTCATGTTTGAGTAGACTACGTCTTGGTAGTGCTACTAGTTGTGAGCCTTATGTCATTGGCCTACCTGATGGTAGACGAATTATCGGTAATCGTGAGATTCAGAATTGTCCGATTTAGTTTCATGGTCGTGTATGGCCAGCGGACCTAATCGTGGTAGATTTGCCGAGGGACGACATCATCTTGGGTATTGATTGGATGGATCGTCATGATGCCATCATTAGTGTCCGTAAGCGTATGGTCACTATCATTTCGGACGATGGAGTTGAATGTGTGTTTCAGGGAGGTAATCTCGGCTGTTCCGGTAAGGTCATTAATTCAATGAAAGCAGTAATGTTACTCAATCAGGGATGTGTCGGTTATTGGTGCTATATGGCCAAAACCGAGAAGTCATCAGTAATGTTGACGGATATTCCGGTGGTGAGGGAATATGCCGATGTTTTTCCAGACGAGTTACCTGGTTTGCCTCCACAGAGGGATGTGGAATTCACGATTGAGTTGGAGCCTGGTACGTCCCCGATATCGAAGGCACCGTACCGGATGGCCCCGACCGAAATGCAGGAATTAAAGAACC
This sequence comes from Orobanche coerulescens, assembly GCA_033398695.1. Lineage (NCBI taxonomy): Eukaryota > Viridiplantae > Streptophyta > Magnoliopsida > Lamiales > Orobanchaceae > Orobanche > Orobanche coerulescens. Next base: position 51,389,753 of record CM065802.1, read on the forward strand.
AACTTGAAGAGTTGTTCGAGAATGGTTATATCCGACCGAGTGCATCCCCGTGGGGAGCACCAGTGTTGTTTGTCATGAAGAAGGATGGTTCATTCCGCTTATGTATTGATTATCGGGAGTTGAACAGGGTGACGATCTAGAGTAAGTATCCCTTACCCCGTATTGATGATCTCTTAGATCAACTTCAGGGAGCTTCAGTATTTTCCAAGATCGACCTAAGATCTGGATATCATCAGTTGCGGATTCGAGAGTCGGATATCGCGAGGACGGCGTTTCGAACACGCTATGGTCATTATGAGTTTGTGGTTATGCCGTTCGGTTTGACTAACGCACCTGCGGTATTCATGGAGCTAATGAATCGGGTTTTCATCGACTTTTTGGATCAGTTTGTTGTTGTCTTCATCGATGACATTTTGATTTATTCTCGTGACCGGGAGGAACACGAGTTTCACCTTCATCAAGTGCTCGACGTGTTGAGACGAGAACAACTTTATGGGAAGTTTTTCAAATGTGAGTTCTGGATGTCCGAGGTAACTTTTCTCGGACATGTAATTTCATCAGACGGAGTTCGTGTCGACCCTCAGAATATGGAGGCTATTCGAGATTGGCTACCTCCGAAGAACGTTAAGGAAATCCGAAGTTTTCTCGGATTAGCGGGTTATTATCGGCGGTTTGTGGAAGGATTTTCTAGAATCGCTCAACCCTTAACGAACCTTTTGCGGAAGGATAAGAAATACACGTGGTCCGACGCGTGTCAACGGAGTTTTGAGGAACTCAAGAGCCGGTTAATGTCAGCACCTGTACTTTCCTTGCCGCAGGGGACGGAAGGATTTGTGGTCTATAGTGATGCGTCCGGACAGGGTCTCGGATGTGTGCTCATGCAGAACGGGAAGGTTATTGCCTATGATTCACGGCAATTGAGACCTTACGAGGTTAATTATCCGACCCACGACCTGGAGCTGGCAGCCGTGGTGTTCGCTTTGAAAATTTGGCGTCATTATCTTTATGGCGTTACCTGTCAGATATTCACCGATCATAAGAGTTTAAAGTATATATTTACTCAGAAGGAGTTAAATATGCGTTAGAGACGGTGGTTGGAATTAATCAAAGATTATAATATCGAGATCCTCTATCACCCGGGCAAGGCGAACGTTGTCGCCGACGCCTTGAGTCGTAAGTCCGTTCAGGAGCAAATGCTTGCCCGTTTAACAGTTCAGAAGGAGCTTCAGCAGGAATTCCTTAGACCCGAGATCGAGGTCTGGCTTCAGCGAGTTCAGGGGCAGCTCTGTATGTTAGAGATTTCATCGTCACTCGAGGAGACAATCCGAGAGAATCAGGGTTCGGACCCATCATTGTTGCGTATCCGTGAGGATGTGGCTCAGGGGAAAGCCCCTGGATTTGTGGTCCACGAGGATGGACTTTTGAGGTTTAAGAATCGGTTGTGCGTGCCGGCGAATGACGAGTTGAAAAACTCGATTTTGAAAGAAGCTCACGCTACCCCTTATTCTGTTCATCCGGGGTCTAGCAAGATGTACAAGGACTTGAAACAAAATTACTGGTGGAGTAATATGAAGCGAGAAGTCGCAGAATTTGTTTCGAGATGCTTAACCTGTCAACAAGTTAAGATTGAACATCAGCGACCGGCGGATATGCTGAAACCTCTTCCTATTCCCGAATGGAAGTGGGAAGACATTTCTATGGATTTCATCACGAGTTTGCCGACGAGTCGTCGTGGCATGAATACGATCTGGGTGATCGTGGACCGCTTAACTAAATCAGCTCATTTCCTTGAGATCAAGGAGACATGGGGTCCCGAGAGACTTGCTCAACTATTCATCAAAGAGATAGTCAGACTGCACGGTACTCCTAAAAGTATCGTTTCCGATCGTGACGGACGGTTTGTGTCGCATTTTTGGAAATCAGTTCATCATGCTATGGGAACTTAGTTTAATCTCAGTACCGCTTTTCATCCTCAGTCCGACGGACAATCAGAGAGGACCATTCAGACATTAGAGGACATGTTGAGGGCATGCGTCCTCGATTGGAAAGACGATTGGGAAGCCCAACTACCATTGATCGAGTTCACGTATAATAACAGTTGGCATGCTTCGATTAAGATGGCACCCTACGAGGCCTTGTATGGTCGTCGTTGTTGATCTCCGTTGTGTTGGGACGACTTATCAGAGTCAATCGGCACCGAGCCCGATATGCTTATAGCCGCCCGTGAGAAGGTAGCTTTGATCAGGAGTCGTTTGTTGACCACTCAGAGTCGACAGAAATCATATGCAGATAACCGTCGTCGACCAGTAGAGTTCGAAATTTGGTGACCATGTGTTGGTCAAGGTATCCCAGTCGTGGTATCTTCCGCTTTGGGAAGAGGGAAAGTTGAGTCCGAGATTCATTGGACCGCTTGAGATTTTGGATCGAGTAGGCGAGTTAACTTATCGATTGGCTTTACCTCGGCGTTGAGCCGAATTCATAATGTGTTTCATGTCTCTCAGCTGCGGAAGTATGTTGCCGACCCGAGTCACATACTTCAGTTCGACGAAATCGAGATCGCCGACGATCATTCATATAAGGAGCGTCCTATGCGAGTTTTAGAACGACGAATCAAACAGTTGAGGAATAAGACGATTCCTTTGGTTAAAATTCAGTGGTCTAGACACGGAGTCGAAGAGGCTACTTGGGAAACCGACGATAGTATGCGGGAGAGTTATCCCGAGTTGTTTGACCCTTAGTTTCGGGGACGAAACTCTTTTAAGGGGGGGTGTATGTAATACCCGGTTGTAATTCAGTAATCATCATTCAGTATTTATCATTCAGTAATTGATACTCAGTAATTTCATTCATTATTGATCATTTGTCACTCATATTCAGTCATGGTATTCATCATTCAGAGTTATTGTATCGTGTATCAATCGTCACTCATCACTAATCTGATTGGAGTTTCGTGCCGTGTTTATCGTCATTGTCATTTTCGTTACGGGCTGTGCGTGAGGAGTAGCGCACGCTACGTACTCCTTTTAGCGTACGCTAATTGGGTATAGGTAGCGCACGCTACCACTCAGCTTTAGCGCACGCTAAGGTTGCCAGCTGCGATCCGTAAGGTACTGGACTGCAGGTGAGTTATTTGTAGCGCACGCTACGAGTGGTAAGTAGCGCGCGTTAACGGGTTGTAGTAGCGCACGCTATATATGTGGAGTAGCGCGCGCTAGGGACGGATCAGGTTGAGTCCAGTGGCTACTGGACTGCACTGGATTAATTCATAGCGCACGCTATGTGTTGTTTTTAGCGTACGCAATCAATATTATAGTGCACGCTAATCGTTGGTTGTAGCGCACGCTATCGAGGCCAGATCAGAGGGCAGACAGTTTTCTGGACTCCAGTACTGGACATCAATATTTCGTTAGCGCACGCTAATAATGGGTTTTAGCGCACGCTAGTAGTATGGCCGTAGCGAACGCTATAAAAAGGTACGTAGCACGCGCTACCGTGTTCGGACAGTGGGTACTGGACTACCCAAATTAGTCGTTAGCGCACGCTATGCACAAGGGCTAGCGCACGCTAACCTGGACTGACTATAAATTGGACAGTTTAGTCAGAGTTCGTCATTTATCATTCTAATCTCTTGCTCTCGTCGGTTCTTAGCGATTTGGGCGATTTTGAGAGTATCCTTCAAGGTGTAATCATCAATCATCATCTTCAAGTCTTTGAGTTGGATTAATCATCACTTCATCATCTCCAAAACACCGAATCAAAGGTATTAATTTCTTGGATCTAGAATTTCGGATTTTTGGGTTTTCCTTCCGATTTCTTCGTGTAAGCTTGGATTATCATTGGAATATGTTAGATATAGATTATCTACCTTGGATAAATATATTCCTATGGATTTAATGGTTATTTTCGGAATTATTTCAAGAACCCTTGGGGTTGACTTCGGTTAATTGGGGATTTTCCGATTGATGTTGTTGTAGTCATGAATTATGGATTCCTAATGGATTATTGATATCATTGAAGTGTTTTGTTGGTTCGAAATACTCAATTTGATGTTGGTTTCGACATATTCGGGATTGGATATTTTCGAAGTTGTGTGGTTGGTTATGTATTCGTTGGAATGCCCTATGAGTTTGATTATCGTTGTTCGACCTTTGGGTTAGTCGTGTTTTGTTGTTTAATACGTGTATTGAACGATTGTTGGTAATGATTGTTATTCAAGGTTGTTCGAGCGACCGGTATCTTGGTTAGGACGTTGTTCGTGGACGGACATTCTTCATCGGTATTGAGTAAGTTAAATCTTACTCGCTTAAAAGGATACTCATTCCTTTTGTTGTTGATTGCTCATAATCATAATTCATTCATCATAATATTAATCATTTGGAGACTTGTAATTGTCGAATAATCATTTCATTCACGAGGAACGACGGTTCCAAATCATTTCATTGGGTTATCAATCACGTCACTATTACTTTCATATCGGTGAGTCATCTTGGCCTTGTCTAATTATTATTCATTGATATTCATCATGGTCATTCTCGTTCATGTGACCTTCTGGGTTCATATTGCGTGGCCGGGTGTGGCTGTGTGGAATTTTTAGTCGGGCACACGATGGTCATGTATTGGGTTCACCGATACATCGAACCGTGCACATGGTAACGCTTACCTCCGTGAGACTAATTAGGTACAAGGACGGGTGTGTCCGGTCATTCGTCTTGTACACTTGCACAGGACATTACGGGCGTACTATGATACTCCTCTTCAGCGTAACTTCATAATTCAGAATATTTCATAACTTCAGTTAATTCATGATTGTGTAATTTTCAACTCTTGAGGATTGTTATTCTGTGTAACTGACCCCGTTGGGGGATTTTGTTTTTAGGTCACGGCAAGGCAAAGGCACGGCAAGAGCATTTTGACGGCGACGAGTCCCAGTGATACTAGTAGGGGGCCCCAGTCATTCCGTTTGTTCAGTCATTTTCAGTCATTTCAGTTATTCCGTCATTTGTATTTTTTTTCCGCTGCAAATTCCGGTTGAGATGTTTATTTGTTCAGGGTGGTATATTTTATCTCCATATAAAATATACTAGTATTCTGTTTTGTCCTGGTGTAATGTACTTAAACTCCTCATCGGAGTACTTGGTAATATAATGTGGTTCGGTACTACAATTATATTATTTAATTCATCATTTTCATTTGCCTGGTGAGTCCCAGTCGGGGATTCACGACACTGTAATATCCGCCTAGTTTGGGGTGTTACAATCGCAGCTCGTCATCCCCTTGTGCTAATCCTGTGACTGCTCCCCTGAACCTGCATGTACCTGGACGCAGAACAGACATCCACCCCCCGAATACTCGGGGGTTAGTAAAACTCCACTGTTTTACTAGTGCAAGTATCAAACTATACGAAATGTAACAAGCAAATAGCAACTACGAATTTAATACGTAAATCAATTATCAAAATGTTCCCGAGAAGTTTTAGAATTTCGAACTCAAGTAAGAGATATTTGAAAAGGAACACATCATCTCGGGGATTTTTAAAGCAGAAATTCTTTTGGACCTCGAGTCCCAATTTACAAAACCTTTTCGTAAACATTAGGGCCTTAGCCCGATTCTCGTTTCAAAGCATACTAAATAATATATCATTATGAGTCCGAGATCCATATTTAGAATGTTACCCGAACAATCACTGTTACACGATCATTGTTCGTACACATCATGTACCGAACTCCGGAGGCCTCGACGTACCTTACCCGGACCACACACACTGTTCGTACACATCATGTACCGAACTCCGGAGGCCTCAACAGACCCTACCCGGCCACAACATCGTTCGTACACATCATGTACCGAACTCCAGAGGCCTCGTCAGACCCTACCTGGATCACACACCTTGTCCGTACACGTCATGTACCGGACTCCAGAGGCCTCGTCAAACCCTACCTGGATCACACACTTTGTTCGTACACATCATGTACCGAACTCCAGAGGCCTCGTCAGACCCTACCTGGATCACACACTTTGTTCGTACACATCATGTACCGAACTCCAAAGGCCTCGTCAGACCCTACCTGGAACACACACACATCGACACGACACAATTCATAATCATTAAATGTCAAGCCATTCCACATTACACCGAAATGTACAATCAAGTATGTAAACCAAACAACACAAGCATCATGATCATCACAACGAATCTTAACCAACATAACACACATTCGGTACACAATACATTGAACAAACACGTGTACAAGCATCTCATATGTACATCGCAATCCTGCAAAAATGGCACAACGCCTAACACGTATACCAATATATCACCATTATCACAAAGCCTTCAAATTTCAGAAAACACAACCAACTCAAACGGAACATATTTACGAAGGCAAGTAAAATCGTCATACATATCATGCGTAATTACTAGTCGCAAGATACAAGTCGTATAATAAGATACTTACCTTAATAACCGCTACCAAACGCTCCGAAGAACACGGTTCGACCGGGAAGCTCGGACCCCGAAGAAGACAATGAACGGAAGGTCCCGACGCGAGTTCTTCACAAGAATTCGACCCTAACAACATAAATTCAATAAATCATCGATCATACGAGGAAGAATAATCGTAGAACGCCCGAAAACCCCTCTATGACATTTTACCGGACACCTTCAAGGCGTCGGTCAAGAACTCGACCAAAATAACGAATCGATACGATCCAACCATGGGTTAACAAGGTAAATGATACAATACATCCAAATAATCATCAATCCATCACAATCCTAAGTTAAATCGGATTAAACGGACGAAATCGAACAAAATACCCAAAATCCCCGAAATTAGATTTCTAGAAAATCTGACCTGATTCGCTCGATCAAAGGATGTTATAGGATGGATGATTGATGATATGAACTCCAAAACTTCATGGATTTGTTTACCAACAACATCTCTCCATGATAGGAACAACCCCAGCCGCGGAAGAGAAGTAGAAGAAGGAGAAAAAATGGCGAAAAAGCATTCATTGGGCCTTAAATAAGTGCACGGTGTGCAGCGGCCCAGTGGGAGTGTGCCGCGCACGAGGCCCAAAAATGGCTCCAGTGGTCGGCGGTGTGCCGCGGCTCGGCCGAGTGTGCGCGGCACCGCACGATCGGTTTGGCCGAAAAATGCCACGAGTGTCTGCGGCCTGCCCGGCATGTGCCGCGGCACACGACCGCTCGGCAAGCCGCCGAGCACCGCTGCGGCCGTGACTTCGGCTAGAAGCCGCCGAGCACTACCGGCCGTGACTCGGCGATGCGGCTGGGCCAGTTGCCGGCCATGACTCGGCGGGGCCAACTCGACGGCCCGAAACCCGAACCTGAATACGAATCGATGATACGGTTACGACGTACTCACAAAGACGAATCTAAGAGCTAAGAGAACACACAATTCCGACCACCCGACGGATCGGAATTCAACAACGGAAGTAATTACCCAAAACTTTGGGAAATTACGAAAATGGCCCAAAACGTCCGAAAATCACGATACGCGATCGAAACACCAAACCAAAGCTCGCAACATGAATAATAACATTAAATGAACTTACGAGAAACTCGAAACAACAGTTTTGGACGAGATTCGCAAGAATCGAACTCAAGTGCGGAAAAGTCGCTAAAAAGCTCGGAACTCAACAAAACGATAGCGAAACGAACTCGGATGACAAAAAGTGCAGAATTAATCATTCTCGAAATGACGAAACGGTCATGAGCGAGTCGTCAAAACGGACTCCGGCCGAAAAAAGAAATTTACCAAAAATCGAAAATTGCGGATATTACATCACCAAGATGAATGATAGTGAAATAAATGATAGCTCAATGAAATGATTGGAACCGTCGTTCCTCGTGAATGAAGTGATTTATTGACAATTACGAGTCCCAATACGGTTAATACATTATGAATGAATTATGATTATGAATGAACAACAAAAAATGGAATGAATATCCTTTTAACCGAGTAAGAATTAACTTACACAATACCGATGAAAAATGTCCGTCCACGAACAACGTCCTAAATGAACTGTCGGTCGCTCGAACAACCTTGAATAACACAATTACCAATAATTCGATCAATACACGTGTTGTTGCCCAAAATATTTATCCGAAGATTAATACTGCTGGAAGACGGACAACAAACAACAATTGCGGGAGCACTTCCGAGAGAAGATAAATAATACAAGATTTGCCGGGTTTGTTAGGCCCGGGCTTGAATGCTCTCGCGAGATGTTATTAATACAAATATTCGTGGATACAAGTATTAATGTGAGAAATCTAGATACAATGAGTGTAAAAAGACTCTGTTAATCCGGCTCTTGAGCGAAGCTCGATGTTCTTCGTCCCCGCCGATAATCTGCTGGATGAGATAGGCCGGGAGAAGTAAGACCGAATGATAGCTGTTTCCAAGAGTTGGAGATTAGCCAAGTGCTGTATATTGTTCCTGTATTGAGTGCTTGAATCGCGATATTGCCAGAGAGAGTATACAAGTGCAGGGAGCCTTGTATATATAGGGTTAGCCGGGTCCTGTCCTTTAGTGGCCGATCGCCTGCCGGGCATCATAATAATGCGCCGATCGCCTACCGGCCAATATTATAATGGGGCGATCTCCTGGGCAGTCGGGCTAAAGTCCAAGGAAGAGGCTGGCAGTCCGTATAAAGTCCAATGTAGTGGCTGGCGCCAGCTGGGCGGTCCAATAAGGAGCCATCACGTGTCCGGAGTCAGTCAACATGCGGCCCTACTGACAAGCTTTCGGCGGCTTGTCGGCTGGTGGAGAGATTCTGCCAGGCTGTGGTCAATGGCCCGAGATTCGCGGATCTTGTCTCGGCCCTTGCACGTGGTGTCTGTCTTGAGGTTCGGCCTTTGCCGACTGGATGACCATCGGTGCTGATGGAAATGAGGCGGTCGTCTCTAGATGATCATCAGAGGTCGCCATCGGCCAGTGGACGAGGGTCGGCAATGGTCGGTCACCAATGGTCGGTCGGCAAGTGCCGAGAGATGATCGTCTCCAGTCGGTCGCCAGGAGTCGGTCGCCGAGTACCGAGTGATGGGCGTCTGCTTGTCGATCGCCAAGGTTGGTCGCCGAGTACCGAGAGGCGATCGTCTTGATGTCGATCGCTCGTCACGGGATTCGTCCTGGGACCTTCGGTTGGCCAGTCTAGCATGTCCGTTGGGTTGAGGCTCGGTCGCCTGGTCGCTGGTCGGCAGATCTACCTTGGACGATCGGCAGTGACTCGGTCGCCCGACCTCCTAGTCGATCGCCGGTCGGAAGGTGTTAATTCTTGACACAACAATTGCCCCCCAGCTTGCTCCTATGTTGAAGACATGGGGCGAGGTGGTTCTTTGCTGGCTATCGTGTAAGGATGAGGACGGGCGATCTTCCTGAGCCGACTTAGGATTCGGACTTGGGCTATCATGTTCGATTGGCTTAGCTATCTTCCGGTCTTGTACCTGCAAAAACAACATTGGCCGATCCCCCATGGAAACTTGGTGGTTTCGCTTTGTTTGAGGAATCGTGCACAGTCGTGGAGATCGATGGACCGACTCCATGACCGTGTCTTGGTGCGCGAAGACATTGAGTGTCTCGTGACTCACTTTATTATGAGGGTCCTCTGTTAGGCTGCGCCTCGCCTCGTATTTAAACGAAGGGCGTGCGGTCTCGGTCTAGAGGAGTCCTTGCGCAGGGCAGCGTCGGATGAATCAACTCCACGCCCGCGGTTTGTTAGCTCTGCTTCCACCTCGGCCAGCCATGGAGATGGCCGACCTCGACGGTGTACGTTGAGACGGGGTTGTGGCATGTGTCCACTAATTAATGTTGGAGAGCCCTCAGACTACGCCGGCCTCGTATTTAAACGAAGGGCGGGCGATCTCGGCCGAAAGGGACCTTGCATGGCCGAAGCAGCCGGTTCCATCGACTGCCAGGACAATGGCTTTATGATGTGCGGTGGAGGCGATCTTATGCCTTAGTCCGTCATGTTATATGCTGGACTGTAGATGGCGATCGTATCCACCGGGTTGCTGATGATGTAGCGCGATGATCGGCGATCGGCCGGAAGGCTGGCGATCGTCACTCGACAGCCGATCGCTTTATTCCTAGGTCGATATTGGCGATCGGGCGGCAGCTAGTCCTCAGTTAAAATGGACTGTAGGCGGGGATCGAGTCCTCCGGCTCTGCTGGGTAGTAGCGATCGGGCTGGGAGACTGGAGGTCGTCATACGGGCGCCGATCGCTCTACTCCTAGGCCAAGAAGAAGCCTTTGCCTGGACAGGAAATCTGCGGCTCTAGCCCGGAAGGCTGCGTAGGTCGTCGGTAGGGTCTTCGTGAGATGCCTGAACATAGGCGAGAAACCCTGAAAACCTCCTAGGACCGCGTAGAGGGCGGCCTCATCGCTTACGGGCTCGCCGTTGAGGATGATCACGTCTACCCGGTCGATGTAGTCCCAGTCGGACTCTTCCTCTCCCTGCCTGATTTGCATCATGCGATGGCGACCTTCTGGGCGGGCGACCCTGGTGGCGAAGTGTTCCGTGAAGACGTGCGCCAGCTCGTTAAAGGAGCCAATGGACCGAGGTGGCAATGAGATGTACCACCGGTGGGCGAGGTCGTCCAGTGTCAGAGGGAACATTCGGCACCTGGTCGCGTCAGATGCCCCACACCCGGTCATGTAGATGTTGAACTTGTGTAGGTGTGTTTGGGGGTCCGATCGCCCCTCGTACACAGGTGTCTGAGGAGGAGCGATCTTGTGCTGCACGGGGGCGAGCTTGATGTCGATCGCGAGCGGCTCGCTCGGCTCGGCGATCGTCTTCATGGCGCCTGCCCCGGATTGCAGGAGCGCCTTCACGTCGTCGAGCTGACGTTGCAATGCGGCAATCGCCGCAGCTCGGCTGGTTGCGGATCGGCTTTGGGAGCGGGGGCCGAGGCGATCGTGTACCGACCTCCGGACTCCACTGCTGCCGATCTCGGGAATTTGGCGAGCGGGGGCCAGGCGGCTGGATCGCCTTGTGGGAGCCGGGTAGGCCGAGCTCCTGGTGATGGATTCGAACTCCGTCGTCTCGTAGGCCGGGCCGACGCCGGCCGCTGTGTCGGGTCACGCCAGCGATCGAAGACGACGTGCCTCTGCCGCGAGCGCCTCTTCTTGCGGGCGAGAGCCTCCTGGCGCTCGCTCGGCCAGCAATGCCTTGAGCTTCCGCTTGGACTTCCGGCGGGAGACCGAGGGGGTGATAGCAGGAGGCGCGTCAAGAGTACTCCGTCGCTCCTGAAGGACGGCTATGGCCTCTTCGATTTGTTCATTGGTTCGGAACTGATCGAGCGAGAGGCTCGGGCCGCTGTCCCGGGACGGGATCGAGCGTCTCTGACCACGGCGGCTACCTTCCACCATCGGGTGCGGCTCGGGCCCGGGGCCAGGCAGAGTGCAGCCGGGTCAGCGGCTTTCTTCGACGCGGAGGCGGAAGACATGATTTCTGAAAGCTTTCTTTGAAGTGCAGTGAGTGTCACTTCAAGTATCTGCCCCGAGAACAGTGAGTGTTCTTCGGGACGGTAGGTGTAAAAATTTGAGGGTTGGATCCCCTTCCTCTAGCGCCAATTGTTGTTGCCCAAAATATTTATCCGAAGATTAATACTGCTGGAAGACGGACAACAAAAAACAATTGCGGGAGCACTTCCGAGAGAAGATAAATAATACAAGATTTGCCGGGTTTGTTAGGCCCGGGCTTGAATGCTCTCGCGAGATGTTATTAATACAAATATTCGTGGATACAAGTATTAATGTGAGAAATCTAGATACAATGAGTGTAAAAAGACTCTGTTAATCCGGCTCTTGAGCGAAGCTCGATGTTCTTCGTCCCCGCCGATAATCTGCTGGATGAGATAGGCCGGGAGAAGTAAGACCGAATGATAGCTGTTGCCAAGAGTTGGAGATTAGCCAAGTGCTGTATATTGTTCCTGTATTGAGTGCTTGAATCGCGATATTGCCAGAGAGAGTATACAAGTGCACGGAGCCTTGTATATATAGGGGTAGCCGGGTCCTGTCCTTTAGTGGCCGATCGCCTGCCGGGCATTATAATAATGCGCCGATCGCCTACCGGCCAATATTATAATGGGGCGATCTCCTGGGCAGTCGGGCTAAAGTCCAAGGAAGAGGTTGGCAGTCCGTATAAAGTCCAATGTAGTGGCTGGCGCCAGATGGGCGGTCCAATAAGGAGCCATCACGTGTCCGGAGTCAGTCAACATGCGGCCCTACTGACAAGCTTTCGGCGGCTTCTCGGCTGGTGGAGAGATTCTGCCAGGCTGTGGTCAATGGCCCGAGATTCGCGGATCTTGTCTCGGCCCTTGCACGTGGTGTCTGTCTTGAGGTTCGGCCTTTGCCGACTGGATGACCATCGGTGCTGATCGACATGAGGCGGTCGTCTCTAGCTGATCATCAGAGGTCGCCATCGGCCAGTGGACGAGGGTCGGAAATGGTCGGTCACCAAGGGTCGGTCGGCAAGTGCCGAGAGATGATCGTCTCCAGTCGGTCGCCAGGAGTCGGTCGCCGAGTACCGAGTGATGGGCGTCTGCTTGTCGATCGCCAAGGTTGGTCGCCGAGTACCGAGAGGCGATCGTCTTGATGTCGATCGCTCGGCACGGGATTCGTCCTGGGACCTTCGGTTGGCCAGTCTAGCATGTCCGCTGGGTTGAGGCTCGGTCGCCTGGTCGCTGGTCGGCAGATCTACCTTGGACGATCGGCAGTGACTCGGTCGCCCGACCTCCTAGTCGATCGCCGGTCGGAAGGTGTTAATTCTTGACACAACAACACGCATCAAACACGATCATAACCAACTCAAACGTCGATACAATAATATCCAAACTCGTAGATGCACTCTAACGAATACGTTAAAAATATCCTTCCCGTTGGTTACAACCAAATCCAATTTATCGAAACCAACCTCAAATGATTGATCCAAACCAACAAAACAATATTAATGACATCAATAATCCAATAGGAATCCACAATTCGAGATTACGACAACATCAATCGGAAAATCCCCAAATTACCCGAAGTCAACCCCAAGGGTTCTTGAAATAATTCCGAAAATAGCCATTAAATCCGTAGGAATACATTTATCCAAGGTAGATAATCTATATCTAATGTATTCCGACAATAATCTAAGCTTACACGAAGAAAACGGAAGGAAAAACCCAAAAATCCGAAATTCTAGATCCAAGAGATTAATACCTTTGATTTGATGTTAAGGAGATGATGAAGTGGTGATAATCCAACTCAAATCCTTGAATATGATGATAGGTGATAGCACCTCGAAGAGAACACTCCAAGTCGCCCAAAATCGCCCGAAGTCGCTCCAAAAACGAAGGGAAATGAGAAATGACGAAACTCAGGCTAACTGTCCAATATATAGTCACTCCAGGTTAGCGTGCGCTAGCCCTTGTGCGTAGCGTGTAATATCCGACTGTAACTATTCATTTTTACCTATCGTTGTATTATTCGGATAATCCGATTATCATAAATCGTTGCATTTAGTATTATGTTGAGGTATTATAGATTTGAATATCATATCATTGTTACTTCATTCCATATGTGGTGATTCGATGTTAATGAGAGTGTTGCATTTTGAAATTTTTCTGTTATCGTAGCGTACGCTACCCAGTAAGATTAACGTACGCTAATCCTGTGCATTAGCGTGCGTAAGTTTTCCTCAGTTGCGTACGCTAAGAGGGAATCTGGCAGCAGTTGACTTCAGCACGTGAACTCCTTAGCCGTTAGCATGCATGTGATCTAAGCTGAGCTGTTGTGTCGGTGAGAATCTACTTTTATTAGCGTGCGTAACCCAATTATCATTAGCGTGCGCTAACGGCCTGCGATAATTCAAGACAGTAGCCACTGTAAGCCGCTTACATACGTACTATCGACCGGATAGCGTACGTAAGTTCATTAGCGTACGCTAATCTGTCCCGATAGCGTGCGCTAAGTCTGCACAGTTTATTTATAGGACCAGCCTGTTTTTCATTTCTTCACAACCCCAAACCGAATTCTCTCTTCACATATCATACCTATGCACTACCAAAACGATATCAACCTTCACCAACTTGTTTCTAAGCCTTTAATCTTGGAGTGGAGCTCATTTCCTTGGAGATTTGGAGTTGTTTTGAGCTTGGAATATATTCTCTCATAACATTGAAGTTGTTCTTCATTTCTGGAGGTAGGTGTGCTTTTTTTTCTGCATTATTTTCTTATGTTAATGATTAATGACGAATTATACTTCACCTAGAGTTAGATTAAGCTAGTAAAACATAGTTCTAATCCAACCTTTTTAACACTTTTGATGAATATGTTAAATAAGGGTTTGAGATGAAGGTGTTCTTGATGATATAGTGATTTTAATCATGTTGTAACTACCATACTCATCTTGTTGGACGAATTTAACTCAGCAGAACATTGTTGGATCAGTTAGCTCCATCATAACTGGATTTAATCAAGAACTTGATATCATTGAGTGTTTAAACACCATTTTAGGTATTTAATTATCTTGGGAAGAACTTGATAATGTTAAATATGGGATTAGATGATCTTGTTCAGAATCATAGAAACCTTAAATCATTGTGGTTCAGCTTCACAAGTCTTTGAAGATTGATAAGGATCTTGATAATTACAACAATAACTTTTCATTAATCTAATGTGTTGAGAACTTAGAATGTTTTGATCATCATACTAGATAAATGGTGAAGTCACCATCATGTTAATGAATCTTCCAGCCTTGTTAACAAAGACTTTGATAACCTTCATGGTATGGTGTAATCTCAGAACTTATGAACTTGTTGTTAGCTTAAAAGTCAATTTAAAGGAGGGGAGAATAATCATAATGTGCAGATTTTATCCTTCAACGTTTTAATGTTTTGGAAAGTTTAATCATCTTAAGATGATCTTAACATCATAATTGGTTATTCAACATACCCTTGATAGAACTCTTGTTTATAATGAACCATGCGAACATTCGGTAAATATTGTAAACCGATTCTTATGATTGCAATGATGTTAGAAGAACTCCTGGCATAAGGCTTCAATAATTGGTAGTAACAAACTATTCTAAAGGATTGTAGGTTGACGTCTTACTAATCCTATATTGATAATTATACGAATATGTTTTTGATTAAAATGTATTTCGTTTAAGGTTGATTGTTCGAGTAAACAATATTAGTCGAGGACCGTTCGTTCGTTCCGACAAGAAGAGGACTATTCTCGTCTCCGTATTAAGGCAAGTTATCTTGCTTGGTTATAATGATGATTAGATTCTTGTGATGATTATATATTTCATGTGTATTGTAACACCCCAAACTAGGCGGATATTACAGTGCCGTAGATCCCCAACTGGGACCCACCAGGCAAATGAAAATGAATGAATTACACAAGATAAATGTAGTACCGAACTACATTACAACAATAATTACTCCGATGAGGAGTTTAGTTACAACACACCAGGACAATACCGAATACTAGTGTATTTTATATGAAGATAAAATACACAACACTGAATGAAACGGAGTATTCAAATGAAAGTCTGCAGCGGAAAATAAAGGACAATAACATGAATAACTGAAAGATCGGGGCCCCCTACTAGTATCACTGGGACTCCTCGACGTCAGCGTGTTCTCCCCGTACTTTTGCCTTGCCAAGACCTGAAAAACAAAATCCCCAAACGGGGTCAGTTACAAAGAACAACAATCCTCAAGGGTTGAAAATACACAATCATGATTATATCTGAAGTTATGAAATATCCTGTCGAAACATACGCAATCAAACATGTTATATGCATCAACTAACAGTACGGCTCAAAGGGTGGCACCACACTACGCCCGGGACGGAAATGTGTCCGTGCACAAGCCACCAACGATCGAATACACGCGTGGTCTTGTACCTAATCAGTCTCACGAGACACATTGACTCGTGTGCACAGTCCAATGTGAGGCCAACAACCAACACACGACATAAATGTGCCCGACATGAAAATCCTACACATACCAACCGGCATGCCAGTATGACCCGGAATGCCACGATATAACAAAAGTGACATCGAAAATGAATAATGACTCACCGAGGTGGAATGGTAACGAAATAAATGACAGTTCAATGAAAAGATTGGAACCGTCGTTCCTTATGACTGAAGTGATTAATTGACAACAAAAAGTTTTGATACGGTTAATATAATGATGAATGAGTTATGATTATGAATGAACAACAACAAAAGGGATGAATATGCTTTTAACCGAGTAAGAATTAACTTACACAATACCGATGAAGAAAGTCCTTCCACGAACAAAAGTCCTAAATGAAGTGTCGGTCGCACGAACAACCTTAATTCAATACAATTACCAACAATCCGATCAATACACGAATTAAACACGAATATAACGAACTCAAAACGTCGATACGATTAAACTAAGTTCATTGGGGCATTATATCGAATACGTTGTGGCCAAACTCCGATTTTTTACAACTAAACCTCAACAATACCAACTTCAAATCCCCAAGAAGTGTTTCAAACCAACAAAACATCTCCAATACGATCAATAATCCGTTATGAATATCCAAAAACGTGATTATAACAACAATTAGTCAAAAATCCCCAATTTCAACTCGATTTTCAAGGTGTTCTTGAATAATTCCTCAATAATCCAATGAATCCTTATACAAACTCATAATCATATACATATCCCTTCATATATCATTATTATAACGTCCAAAACATCGTATCTCAACACAAAAATCGAAATCCAAGGTGTTGAAGAATATTACCTTTGAAGATCTAAGTACTTTAATCCGAAGAACACGCGTTAGGTCGATTATCCGGGCTTCACGATTGAAAGGAGATGAAGAAAATCAAACACTCAAATGATTTGTGAAGGAAAAACCCTCCCTCAAGCTTACTCTCTCGGTTGAAGGTGAAGAAAAGGGAGAGAAATGGGCTGAAATGCTGAAAAAATGAATTTAAAGGAGTTGACTGCCCTGCCGGACACGGCCCGTGCCGATCGGCACGGTCGTGTCGCACAGCTGGCCGACAGGGACTCGACCGTGTCCTGCTTGACACGGTCGCGGCGCGGAGGGCCTTCCGATAGTGACCCGTCCGAAGCGGCTTCGGCATGACTCGGCCGTGTCTGGAACACGGTCGGGCGTGTGGCGATCGGTTAACCGAAAGAGTTCGACTCGGCCGTGCCAGACAACAAGGTCGGGTCCTGAGGCAGAGACTTCGGCATTTCCGGACGAGTACGGCACGGGCCGTGTCGGACGACACGGCCGAGTTCGGTCGGCAGTGATCGGCCAATAACTGAAAAATGAGCGGGTGAGCTAAAACGACCATAACTCTCTCGTCCGGACTCCGATTGACTCACCGTTTGAACCATTGGAAAGCTAATTCGATGCTCTATAATATTGTAAAGATTTAGAATTTTTGGAGTTACCAAAAATTAATGGTGATCTAACAAAGTCGAACTCATATGAGGAAAGTTGAAACAATGAACAATAACGATACACAACTCGAAGTTTTCCGAACGGTGAACACGGTGAACGAATATGATTGATGAATGATTATAAATGAGTGAAAATCTACTGAGTGACAATCACCGAATGAAGTTACTGAATGACAATGACTGAATTACAACCGGGTATTACATACACCCCCCCTTAAAAGAGTTTCGTCCCCGAAACTAAGGGTCAAACAGCTCGGGATAACTCTCCCGCATACTATCCTCGGTTTCCCAAGTAGCCTCTTCGACTCCGTGTCTAGACCACTGAATCTTGACCAAAGGAATCGACTTATTCCTCAACTGTTTGATTCGCCGCTCCAACACTCGTACAGGACGCTCCTCGTACGAATGATCATCCGCGATCTCGATTTTGTCGAACTGAAGTATGTGACTCGGGTCGGCAACATACTTCCGCAACTGAGAGACGTGAAACACATTATGAATTCGGCTCAATTCCGGAGGCAAAGCCAATCGATAAGTTAACTCGCCTACTCGATCCAAAATTTCAAACGGTCCAATGAATCTTCGGACTCAACTTCCCCCGTTTTCCGAAATGGAAAATACCTCGACTCGGGGATACCTTGACCAAAACGTGGTCACCCGTCTCGAACTTTAGCGGTCGATGACGATTATCTGCATATGATTTCTGTCGACTCTGAGCTGTCAACATACGACTCTTGATCAAAGCTACCTTCTCCCGGGCGGCTATAAGTATATCGGGCTCGGTGCCGATTGATTCTGACAAGTCATCCCAACACAAAGGAGATCGACAACGGCGGCCGTGCGGGCCTCGTAAGGTGCTATCTTCATCGCGGATGCCAACTAAACCGTACGTGGACTCAAACAACGGTAATTGGGCTTCCCAATCGTCTACTAATCTAGAACGCATGCCCTCAATATGTCCTCTAATGTCTGAATAGTTCTCTCTGATTGTCCGTCGGACTGAGGATGAAAGGCAATACTGAGATTAAGCTGAGTTCCCATAGCACGATGAACTGATTTCCAAAAATGGGAAATAAATCGTCCGTCACGATCGGAAACGATACTCTTAGGAGTACCGTGCAGTCTCACTATCTCCTTGATGAACAACTGAGCCAGTCTCTCAGGACCCCACGTATCCTTGATCTCAAGAAAATGAGTTGATTTAGTTAAGCGGTCCATAATCACCCAGATCGTATTCATGTCACGACGACTCGTCGGCAAACTCGTGATGAAATCCATAGAAATGTCTTCCCACTTCCACTCCGGAATAGGGAGAGGTTTTCAGCATACCCGCCGGTCACTGATGTTCAATCTTAACTTGTTGACAGGTTAAGCATCTCGAAACAAATTCTGCGACTTCTCGCTTCATATTACTCCACCAGTAATTTTGTTTCAAGTCCTTGTACATCTTGCTGGACCCCGGATGAACAGAATAAGGGGTAGCATGAGCTTCTCTCAAAATAGAGTTTTTCAACTCGTCAATTGCCGGTACGCACAACCGGTTCTTATACCTCAAAAGTCTATCCTCGTGGACCACGAATCCAGGGGCTTTCCCCTGAGCCACATCTTCACGGATGCGCAACAATGAAGGGTCTGAACTCTGATTCTCTCTGATTACCTCCTCAAGTGACGATGAAATCTCTAACATACAAAGCTGTCCCTAAACTCGCTGAAGCCAGACCTCGATCTCGGGTCTAAGGAATTCCTGCTGAAGCTCCTTCTGAACTGTTAAACGAGCAAGCATCTGCTCCTGAACGGACTTACGACTCAAGGCGTCGGCGACAATGTTCGCCTTGCCCAGGTGGTAAAGGATCTCGAGATCAAAATCTTTGATTAGTTCCAACCACCGCCCCTGTCGCATATTTAACTCCTTGTGAGTAAATATATACTTCAACTCTTGTGATTGGTGAAGATCTGACAGGTGATTCCATAAAGGTAACGACGCCAAATTTCCAACGCGAAAACCACGGTTGCTAGCTCCGGCCGTGGGTTGGATAATTAACCAGCTAATCCGAGGAAACATCGGATTTACTTAATATCTTTTGGAGGTTGCTAATCTCGGATAGTCTCCGACTTCTGAGGGTCGACACGAACTCTGTCAGATGAAATCACATGCCCGAGAAAATCACTTCGGACCTCCAGAACTCACATTTGGAAAACTTTCCATAAAGTTGCTCTCGTCTCAACACGTCGAGAACCTGAAGAAGATGAACTTCGTGTTCCTCTCGGCTAAGAGAATAAATCAAAATGTCTTCGATGAAGACAACAACAAACTGATCCAAAAAGTCGATGAAAACCTGATTCATTAACTCCCTGAATACCGCAGGTGCAATAGTTAGCCCGAACGGCATAACTACGAACTCATAATGACCATAGCGTGTACGAAACGCTGTCCTCGCGATATCCGACTCTCGAATCCGCAACTGGTGATATCCAGATCTTAAGTCGATCTTGGAAAATACTGAAGCTCCCTGAAGTTGATCTAAAAGATCATCAATACGAGGTAAAGGATACTACTCTTGATCATCACCCTGTTCAACTCCTGGTAATTAATACACACATGAGACGAGCCATCCTTCTCCTTGACAGATCACACTGGTGCTCCTCACGGGGACGCAATCGGTCGAAGATGACCTTCCTCGAACTATTCCTCAAGTTGAATCTTCAACTCCTGCATTCTGGTCGGGCCATCCGATAGGGTGCCTTCGATAAAGGGGACGTACCGGCTCCAACTCACTCCTGAATTCCCTTACTCTATGTGAAGGCAACCAGATAACTCGTCTGGAAATACATCGTCAATCGATGACAATGATACCACAAATGATTGAACATTTCGATTGCCCTAGAATGGTCAATCGATAAAAAGAGATACCAATAATGATTGAACAACTCGATTGCCTTAGAAAGGCCAATCGATGAAGATGATACAATGAATGTTTGAATAACTCGATTGCCCTAGAAAGGCCAATCGATGAAA